>JAMPIV010021865.1:165000-595743 GCA_024509875.1 Oreohelix idahoensis
AGTAAAATAGTTTTCTTCTTTTTGTTTTGTTACTTGAAATACAAATAATAGTACAAATATGTGCTACTGTATTTCCATCAAATTTTATTTCAAATTATTAGCTAACCTAAACGAAAATGCAAATTGGGTCCGAAACTCATGATCGGGTCCATTTTCCTGCAATACGGGTACGACCGAAAATGGCGGCCAAATTTTAGTTGTCGTCACTCTATATATCAAGGGCACTAGAATATTTTGTTGGTCAGTGTTGCCAATTTGAAAATTTGATGAAAAATGTTGTAAAATGCTGGATAGTTTAAAATTTTTTGAAGTTGATGTCCATTACTAGGTTTTTATATAGAAGTTGATCTCATATAGACATAGGACCCCAGTATAGGAATTAGATTAAATTTTTCCAGAACATTTTTGGACTTAGAAAATTTTTTTGAACTTCAAAATTTTCTGAAAATTTTTTTACTTAGAAAATGTTAAGGATAATTTGGACATTGATAGTATACAAATGTCTCCCTACGGGATACATTTACAGGGCCCCGGGATCTGTATGTAGCCGTGTATACCGTGATTTCTTCGGAAACAGGCTATATCCCACTAAAGACGGAGGAACCACAGATTAACATAAATAATATCTTATGAGAAACGGAAGATATAAAAATAACTAATTGACATACATTTTATTTAGGCTAGCTTCGCTTTAGAAATGCCACAACTAGTCATGTGATTCCCCTAACCAATCAGACAGCTCAGATCTTTTCTCCGGCAAGAATGGGTATGCGACGCCATGCAGAGTTAAAAGATAGAGCGGAACCGAAAGGACGTGCCCAGTCCAGCTCAGTGTATTTCTTATGTTGAGATCAACTTCGCACTTATATAGCAAAAGTGTATTTCAGGATGTGATGTGATTTGTTTGTGATTTCATTATACTTGTAAGTATTTATTACAAACTGAATGCATAGCTGATAGAGCTCACGGTCATAACTGGAACAGAGTTACGCTCGAAGATTTGGTTAAAATGAAAACTAAATCACATATCTGGATCTTTTGCCAAGGAAGAAGGTCCTTATGTTGAGAGATATTAAACCTAAGAAATACCAAGAAGTAAAAGAAAGCCTGGACTAATAAATCAAACTGAAGATGATGGGAAGATGTCGTCGAACTTAGAAAACGTTGACCTAATGAAGGAACACTAGAAAATGAAGAGTCTCGCCATGTTTTGAAAACTGAAGATGATAAGAAGATGCAAAAAGGGATATTGCATCAATGAAATACTATATTGACATTCTATATGCATTTACTTATTACTATAAATGTGCAATTGTTCAAGAACTTGTTACATTTGACTTAAGCCAGCTCTTGTTGAAGGCCATTAAAAGTTGTTTCTATGAAAACCAATGCTGTTGAAGAATCAAATACCAAAGTTGGACATTATGCAAATAAATCAATCCATCCTAATTTAATCGCTACATTTACATCTAAAAGAAGCAATCATTACTAACTGCTCTAACCAAATACACCTTAGAGGATCATCCCAGAACCTGGTACAACCTTAAGTCGGTTGAAGAACAATTTTCACCTCTATCGTATAGGCTAGTCGATTAACTAGACTCTTCGTATAAACAGCAAACCCCCAAGCACCCCACGGTCACACTGCTACCTCTCTAGATCCCACCTTGATTAATGAATATACTTTTGTTTTACTGGCTAATTATCTAGGGGGAAATTGAATTAATTGTATGTAATAAATCTCAATACAGAACATTAACTTAATAAGAATTATTAAGCAAGACTGACTGAAATTATTTACAATTTATTTGTCCTCTACCGATTTATTTTTTCGGTCAGGAATTCTAAAAGAAATCAAATGGTATTTACAACATTAAATAAATAATATGGAATGTACTTTTCCATAAGGAATAATATGGTAAAGGTAACGAGATAATGTTAATTACTTTCTTTTCTAATCTATAATCACTGTCCCTGGACTTTAGAATTCACTTTATTAACCAATGTCCTTCATATATCATCATTTAATGTTTTATTCATTTTTATTATGTGTGGTTTTTATAACTGTAGTCTTTGGCGGGATGTGCTGTACAGTGGAACTAGATTCCACCTATCTTATTAGATGATGATCTGCATCCATCAGGCCGAGTTTACACAAACTGCAACTCCAGGCTGGGAATCGTGGTATGGCTCCAGATATATAAGGAGCTGTAGACACCAACAGACTTCCTCTCAGTGGATTTTTCGTACTTTGTAATATCGAGACAGAACCATCAGGCAATAATACACAAGCTGAATACAGGCTTTCAATGGGAATTTTAAGTCTGCTTCCAGATCACATCGGCAAAAGACCCTGCAGTAACAGTTTGCGCTCGATTCATGCAGCTCGGTATTTAAATTTTGTGGCGGACTCCCTGTTGGGTTCTTTTAAGGTTGCTGGTTAGCTAGTGGTAGGTGTACCAGGGTGCTAGCATCGTTACGCGAATGTTCCATAAAAAAATGACAAAGAACTGTTCAACAAACTCCAACGAGTGATAGGCAAATTGGCCAATCTGGACTGTACTCAACTCGTTGGTAAAAGTTCATATGATTTATTGACGTGGTACAGAAGACGTTCAACAGGACGATACATTGTTTGACGTGGACGATCAACAATTATGCATGGTAGTGATACAATGTACAGTTTCTGATAATCTTTAAAGATCCCCTGCAGATCCATTACAAACAAAGTTCTTTTCTACCCAGGTGATTGTAGTTCACTAAATGTTACTATCTGTGGGACGTTAAAGCAATGTCCGTTGACCTTCTTCAAGGACATCTGCCATAGTAAACAGCTTCATACTGAATGAATGACGTTTCCATTCAAAACTTGTCTTAATCCAAGACTTCCTCATTACAAGACTTTACACAGTTGGTAAGATCCATGCAGTCATACATAAAAAATACAAATAGGTTAGAGACTTCCTTTGGTTAACCTCTCTGCAATATGCCAAGACCTGGACGTTGGCATTACGGAATATAATGTTCAAAAATACGATCAAATACATTCTACGCTCGTAGGTATTTCCACTACGATAGATTTAAGTGAGGCTAAGATCTCTACTGTTCCATTCTAGAAACCCAGCAAAATATGGATTCCCGCTAGACTCCAGTGATGAGTAGCCATTTCACTTAACCATCAACTTATTAATAAAATGAGGGCTCAAAACAACTTACGTATCGAACTGGATGTTGGCTTCTACCTGAAGACCAAACATCCTTCCTAAACAATTCTTCCACAGAATTGTACAGAATAAAATATCAACACACGGACAGTAAGTCCGACTTGCCCTTACAAGATCCTGACGTCATACCCTCTAAACTAGGTAACCCGTGCGCCAAGAGCAACTCACACTCTGCATTGTGCACGCCAGTGCGTGAATAAATCGAACGCACAAATAATATAACTATATCAAGACTGGTGCGTACACTGGCAGGACCATAGACTGCCCACTATGTAAAAAGTACGCAACAGCTCCCTTACCACCGGCCCTTAAAAAAAATTAATTCTATTAATTTTTTTTTAACTAAGTACCCAAGAGAGGTGAGTCAAAACTACATCGACTTCTATGAACATTAATCAAAGTCATAATAATATACAATATTAAGAAAAAGAATATTAAATGGAAATCAATATAACTAGATGAAAGTATGCATTAAAGCACACATCCACAATCGACCTACTTTGGAACGATGTGGTGAAATTCGAAGTAAAAGAAAGTTGGAAATGAGAACCAAAAGGATGATAAAAACATTCAACTAAATTTTCAAAAAAACCAGAAACATAAGATTTCAAATGAAAAATGAAAAACAACGATGATGGTAATCAATGACAAGGGAATCAAAAAACAGAAAAATGAAAATAAAACATGCAAAGTGCAACAAAGCATAATTAAACACGCTAAGAAGCAACACCCTTAGTGTTTCTAACATTAGTAAGGTGGACTAGTTATCTAAAAGTTGAAAGATCATGTACCATGAGAAGTAAATATAAGTACAAAGAGACACTTACAACTATTAAAGTTAGTTAATGTGCACTCTACAATTACTTAAGTAGCTTAAATTGAGTCCTTCTAATTAATAAAGTTCTTAATTACAAATAAATCACTAATTACTAATTTACTTAAGTAATAGCAATTTTACTCAATGTTACTGTTCCACTAAGACTAGTTAATAATCGACGAGAATATGTTCTTAATGTTCCATACACGATGAAAAGATATTCTCTAACACAATATGTAGTATAATATGTTCCATAAGAATATTGACTATCTATTTATCACTATTAACAATGTTTCCGTACTAATAAAATGTTACTACATAAGAAGTTATGTTATAATCCAAAAAAAAAGTATATCCTGGGACTTATGCTGGTACGAATAATTCAGTTCCATACAAAGTATGTATAGAGGTTCAATAAATGATACCGTACAAAGTTCCTCATATTATATCTGACCGATTATCTGTGAGGACGTTTCAACATCTGGAAGTGGTTTAGGTTCGACAAGTTCGCTTGGGCATCTTGACAAACAGTCAGCAAACACATTTTTCACTCCAGGAATTGAACGAATTTCAAAGCTATATGTCTGGAGAGCTATCGCATATCTTGTGGACTTTGAAGATTTAACGTCCTTAGTGTTCAGTGCTGTGAGAGCTTTTTGGTCAGTTTCCACTACAAAGTGTGAGCCCAATAAATATCGTTCCAGTTTTGTGGTTGACCAAACTAAAGCAAGTAACTCCTTATCAAGAACGGAGTATTTCATTTCGCTCGTCGTCAATTTTCTCGAAACGTACATGACTGGAAACAAGGTGCCTGTATATTCTTGCATCAACACTGCAGCAATGGCGTAAGAAGATGCGTCACAACGAAGAATAAAGGTGAGATCTTTGTTAGGCAACCTCAAAACAGGAGCATTTGAAAAAAAATTTTTTTATAGAATCTAACGCGATTTGATGTTCGTTAGACCACTGTATCATGTTAGCTGTCCCTTTTCTCAGCAAGGAAGAAAAAGGAGCAGTTATAGTAGACAAATGAGGAATGAACTTAGAATAGAACTGTATTAGTCCCAAAAGAGATCTAACTTTTTTTTTTTGTCTTAGGTGCTGAGATGTTTAAAATCTTAGAGACATTACTGTCCTCTGTATACATCAAACCATGACCTATACGATGACCTAGAAAGGAGATGTCATGAAAACCGACAAATGCCTTTGAAGATTTCGCTGTTAAGTTATAATCCCGTAAAGTAGAAAGTAAAGCTTTTAATCCCTGAATATGTTCATCCCAAGAGTTACTGAAAAGACAGATGTCATCTATGTAAGTAATGACATCGGGACGATGAGACAGTACGCGGCGCATCATGCGTACAAAGGTAGCTGGCGCATTTACTAATCCAAATGGCATAAAATTCCATTGGAATAGGCCCCGTGGTGTCGAGAAAGCGGTGAATGGCTTTGCTTTTGGTGTGAGCGGCACTTGCCAGTAGCCCTTAGAGAGGTCAAATTTCGAAAAAAATGTCGAATGAGCTAATTTTACCAATAAGTCTTCTAAGAGAGGTAAAGGTTCCGCATCGAATTTTGTAACTTTGTTTAATTTCCTGTAATCTACGCAAAGACGAATATTGTTGTCTTTCTTCCTAATGATCACCATAGATGAAGAGTATGGTGATGAAGATGGTTCAATTATATTTAATTGAAGCATATCATCCAATTCCTTATCAACCTTATCACGAAAGTGTAAAGGGATAGGATATAAGCGAACTCGAATAGGCGTATCGTCAGTCAGAATAATATCATGTTGGATAACTGACGTATGACCTGGGATGTCAGTGAGGACATCCTCATACGAGTGTAGAATATTAGAGACTTGCTGACGTTGATCAGCCGAAAGAGTAGATGAGATAGTAACATCATTCCAATTCTCAGTGGAATGAAGTGGTACAACTGTTATTGGCAGTTGTACATCATCGAAAGAAGATTCTTCTTCTTGGATGACTGACAAACTAGAGTAGTGTTGAATAGGAGGTGTAGCATCGTCAGTTGCTTGGAACACTGACTGTAGATAATCAGGACGTGAGTAATACTCCTTCAACATATTAATGTGGAAGGTTTTATGTTTACCATTAATATCAACGATGTAGTCGACATCGGATATTCTTGAGATGATCCTGAAAGGACCTCTCCAAGTAATTAATAGACGATTGTTATGAGCAGGTAGTAAGACAAAAGCTTCGTCACCAGGGAGAAGCTGGCGAAGACGTCTATACTTGTTTGCAAATAGACGAGCTTTTTCTTTGGCTTGTTCGGGTGATGCAGTAGCTAGTCTACAAGCATCTATGATTCTCTTTCTCAAAGAGATCACATACTCATAAGAGGATTGAGTTTCCTCTTCAATATTCTCTTCAACCAATAAGTCGTGGATTAACGACATTGGTCCACATGGTTGCATGCCAAAAACAAGCTGGAATGGAGAAAAACCTGTGGCTTGATTTTGCACTTCGCGATACGCAAAGAGAGCAGCGGGTAGGACCCGGTCCCAATCCTGAGGGTGATCTTGAGTCATCTTATCCAACAACTGCTTGAGTGTCCTATTTTGATGCTCAATTAACCCGTTGGACATGGCATGGTAAATTGAACTAAGAGATCTGTCTATACCTAATGTCTTCATAACTTGCGACATGGATTAAGAAATGAACTGGACACCATGATCCGATAAGATCTTCCGCGGAAAACCTATGCGTGAGAAGATCAACATCAACGCCTCTGCTACACTGGCAGATGAAGTGTTCTTCAGAGGGATGGCCTCAGGCCAACGAGTACACATATCAATGCAAGTAAGGATATGCGTATGTCCTCTGGCAGATGGTAGCATCGGACCAATGATGTCAATAGCCATTTTGTCAAATGGTCTAATCGGGATGTCCGCAGCTTGAATAGGAGCCGCATGAAATGGACCCCGTACTTTAACCTCCTGACATATCAAACATGAACGACAATAGAGAGTAACATCTCTATGAACGCCCGGCCAGTAGAATGCAGAAAGCACTCTGGATTTGGTACGCGAAAAACCCATATGGCCTGCGCATTGCGAGTCGTGAGCATGTCGCAATATCCGAGATCTCATAGAAGACGGGACTAGAATCTGAGAACATAAGGATGAATCCTTTTCCCGTATCAATCTAACTAAAATCCCATTTTTAAGAATAAAGTCATGTCTAGATTTTGCAAGTATGTTGCTGGTATTCTTTTTGTTCACATTCTGAAAAATTTTTTTTAAAGAATCATCATTCTTTTGTAACGTTGCAAACAACTCCCGTGAAATAGGAGCATCGTCATCGCAAGTGGTATGAACTGTAGGTTCAGCAGGTGTATCATGCGACATAACAGTAGCTTGCGCTCTGGTCACTACTGCATTTGCAGCCTGAATATGTCGCTCTTCCCATGCAGTAATTTGCTGAGGGGTACACTCTGTTATACCATGTATGCGACCTAGGATGACATCACAAATTGGGTTTGGAAGGAGACAGGCGTGGATCTTTCCTGAAAAGAAAGGCGTTTTTAAATCAATAACAGCTGTGGAAAACGTTTCCACCGTGCCTCCAAAAGTCACACATTTCACAACATTGCCTGTAGCGCAACATGGGTTGATCAGCGAAGTCCGAACACCGACTGTGCTACAACCTGAATCAAATAAAAGAGAGCATGGAATGGAATTTATATATCCTCTGTTAAACTTAAGAGAACCCTGTCCCTGGTGTACTGACGCAGAAGTGGCCGTGCAGACCGCAGGTAGACTAGGCAAAATATGTCCGCAACGCAGAGTCGTGATCGCCTTGGGCTGGAAAAGAGTCGAGCATTCTGGACAAGCTTTTACCTGATTACAATCAAGAGAACAAGACATGGCATTATGAGTATCAGCACCTTTACCCTGTTCATTGTTAGCCTGTGTATCACTTAAAGCGACATTAGAATGTCTACGTGTATTGCTCGAAGATCTATCTCTTCGTCGCGATCGATTATGATTATTGGCATTAAAATTGCTACAATTACCATTTCTGCTTGAGTTAAAATATGGATGAGTACGCCAATTATTGTAATTAACGTTGTGATGTTGGCTAAATGATTTATTCCAAGAACCTTGTCTATTTTGTGGAACCTGAGATTTTGATCGCCAGTTTTGTTTATTATAATTTCCTTGATTATATTTAAAATTATTGTTACCAAAATCTCGCGATCTATGAGATTGGTTCCAAGAAACATTAAATGGAGCAGATTGTTGAAATTGCTTCCCCTTATAAAAATTACCATTGTTGAAATTGTCATCATTTCCCTTATTGAAGTATCTGTCGTTACTCAATGAACGATGGCGTGGAAAATTATTTTGTGGTATGGCAAAAGCAACCGGCAATTCACTTTTAATCTGTGCATTACTTAGATCCATGGATGGATGAGCAGTGCAGAAATTTTTAGAATGTTCTTCTAGATCTTTCATAGATAAAGGTTTCCGTTCGTGCAAAAACGCAAGAAATGCTGGATTTACTGACGATAGCACCTTATCGCGCAGCAGTAAATCGAAAAGACCTTCATACGACTTTTCTATCTTGGACAATTCGATCCATCTTTCCAAGGTTAGCCGTATTTGGGAAAGAAAATCACTAAAGTTCTTTCCTGATTGCGGTAGCAACGTTCGAAAACGCAATCGGTATTCATTTTCCGTCATTTGGAATTTTCTAAGAAGAGAAGCTCTAAGAGCGTCATAATCATTCTTCTCATTAGTACTAGTAGTATGATAAACTGCCAAAGCATCCCCTGTGAGTAATCTGGATAAATATGTACAATATAGTGCTTTATCCACATTATAATACCTACAAGTGGCCTCAAATCTATCTAAAAAGAATATTACGTCGTCAGACGGGGGATTAAATTTAGGTAATTTAAGGTGAACTTCCTTAAAATTATCATGTCTGGATGAAGATTGGCCTTCGAAAGTTCCCTGAAAATTAGCTTCTTGAGTTAATCTTATTCTATCATATTCTGCCTCTGCTAATTTCAGATCATGCTGTCGTTTCCTTTCATTTTCCTCAGCATCAAGTTGAAATTTCTTTGCATTTTCCTGAGCTATAAATTTCCGCTTTTCCATTTCTCTTTGCTTATTTTCCATTTCTCTTTGCTTATTTTCCATTTCAATTTTACGTAGCTTTTCTTTTTCTTCAGCCTCCAATCTTTTCTGTTCTGCCTCACGCTGAAATCGTTTCTCTTCTAATTCAGCGGCTAATTTCATTTTTTTCTCATTTTCCTCAGCCTCAAATTTCCTCTTCTTTTCATTTTCCTCAGCATCAAATTTCAAATTTTCTAATCTTAATTTATCAGCTTCTAATCTTTGAGCTTCCAACCTTTGAGATTCTTTATATTCCGTCATAGCGAATTGTCTTACCTCTTCAGGAGGTATCTGAAGAGCTTTCGCTTGTTTAATGAAATAATCTAGTGAATACATTATGCTATATAAGTAGTCACAATACTCTTACTTTCTTAACTGATAATTAATTAATGTAGATTAATTATCCTTGTTACTATACCAAGTGGCCTTCGTTCCTGTCCTAGAACGGTAAATTATTATCATATAATTGTCAAATATATTAATAATCAATAAAGTAATTTATGCAATGAAATGTTATGAAAACAACAACGTGATAGACAATAGAAAAAATACTGACAAGACGAAATAATCAAAGACAAGTGAAAACAGTCGCAGAAATCAAATAAAATAAAAATGTGAAACTAAAATAGGATGTCGTAAAGAATTACGATGATAACTGCGATAAGATAATTAACAAGACAATTGACAAGACAGTGTATAAACATAGGTTTTGTAAAAAAAAACTCAACGAAAGTTAGGTGAGAATGGACAATAATCACAAACAAGATACATCATAAAACTAAAGTACGAATAAAAATAACTACGAAAACAACAATTAAAAACTTGACGGAACAGCTAAACAGTCAGGTGTCACAGACCACCAGACACAGTGGACCTAGAATCCTTCTACACTCACGTGTAGGAACATTCCACTGAGGGAAGTCTGCAAATAAATTCCTAAAGAACACTTACAACGGACCTGTGGTGAAACTGGTATGTTTCCGAAGTAAGCCGCCTTTCCTAACCTCCCACAATGAATATAAAACATAGAACATGTAACATGAATAATAACGAAGTAGACATATATAGAGAATAGGCACAGCCAAACGCAATACAGTGGAAAACGATACCACGTTTATACTTATCTCGGCTGACAAAAAAAAATATGCCTCGTCTCCGTAGATGTACGTTTGAGAATTCGAAATACTTCTTCTTGAGTACTTGAATAATGCTCGTATGATAATGAGGACTAAAAGATGAGATCCAACGTAGTCATTCACTGGAGAACTTGATGTTGAGGTTCACTGTTGACCTTGACATTTTCTTAACCGTCGTGTTGATTCCATGATGAAGACACTGGTCTTTCTGTCGAACGATTCTTTTGAAGAAATATTGAGCACGGTCCCTTCTTTGAAACTTGATATTCCAAATTACACTGTGCCGCCAAAACTGTTGGGTTCTTTTAAGGTTGCTGGTTAGCTAGTGGTAGGTGTACCAGGGTGCTAGCATCGTTACGCGAATGTTCCATTAAAAAATGACAAAGAACTGTTCAACAAACTCCAACGAGTGATAGGCAAATTGGCCAATCTGGACTGTACTCAACTCGTTGGTAAAAGTTCATATGATTTATTGACGTGGTACAGAAGACGTTCAACAGGACGATACATTGTTTGACGTGGACGATCAACAATTATGCATGGTAGTGATACAATGTACAGTTTCTGATAATCTTTAAAGATCCCCTGCAGATCCATTACAAACAAAGTTATTTTCTACCCAGGTGATTGTAGTTCACTAAATGTTACTATCTGTGGGACGTTAAAGCAATGTCCGTTGACCTTCTTCAAGGACATCTGCCATAGTAAACAGCTTCATACTGAATGAATGACGTTTCCATTCAAAACTTGTCTTAATCCAAGACTTCCTCATTACAAGACTTTACACAGTTGGTAAGATCCATGCAGTCATACATAAAAAATACAAATAGGTTAGAGACTTCCTTTGGCTAACCTCTCTGCAATATGCCAAGACCTGGACGTTGGCATTACGGAATATAATGTTCAAAAATACGATCAAATACATTCTACGCTCGTAGGTATTTCCACTACGATAGATTTAAGTGAGGCTAAGATCTCTACTGTTCCATTCTAGAAACCCAGCAAAATATGGATTCCCGCTAGACTCCAGTGATGAGTAGCCATTTCACTTAACCATCAACATATTAATAAAATGAGGGCTCAAAACAACTTACGTATCGAACTGGATGTTGGCTTCTACCTGAAGACCAAACATCCTTCATAAACAATTCTTCCACAGAATTGTACAGAATAAAATATCAACACACGGACAGTAAGTCCGACTTGCCCTTACAAGATCCTGACGTCATACCCTCTAAACTAGGTAACCCGTGCGCCAAGAGCAACTCATACTCTGCATTGTGCACGCCAGTGCGTGAATAAATCGAACGCACAAATAATATAACTATATCAAGACTGGTGCGTACACTGGCAGGACCATAGACTGCCCTCTATGTAAAAAGTACGCAACACTCCCCTAAGTCCCAGTTCTATATATAGCGCCGTGTCCGCCCAGTCGGAAGCATGGTCCAAATGTGTGTTTAAGAATCAAAACCTAAACGTTTTTCAGCTTGCCCGTATAATGTGACTAAGTTTAAATATTCTTTATCTAACTTATTACTGGGCCGTTTTTAATTATTTAAAGTGATATTTAAACTGCTAATTTATCTCTATCTTTCTATATCTTTGTTGTTTAGTTATTACAAGGCATTTAAATCTATGCAGTCTGTTGTAGAAATATCACTAAAACCAATTTTTCTCTTTAAATAAATTACTTTTATGAGGCCGTCTTTACACCTACGTATTAAGTAATATCCCTGATGTTATAATAGTTATGTATTTCCCTGTATATATCGTTATTCTTTAAGAAATAAAATAACTCCTTCCTGTCAAATACACAGAATAGGCCCTTTCTGTCAAACATAAAAAGGTTTCTTTATACATACTAGAAAAAGAGCGTCCTGATTGGCTATTCTATCGGTCCATTTATCCTATAGTGAGCACGGTAAATATGACCGTGTTGTTAGACAGATTCAAAATACGACATTTACCTTTATAAACGGGCGCATTTTATTCAAAATCACACACGCCAACACGAAGGCCAGCTAGCGACCGACTGGAGAAGAGAAACTGTCAAGACTGATTTATTGCTCACCTGCATTGACCGGGCAGACTTGCTTCACTAGTCGAGTCAAAATCTGGCTTGTATAAATCTTAGAGGGTAGGTAAACTTACTAAAAACTTGTAGGAATAATACCTACACCAGTATATAATTAATGTATATCATGTATAAGGATTATATTTTATGGAATCAGGTATAATGATTGTCTATCCTGGTATGATTGCTGAAGACGATAACCAACCTGAAATATAACCTATCAGTCCTTTTTAGGGCTCATATAACTCCAACCTGAAATATAACCTATCTCTAACCTGAAATATAACCTATCTCCAACCTGAAATATAACCAAACAGTCCTTGTTAGGACTATATATATAACTCCAACCTGAATATAACCTATGACTATATCCTGTATAATGATTGTATTTTATAATATCATGCGTAATGATTGTGTATGACTGTTGAAGAAGGAAACCAGGTATATATTTCATATAGGATTTTAGTTTTACTATGAATGTATCAGGTATACTGATTATATCTTAGGGAATTAGGTATAATGATTGTATGTCCTGGTATGACTCCAATCTATATTGCCATATATATATATATATATATGTGTGTGTGTGTGTGTGTGTGTGTGTGTGTGTGTGTGTGTGTGTGTGTGTGTGTGTGTGTGTGTGTGTGTGTGTGTGTGTGTGTGTGTGTGTGTGTGTGTGTGTGTGTGTGTGTGTGTGTGTGTGTGTGTGTGTGTGTGTGAGTGTGTGTGTGTGTGTGTGTGTGTGTGTGTGTGTGTGTGTGTGTGTGTGTGTGTGTGTGTGTGTGTGTGTGTGTGTGTGTGTGTGTGTGTGTGTGTGTGTGTGTGTGTGTGTGTGTGTGTGTGTGTGTGTGTGTGTGTGTGTGTGTGTGTGTGTGTGTGTGTGTGTGTGTGTGTGTGTGTGTGTGTGTGTGTGTGTGTGTGTATGTATGTGTGTGTGTGTATGTGTGTGTGTGTATGTGTGTGTGTGTATATGTGTGTGTGTGTATATATGTGTGTGTATGTGTGTGTGTGTGTGTGTGTGTGTGTGTGTGTGTGTGTGTGTGTGTGTGTAAATCATATGTAAATGTACAAATCCATTGCATTCCATCTTCCAACATCCACCCTTCAGCACAAGAGTAGATAGTGTATATACTTAATAAATAATAAGGAAATTATATTTGAACGACTTGTCAATTTTATAATTGTTAAGTGAAATCTGTTTCCTTGTTTTAATATCACAGTTAGTTACACAGCGGGGAGGCATTTTATGATGTCTCCACTCTACTAATTTTTCGAGATCAGATCATTCACAGCCGTAACTAATTTGTGATACCAATAGTTCTCTCATACACTTCACCATTTTCGTGCAGAAATTCTATTTCTGTATTGTCAGTACTATACTGATCTTAGAGCCAATAAAAACCTCACGCTACACCTCAGCGCTGCATCTTCTATCTGTCTTGCAAGGTTATATATTGTTCATTCCTCAGCGCTGCATCTTCTATCTGTCTTGCAAGGTTATATATCGTTCATTCCTCAGCGCTGCCATCTTCTATCTGTCTTGCAAGGTTATATATATATATATTTCCTTTTGTGGGCTCGGGTTTGACGTTTTATTTGCTTGCTCCGCTGATTGTACTCATTTATGAAAGTCTGTAGCATTTTGGTTGTTGCTTTTGTTGTTCTCTGTTTTTTTTTTAAACTGCAAAATTTGGTATTTCAAACCTAGGGCCGTTGAGTTTAGGGCCCGCCAGTTTTTAACGAAAGGCCCGAACATGTAACAATTGATTGTATATTTGTTTGATTTTTATTGGAAAAAAAGGGGGGGACATGGTGTATCTAGACTGGTCATAATTAAAGTCCCGTTCAATTACTTCAATTAAATGTAGCTGCTCAATGGTCACACAGTGACGTTCCATGGGCGTAGGCCTATTTAGGAATTCTTGAAGCTCCCCGGGGGGTCTCTGAAGATACAAAGAAGGAATAAGGTTACTGCTTCCTCAGTCATGTCGTATGAGCCAACTAATACGGGATTGTATATGGGGCTGGCAACCTTACACGAGTGCCTTACTGTAGGCTTCCTGCAAGGGGCCCAGTTGTAGTGGTGGTTCCACGCTCAATAGCAGCGGCAAGAAAACCAGGAGTTGTGAGGCTCTACTTTAAAAACACTGAGACCGCGAAGGATATACCTTGATAAAATCATGGCTTTTGTCAGGTTTCTGAATATTTGGAATCTTCAAAAAGTGCATCCTACAAGTATATCTATTTTTATCTATTCCGCATGATCTGCTTTCAGTAAAAAAATTCGAAATAAATATTTTACGGAATGTTACCTTCCCTTCAAAGAAAAAATCGCATTCTTTCATATGCAGTTCATGAATAAATTGAGTCTGCGTAAGCTAGCTTGTGGGATTTCCACTGATAATGAGGTGAACGTATCTTTAAACCTGGTGACACCACGTTTTTAAGTGCGGTTGGTAGGGGGCTAGTTCGAAATTACCTGGGTTACAAGTTCTTTTAACCCCCTCCGTTATCTAGAGATCTAGATAATCTCCAAGATCTACCGGTAGATCTAGATCGATGGTTGGCGACCCCTGCTCCATAGGGAACAAAATGGGATATGATTATGACAGTTTCTTTCCGAACTCTCTGTTCCAGCTTCTTATATTGTTTTGTTATTATTTCTTGTGGCAAACTAGAAGTAATAATTTGCCAGGCAAGTAGTTAAACAACAGAAAATATGTATCAATTTTATTTTAAGGCAGTGGTTCTCAAACTTTTTTCTCAGGGCCACGTTTTCGGAAGGAAAATTTTCTCGCGCACCACCTACTTTTTTATTGATAAGATATATCTTCAAAAACAAAATATCAATTTCTAGCAGTGCTTTATTGAATAAATTACATTTAGTGTCATCTATTTTTTATTATTATTAAAATCTATTTGATATAATTATATTACTGAATAAAATCTGGAAACTTCTTGAAAATTTTACGGGTTTCTATGCATATATTTCCCATATTATATCACACGTAACAAAATAAATAAGAAAATGACCTTCATTTTTTTTTTTTGGCGTATGAATTTTTTTAAAATGTCTCTAAATCCTTGATTGTCTTTGAATCTTCCCACCACACTTGCCATCCTCTCACGCCGCACCAGTGTAGCGCATCGTATGGGAATCACTGTTTTAAGGGTTAAAGCGATTTGTTTTTCTTTTGCTTATGAAATGAATTATTTAACCCTAATACACATCCGCGTTTTTGGCCTATTAAATCATTGTCTGCTTTGAAAGGAGCCAAATTTGTTTCTGGTGCTGAAAGAATGTAAAGTTAACGCAAGCGCTGCTGTTGAGGCTTTTACAGTGTTCTATTTTTACATACATCAAGAAACTGGTGAGTACGACAGTCTCTGTTGAAGAAAATGATTCTCAGTCTACTGTACAGTATGAAACACACGACAACGTCAAAAGCACATAAGTAAAACTCAATTTATAGCCAGCAAGAAATATATGATTATGAACGTTGTATTTTTCAACGGCAATTTTTGTCATGTTCCGAAGCTGAAGTAATTATCTCTGAGGTAACAAAGCGTACATCGGCGGAAAACAGACGTTATGTAGAATTACACGGAAAAAGTCATTTTTAAAACGTTGATTGGAGTCGTTCAGGGAGTTGGCCAGGGAGTCGTTCAGGGAGTTGGCCAGGGTATCCAATCATCATTTTTATCATCATCCGCATCGGCTGCTCTCTCGACGACGAAGCTCGGCTGCAATGATCTTCAACGTCTTCTGTCTTTAATCTTGATGGTGCCACTTTGATAGACTTATTCCTGTCCATCTCTTGATGTTATCTTCTCACTTATAGCCCTGTCTTCCTCTGACACGTTTGCCTTCAAATGTTCCTTCTATTATGGTCTTCACTAAAGTGTCATATCCTTTTACATAGCCAAAATATTTTAGCTCTATAATTGTGATCTTCATCAATTCTCTTTTCACTTCTAGGTTTTCTAGCGCCTCTTTATTTGTGTTCTACACTTTCCACGAGACGCGCTCTATTCTTCTTTATATCCACATCTCAAATGCCTCAGTTCTTTCTTCTAACTGCTATCTATTGTCCATGTTTCTACACTATACAGTAATGAAGAATGTGTATAGCATTCGCTGATTCTCAGTTTTGAATTTGTGTGTTAATTGTTTAGATATTAGTATTTGCCTCATGTTGTTTAGATATTAGTATTTGCCTCATGTTGTTTAGATATTAGTATTTGCCTCATGTTGTTGAATGTAGCTTTAATCATTCCTATTCTCTTTTTTAATATCTGTTTCGCATCTGTCATCTTCTGTTATTCTATTACCAAGATATGAGAAACTTTTGGCTTGTTCAGTATAGTCCCAGAGTAGCTTAATCTCAAACATCGAGATTTTGTGGTTGATAGAGATTCAACATGAATTACTGACTTCCACTTTTCCTTTAAAAAACAATAGTAGACGTTTTCAGTAATAAAAGCAAACTGTCCAGTGGCGAAAAAGATGGCCACTGTTGATTAGTATATTAGTATATCCATTCAATCAAGACAAGGCATTTTGTTTGCGTGGCTTCAAATTCGAGTCATAAATTTTTAACTGACGGCTACAGTAGTGGAATTATTTAGCGTATGTGGTAAGTGAATAGTAATCTTCTTCAGGCCACACTCATCATCACCCTTTCCCTTTGCGCTCCCTACAAAGCAGGGAGCCACCACTGAAGCTGGTCCCCTTGGATGTATCCTGTTTCAAGTAGTTACCTGCTCTTGCAGTTGTGGTTTATGATTCAATTTGTTTTACGTGATGCGATTGCCAGCCCCATGAACAAAATCATATTAGTCGCCTTATACGACATGCATGAGGGTACAGTATGCCTATTATTTCTTTGCCTCTTCAGAGACCACATGGAACCAACAACAACAACAACAACAACACGGTGCATCAGGCCACATTAGTGCTCAACAAATTTGAACTGAGATGACCAATCCACTATTGTCAACAACAACAACAACAACAACACGGTGCATCAGGCCACATTAGTGCTCAACAAATTTGAACTGAGATGACCAATCCACTATTGTCAACAACAACAACACAGTGCATCAGGCCACATTACTGCTCAACAAATTTGAACTGAGATGACCAATCCACTATTGTCAACAACAACAACAACAACAACAACACGGTGCATCAGGCCACATTAGTGCTCAACAAATTTGAACTGAGATGACCAATCCACTATTGTCAACAACAACAACAACAACAACAACAACACGGTGCATCAGGTCACATTAGTGCTCAACAAATTTGAACTGAGATGACCAATCCACTATTGTCAACAACAACAACAACACAGTGCATCAGGCCACATTAGTGCTCAACAAATTTGAACTGAGATGACCAATCCACTATTGTCAACAACAACAACAACAACAACACGGTGCATCAGGCCACATTAGTGCTCAACAAATTTGAAATGAGATGACCAATCCACTATTGTCAACAACAACAACAACAACAACACAGTGCATCAGGCCACATTAGTGCTCAACAAATTTGAACTGAGATGACCAATCCACTATTGTCCACAACAACAACAACAACAACACGGTGCATCAGGCCACATTAGTGCTCAACAAATTTGAACTGAGATGACCAATCCACTATTGTCAACAACAACAACAACAACAACACGGTGCATCAGGTCACATTAGTGCTCAACAAATTTGAAATGAGATGACCAATCCACTATTGTCAACAACAACAACAACAACAACACAGTGCATCAGGCCACATTAGTGCTCAACAAATTTGAACTGAGATGACCAATCCACTATTGTCAACAACAACAACAACAACAACACGGTGCATCAGGTCACATTAGTGCTCAACAAATTTGAACTGAGATGACCAATCCACTATTGTCAACAACAACAACAAAAACGCTTCACAGAGACAAGAAAACTCAATAAATGCTGCAGAGTTGCACTGGTGTATGTTACAGAGTAAATATTATCAAGGGGAGGTGATCCTGAAAATGTTAAGCAAATAGATTCGATTACGGATTACGTTGCTTGATTAAGCTGATGTTAAGTTAAAAATGTGTTAGGGGAATTCCCTCGTGTGATCGAGAAGTTTCCAAGTGGCGAACACTGGTCAGTTCAAATCGCGGAGATGTTTTTTTCTCTGAACTGTCTTGAGCTGTGAGTAAGCTCGTGTGACTAGCCCACGCAATTATCGAGACTGAGTTGTGTTTTTTAAACAACCGAGTCTCGTGTCTTTTTTGGCGGGTCTAGTGTGTGAACTAAAAGCATTCTGTTTTTGGGTACCGACGGGAGAGGTCGGTCCTACAGTGTGTGTTTCGAGTATGCCTGCGCAGTGCAAAAGTTATAAAGGCCATTAGTTGTGTAGGCCTATAATTTCTGAGTTTATTGGAGAATTGTGTTTGTGAGTATTTTTGAAGAGGTAAGGATCCAGGACTCATGTTTGAATATATAAATGTCAAGATGAGTGAAGGCGAGATTACTGCAGATTGCCAGGGAGTGCAGTCGTGCGAGAAATTGCCGAAAGTATTCACCATTGATGTAGTTAGCACGGCGAGGATGATGTCCGTTGGCTAACCGGATCTATATCATATTTGAGAGGCCATCGTTATTATTGAGAGGATCCACATCTACATTAAAGCGCCAAGGTTGAGAGCGTCTGTGATGAGGCATATTTGAGAGGCCATCGTTATTATTGAGAGGATCCACACATACATTAAAGCGCCAAGGTTGAGAGCGTCTTTGATGGGGTATAGTTGAGGAATTTGTTGTTGATAGCACGGTGAGGACAACCGTTTGCTGGGAAAAAGGATCCATTGTCTATTTATTATAATGCTGATGTTGGAAGCATCGTTGATGAGGCCATTTATTATTTACATTAGAGCGCCAATGTTGAGAGCGTCTTTGATGAGGCATAATTGAGGAATTCATTATATTAGCACGGGGATGCCGACCGTTGCTGAGAGGATCCAGTGGTAATATTATATAGCGCTAATGATTATGAGAAGTGGAGATGTGACTGGAGTACAGTATTATTGTATTGCTATGACTTGTACTTAATTGTGACTGTGTATTCTGTGTATTTCATGAACGTGTTGTGGTGTAATAAAACGATCATTAACATACACCAGCCGTTTATAACCATCTATAACTTCTACGTGCGTACCTGTGTTGTGAGTGATTGTTCCAGCACGCACGCACTCAATCAACCCTCCTAATACGGTACGCCACTCACTCACACAACCACCATCTTGAGGTATCAGTGGTGTCAATGTTAAATAGCCTGGGTGGCGAGATCTATGTCAACAAACAGATTGAATTCACTAACATTATCTCGTGTATAGCAGTGGTATGTTAGTAGTACAGAATTTGATATTTTGACATTCGCGTGATATAAGAATTACTGTTCTGCTCTGTGTGGGCGTATGAACAGTGTAACCATTAAGGTAACATCCATCACCAATTATTCAATCTCCAAGAACAGTCATCAGATAATAATAATATTTAATAACCCCATCAGTAACACATTACGTTTACAGTGGTGGGCCAGTTTATTTAACGGAATGTAACCCACGGAGTTCGCGTGATAGGAAAGCCCCTGTGGGCGTGGCTTATGTATCCTCACATTGCTCCATAGTCCTCGACCTAATTGGTTTACTGTGTCCAACACGGTGGAACATTATAATGGGAAGTTGACATGTTGTTGGTAGACAGTCAAGTTTAACTAAATGTGAAGTGTTTTTGAGGAGTCGTTTGCAGATTGTTTCAAGTCAACAGTTACAGAGGTTGCTGTGCTGCGTTTCCTGTATGCTGTACGTGCTGATGCTGTGTTGAGCGCATTCTACACTTTTGCAAGAACCTGAAGAGAAGAAAATCTAGTTTGTGTACCTTTCTGCGCTGGAACGGTTTTATCTGCAGAACTTTGTGATATCTGGTGTGTCGGCGGAAGGGACAGAAGTATTATTAAGATAAGTGATTTTGTTCTGTGTAGATTATGCCACTTTTCTGCATTTCAGCAAGTCTGCCTATACTATCCATCACTTATTCTGTTGATAATTGTCGTTGTGCTGTCGATAATTATATCGATTTATTGTACAATATGTTGATGCATAGATAGTGTATGCCATATATAGGTACTATAACAGAAGTTGGTGTACAGTAATTGAGAAATAATTGCAATTTCTTAAAAAGATAATTGGCTTGTGGAGGTGAAAGTTTAATTAATACATATATAGTTGTCTAAGTAAGTAAGTCACTATGGACTATTATACAGATGCTGATGAAAAAAAAATACCGTGAACTATTAGGATTTGGAGACCGTGAGCTGACTGAGTCTGAAATAAATAGATTGATATATAAAAAGCTAATTCATGAAGCTGATGAGAGGTATGAGAAAAGGATGCTAGAAGAGAAGAAGCAATTGGACATAAAACAGAGTACCCTACAGCAAAGGGAAAGTGTCATAGAATGTACTGCTGAAGTAAGTGAGTTACATGAAAAAGTCTCTAAACTTACAGATGATTTAGTCAAATCAAACTCAGAACTTGCTAGTACTCAAACAGCATTGAGTGTAGCATTGTGTAAAATCAAAGAGTTAGAAACTCAGGTTAAAGATAACGATAATGAAGTTAGAAACCTAACTCAGGAACTTCAAGAAAGGAGAGAAATATATGACAAATTGAAAATTGAGAGTAATGAACATAAGAAGACTTACATAAAAATGCTTCAGGAGGTGAGGCATGATAATGAGATTCTCGGTGATCAAATTAAGGACATGAATATTGTACCCCTTAAGAAGAATGATGAGATTAAGATTGAGTCTCTACAACTAGAGTTGACTCAGTTGAGGTCAAATAAAGAGCAGTATGAGACAGAGACATTGTTAGAATTAACGGCTGAGAGAGAGAAGGTCGCTAAGATTAAAAATTTGCTAGCAGAGGAAAGCTGTAAGGTTTTAAGAGTTGAGAGGTTAAACAAGAAATTAAGTGCAGATATTTCACTTAGAGATAAGGAAATTGCAGATGCAAGGAGAAGAATGGACGGTCTACTCGACATTCTCTTGCAGAAAAAAATGTGGTCTACTGCCAGTGTTGACAGTGAAAGAGATAAAGCAAAAAGTCAGTCCTATACACTTTTTGTATTCCAGGAAGGAAACACATTTTGTGAAAAACAATAAAGATATGGTTAAATCTTTCGGTCACACCCAGTCAAGTCAGTGTGACCCATTTCTTAAACACACTGCCACAAACAAGGATAAAAATACTTTTGATAGGAGATATAACCCTGAGGTTAAAATGTACCAAGGGATTTCTTCATATAGTAATGTTTCTTTGCCTAAAAACAAGAAACAATTTGACAGATCACAGTATCGTGATCCTGAGAGTGTTAGAAATTATAGTGGAAATAATTATGTTAAAGAGTGTCAATCTGGTAATAAATTTGTTGATAAAAAGCCATTTCCATCTGGTAGATATTTTTATCCAGGAGAAAATGCTAATCGTAATTATGCTAACTGGGATGTGAAACAGTACAACTGTGGCAATAGAACAAATAACAATGTTCTTAACAGCAATTATAGAAATCGTAACCAGGTTAGATGTACTCCACATGAGAGCAAGGTTGTTAACAAGCAGAGTAATAACACTATTGATTGTCACACTAGTGGTGTCGAAAGGTCATCTCGTTCTTGTGAACGTAGTAAATTTTTTCAGGCTACAACAGGGATGAACTTTCGTTACGGTCAAGTGATCGCTAAGCCTTCTATAATGTTTACATCTTTAAGGAGGACTTGTTGAGGTGTGTGAAAAGGGGCCAAGACTCTACTCCACCCCAAGGAATAGGTAAACGTGAAAGTTGGTTTTCCGTTTTTCCTTATTAAATCTAACAGATGATTAATAGAAATTTTCATTTGTATTGTCTCGTAGCGTGCGACGTTGTGATGAGTTGGCGCACTTGTTGACATTATTCGTGAAGAATGTGGATTATCTATCAAGCAGAACCTATTAGCGTCTCGCTATACATCTGACGAGTCACTTTTTGGAGGATCAAGAATTAATGACGGATTGACGGGAATATTTTTTTTACAGCTGATTTATTTTTAGAATAGTACATGTTATTGTATTCTGTGTATAATATATCATATGATGTTCTATTAAAATATGTGTAATTTCTTTGAAACATTATGATGTTTATTTCGATGAATCATTTGATTGCTTAATATATATTTTTTGTGGAACATATATGACTGTTTCGAATGTACCAGTCCAATTTTTTATGCAATTGTATACTATTCTGTTTTGATTGTGTGTAACATATGTGTTGGTAATAATTTGTGTGTAATTTTTGATAAATGCAGTGAGCAGTGTCAAACCTGTGCTCATTTTTCTGTATATTTTTCGGGTTGTAGCTGTAATTGTTAGGATAATTATATAAATTTATTGTTATGTTGTGTAATATGATTTTGTAGAATTATCTTGCAGTATCAGAAATAATTGTGTATTTGAATTGTTAACATATGATGAAACATTGATCTTGTCAGAACATAGTACTTAGAATTTAAATAATAAGATTTTTTCAACATTTTTGCAACAAATTAATTTGATAAATATTTTTTATAAAAACTTTGAAGATATTTTTATAGGATATTTTTCATATCTTATTGTACCAATAGATTTTGGATTTATTATACTATATATATAGGCTGAGTAAGATATAAATTTACAGTTAAATAACACTGAAGTTCAACGCTATTGTTAATCAGAATTAACTTATAAATTAAATTCAACTTCTGTTTAAACAATATAGACAGATTGTTGTAACATTATGTTATGTTTGTATGTTGGGAAGTTGATATACAGATGACATTGTATTTTTCTTAGGTGTTTTTTGGTGCTGTATTTTTTGGAAAAAAACTTACATGTTTTGATTTAAGTGTTTGTCTAGAGATAAGATACTTTATGCTTCTCTCATTTTGTTAAAAGTTAATTTCATTGTTAGTTTATTAGTTATGACTTAGAATTACTTAAATAATAATTTTATTTTTTGATAACTTATCGTTATGAAATATTTTGTATGGTAATTTTTGAAAAAAAATTGTTTTTTGGCATTGTAAATTATTTTTGTGTGCCCTAGGATTGAAAGGGATATTACTTCTTTTGGAATTTGTCTTATTTGAGATTATGATGTATTTTTATTATTTAGCGGTTGATTGTGCGTTAGGTCAAAACTTAGTTATCGCAAATGCTATTATTTGTTTGTGTAAGGTTTATAATTTATTTTCAATTAAGTATAACTTTTGTAACTTAGTTAAATTACTTATTAGACTTTGTTTAGTTATGAATTATTCGTTTTGTGCTGTTAGTATGGATATACTTGGACATTTTGTTTTGTGCCTGTAATCATGTTTGTATTTAATTTTTGAAAAATATTGTCTGATCTAAACATTTATTAGTATGTATTGTCATTGACTTTCTATGCGTTCATACCTTTGCTTTCCATTCGTCTTTGTTGACTATCCTTCATTTCATTCTATCTTTTGTTGTCTTTCCGATATGTGTTCATATCTTGTTTATATTTCTGTACCACATCTTCGTTTCTCTTTATTTTGCTTGTATTATGATTGATGCTTTTGTTGTAATTTACATCGGTAACATTCATTGGGATATTTGATTGATTATGTTTGAGGTTTTAGTTGTAATATTACATTTATTGCTGAAATTGTGTATAGATGCACTATTGTAATAGGTACATTTTTTTGATAGATACATATTTTTTGGTAGCCATATAATATAATTTCATTTATTTCTAAATTTTTGGGACTTAAATTTTCAACAAAAAAATGATAAATCATTTTTTTTCCCGGGCGGTGTGGCAACTGTTACAGAGTAAATATTATCAAGGGGAGGTGATCCTGAAAATGTTAAGCAAATAGATTCGATTACGGGTTACGTTGCTTGATTAAGCTGATGTTAAGTTAAAAATGTATTAGGGGAATTCCCTCGTGTGATCGAGAAGTTTCCAAGTGGCGAACACTGGTCAGTTCAAATCGCGGAGATGTTTTTTCTCTGAACTGTCTTGAGCTGTGAGTAAGCTCGTGTGACTAGCCCACGCAATTATCGAGACTGAGTTGTGTTTTTTAAACAACCGAGTCTCGTGTCTTTTTTGGCGGGTCTAGTGTGTGAACTAAAAGCATTCTGTTTTTTGGGTACCGACGGGAGAGGTCGGTCCTACAGTGTGTGTTTCGAGTATGCCTGCGCAGTGCAAAAGTTATAAAGGCCATTAGTTGTGTAGGCCTATAATTTCTGAGTTTATTGGAGAATTGTGTTTGTGAGTATTTTTGAAGAGGTAAGGATCCAGGACTCATGTTTGAATATATAAATGTCAAGATGAGTGAAGGCGAGATTACTGCAGATTGCCAGGGAGTGCAGTCGTGCGAGAAATTGCCGAAAGTATTCACCATTGATGTAGTTAGCACGGCGAGGATGATGTCCGTTGGCTAACCGGATCTATATCATATTTGAGAGGCCATCGTTATTATTGAGAGGATCCACATCTACATTAAAGCGCCAAGGTTGAGAGCGTCTGTGATGAGGCATATTTGAGAGGCCATCGTTATTATTGAGAGGATCCACACATACATTAAAGCGCCAAGTTTGAGAGCGTCTTTGATGGGGTATAGTTGAGGAATTTGTTGTTGATAGCACGGTGAGGACAACCGTTTGCTGGGAAAAAGGATCCATTGTCTATTTATTATAATGCTGATGTTGGAAGCATCGTTGATGAGGCCATTTATTATTTACATTAGAGCGCCAATGTTGAGAGCGTCTTTGATGAGGCATATTTGAGGAATTCATTATATTAGCACGGGGATGCCGACCGTTGCTGAGAGGATCCAGTGGTAATATTATATAGCGCTAATGATTATGAGAAGTGGAGATGTGACTGGAGTACTGTATTATTGTATTGCTATGACTTGTACTTAATTGTGACTGTGTATTCTGTGTATTTCATGAATTTGTTGTGGTGTAATAAACGTTATTAACATTCGCCTGCCGTTACACCATTCCATGCCTCTGATGTGTGTGTAAAACCAGTAGCCTATGAATAGTAAAAAATAAACGAAAATAGTTAAACGCAAAGAAAGAAAGAAAGAAAGAAAGAAAGAAAGAAAGAAAGAAAGAAAGAAAGAAAGAAAGAAAGAAAGAAAGAAAGAAAGAAAGAAAGAAAGAAAGAAAGAAAGAACGAACGACGGACGGTCAGAAAGGCATTAGACAACAGAAAAGTTAACATCACACTCACAGCGAGACGATGGCGCCGGTCGGATTGTCCTTCGTTCATATCTCTGGAGTAGCTACAACTGATTACTTTTCTATTACCTCGTGTCTTTCAGTCTGTCTGTTTTCTTTCTTTCTTTCTCTCTTTCTTTCAGACGAATGCCTTTCATTAAACTATTTTTGTTGTGTAATTGAAAGACAGCTGTTCAGTTTTTAGCTAAGAGAAATATGACATGTCGAGTTACTTAAGAAAAGTTGAATCGTGCTAGTCTTATCAACTCTTATGTTTAGTCAAACTGATTGTCACATTTAATATTCTTCTGCAAGAATACCTTCGCCGAACTACAGATCATGAAATACTTACTTACTACTACTCATTTACTTAGTCGTTCCTATCCTACCCTGGGATGTGGAATTTTGCCAAAGAGAGCGCCGTACTTGCCCATCGGCTGTCTTCCTCCTGGCGTGGTTCCAATCTAGTCCTCGGTTCCTCAGAGATTGCCTAATGCAGGGGTCGGGAACCCACGGCTCGCGAGCCGCATGCGGCACTTTGAGCCATCTCGTGCGGCTCTAGAAAAATTGTGATTATTATTTCAGTTATATATAATATTTATATTATTGAATGGGGGATATCATGTTATTTTTTTTCATGCGGCTCTTCAATTTTTTTTTTAAAAAATGGAGACAGAATTAAATATTTGGCTCTTTGTCATCGAAAGGTTTCCGACCCCTGGTCTAATGGATCATGAAAGTCGTGATCATTATCTGGTGAAGACAGTACAGAATGAACTGATACAACTAACCAGCAACCAGGTGCTAACAGCAATTGTAACGAGTATTACTAAGTTCAAGTATTATTCTAAATTGCACCCCGGATGTCAGCCACCAAGAGAACATGACAATGATTCTTCATTCAGGTAAAATTTAAGACACGGCTGTATCTGTCGTACAACATCATCATTTTCTTGTAGGCTCCTTACCGAGCACGGGGCCATCATTGCAACTGGTCTTCGTGCAGGCAGATTGCACTAAGCAGTCACATGCTTTTGCCGCGTTGTTTTCCTTGGCAATTTATTTTACATGATGATTGTTACGCCTTTTTTTGCGCACCGCTATGCGTTCATGATTTTGAAATATTGCGGTGCTCAAATAGAACGTCGCTAGATTAAAATGACGTCAAAATAAAATAATTACGTAGACGCGCGTGCAGAGCACTTTTCAAAGCGGACTTTTGGGCAATGTCTCCAGCCGGTTAGGCTGCATGTGTGTGAACTCTGGCTAATGTGTTCCATGTCCACGGAGATGTCTACAGTTTCATAAGATATTATATTGAGTGCCAGAGATGTGTATACGTGTCTACAGGGAAGTATGCTTGTGCTTATAGCATAATAACTGATGATGGTGTTATTAAATATTGATTCGCGGACTCAGACGGTACTGACTGCATAGTTTGTCCGTTAGTTCATTTACTTTTTCACGGCCCTGTTGCATGAATTGCCAATGTTAAACTAATGGATCTTCACTATCAAATGGAGTGTGTAATAAACTGTATTGTACTGTCGATGGACTTTATCTGAATTTCTTCACAATAGGTGGTGTGTCAGCATATTTATAACTAAACTATCACATTCTTTTGCAGAGGTGTTTTCTTTGGCAATTTATTTTACATGACGAGATTGCCAGCCCCCCATGCACAGCCTTATAGTTGTCGCCTTGTACGACATACCTAAGGACGTAGTAACCCCATTCTGTCTTTGTCTCTTCAGAGACTAAACACGGCAACTGTCGAAGAACGTTTTGTGGGATTTCTTCCTGTCAAAGAAAACCCTAGTAATGGACTGCCAGAAGCTATTTAAAGTGAACATAACATTGTTCATTAGGCTTATCAGGCAACAACTGACGTGGCCAGGATTTATAACGCAGATATGAAGGCTTACAATAAAGGTCTTGTACATCAGTTCTGTACTTAAGTAGAAAAGCATAGTTCGTATCACGTGGTGTCGTAGCTTTAACTTGTTGCAGGGAGATATGGCTGATTTAGCTGTATGTCATCATTATCATCATCATCAATATTACTCGTCACCTTACCACGGACCATAGGTATTCAACAAACAAACGCGAAGTCCCCCTGTCACGTGCCATCAGGTCAACATCTCTCCATGTCTTCCTCATCATTTTCATTTCTATCTCCACTCCTCTTCTCCATTTGCTTGTCGGTCTTCTTCTACCTCTCTGATCATGGGGATTTCAGAACAAATGACTGCCTTGTAATGTTATCAACAGGTTTTTTTTTAAGTGTGTAACCTATCCATCGCCAATGTCTTCTTCTCATCTCTTGTTCCACTGCACTTGTCTGGTTATTGTCATCAGTTCCACATTGGTGATCTTGTCGTTATATTTCAATCCGTCTGTTTTTCGTAAGCATCCATTTATGAAATCCTGTAACTTCTTGGTTGTCTGTAGTTGCGAATTCAATTAGTATATTTTGCCGTCGGCATCATCTCAGTAATGGGATATGTTAATTTAAAAATTGTGAAGATAAAAAATTTTGAATCCTCTGTCAAACACACAAAAGGAATGAAAAATTGTCAGCGTGAGAGCTATCAGATAGCTAGCTAATCAGCGACATTCTATGACGCACTTGCTGAAGTTTCAGAAATATCAAATGACCATAAATGTCGAGCGGAAGTTTTCTGTCTAGTCACAAATCTGAAGAATTTCCAGTTTTTTATGATGCTGCACGTTTGGTACACAATTCTTGCACAAATCAATCTAGTGGGTAGGATTATGCAAAGAAGAACAGGAAATTAAATGCTTCTCTTCACTTTCATTTGATTGTGTGTGCGGCTGCCGTTCAATTCAAAGACAGTGGTTTTGAGAAATCTGCAGCAAGACAGCAGATAGAAGAATTAAAAATAATAACGTGTGGCCGCTGTAAAACCTTATATAGCTATCAGTTTCTCAGTTAGAGTGAGTGAGAAAACGTAGTGTTTCCAAACAGAACATTCTTCTTCTTCTTCTTTCTCGTTCGTCCAGAAAAGGACGTTGGTTGCGTTGTGTCTGTTTACAGCGGAGCTGCGACATCTGCGCCTTTCGGCCGGCACATCCGACTTCAGCACGACATTTTTTGGGACCGGGTTTGCCTTCCCTCTTCGATCCCTACTCTCTCAGCCAGACTGCAGTGATGCAGCCTGTTTCCAGGACCACCACGTGGAGGTGGAGTAGGGTCTTGGTCAGCTCTGGTTCGCTGACCCTGACGCAAGCAGTCAAGCTATGAGTCGCTGACTGCATTCTTTATTGCTGCGTCTTTGGGTCCCAAACAGAACATTCAATATTAATTCAACCTTTGAAGAACGATCGAGAACTCAACATAAGTTCTTGAACACTGTCAATCGTTTAAAAAAAAAGTTTAATGTATTTGTTTTTCATTACAATATGCTGATGACGTGAGGTTTTCGTTTTTATGAAATTTTTCGTTTTATGATACATCGACAGTTATTTACTTCATCCTGAATATCCACCTTTTGATGTTTACTCTTTTTATCTAGTATCCTAAATAAGTTCAATCAGTTAAGACTGTTAGGCACCCGTCTTGATTTATGCAAGAATACACATTATTCGTTTAGACTTCTTTAGCGAATTACTGTCTTATAAAAACGAGAGAACAGGTCAAACACCTCAGCTGACCATTCTCACGAAAATTAAATTGTATTCTTTATATTAAAAGTATTTATCATTTAGTTATTATGCCGAAGAATTCATTTTGATAGTTACTCACGAGTTCTTATTCAGACGAAAATGTGCGGTCAAATAAGATTCCATTTTTCTTCCTTTATTTGAGCGATTATAAATCTTTTAGTTGGTAAATCATGCGCCTTGAAGAAGTTTTTTTCAGACGTAATGGATTTTAATTCCTCTTATAACTCTGATTTTGTAGATTCATATTACCAGACTTTTCTGAACTTCTTCGGATGTTAAACGGCCTTCTTGTCTTCTTGTCCTCTCGCTCGCTGTTTCCAGCTTAAAAAATCGTCATCCGTCCAACTGACGTATATCTCGTCAATTTAGATGAGCACTGAGAGTATTCTTCTTCTTCTTTGATCCTTAGCCGCCGACCGTCAAAGCAGTCAGTGGCCATTACGCCTGGTGGCGTCTTGTAGGGCAACAACAAATTGATTCCACTTTGCTCGGTCGGCGGCCATCCTTCGTACAGTGCCCCAACTCTGGTTCATTCTTTGCATCTCAGCCTCCACAGTCCTCCGCCAAGTTGTTTTTGGTCGGCCTCTCTTTCGTTTTCCTTCAGGGGTCCATAGCATAGCTGTTCTTGTGATGGCATCGGGGTCTCTTCTGAGGACATGGCCAACCCAGCTCCAGCGTCTGCCAGCTATGATGGTGTGCATGTCCTCTTGCTTGCTCCGAGTAAGCAGATCTTGGTTGGTGATGATATTGATACTGAGAGTATACCACTCCATTATTCCCATTTGACGTCATGACAAAATGTCATTATTTACTGTGACAAACGACTAGACAAAAAAACATTGTTCCCTCTTCAGTTTCTCTACGTAAAAAACGAACATTAAAAAATAATAATAATAACAGATTGAAGGTGAGATCCAAAAGAAAATTATCGCTTGTGATGTTTCAGTGTCTTGATGGACTTAACGTAACTTCAAGAACGCTATAAGAAACTGAAAGATTGTGAATGACACAAAAAAAAAACTTGGGATTTCTATTTAAAATATCATCATTTCAGACTTACATTTATCAAAATACATGGAAAAATTCCATTAATCTGAAATAACTATTGTCTAAAATCAGACTTCAGCGCTACAGAGCATCACTTTGAAGGCAACAGCGTCATTGAATAGCTGAATTTATTTTGCCTATCTGAAGAAGTTTTCTCGAGTTATACCTGAAAATGACACGCCCTCGAAACGTTGCAATATATACACAATTATTCTTTACGCGATTATTTTCCGAATGTATTAACAGCTTTGTGCATTTTGTTAACGATTTCGGGTACAACAGCATCAGCTCAACGCACATGTTACTAAACTGAAACTTAAGAACTTACGTTCAACGATGACGCAAGACTGACTTCTTGGTATAGTCCGAATTTCAGTTGTGAATACACTGTGTTGTTCGTCCATCACGGGTGATGAAGACCACTCTGTTCATCCAATTATTTAAGAATATGTTAGGTTAGTCTATGGGTACGAAGGTGACTGAAGAGCCCGATGCGGGCCTGGAAAGATCTTGGACAGTGTGGGCAGGGAATGTTTGCTTCATGTGAAGGTTTTATTTCACGGTCCTTTCTAGCTTGTCTCCGCTGTTCTGCTGCTGCTCTTCTGGATGATTCGCATGCTGCTGCACCTTTACGAAGAGATGTGCGCCAAGCAGTTCGGTCTTGCGCAGCAGCTTCCCATGTGTCTGGGTTTATGTCAAAGGTTTTCAATGACATCTTTAACGTGTCTTTGAAGCGCTTCTTTTGGCCACCATGGGAGCGTTTACCCTTCTGTATCTCACCATAAAAGAGTATCTTTGGCAGTCGATGGTCTGGCATGCGGACTACATGACCTGCCCAGCGAATTTGTGACTGCATCAGAATAGTATCAATACTAGGGATACCAGCTCTGTCAAGAACGGCGGTATCCGGGATCTTGTCTTGCCATTTGATGTTCATTATCTTCCTGAGACAGACTGTATGGAAGTGGTTTAGCTTCTTTACGTGGCGCCTGTATACAGTCCATGTTTCACATGCATATAGCAGCACTGGAAGCACCGCAGCTCTGTACACCTTCAGCTTTGTCTGTAGACTAATGCCACTTCGATGCCAAACGTTGGTATATAGTCTGCCAAATGTGCTGCTGGCTTTGGAGATCCTGGTGTTCACCTCATCATCAATGACAATGTTCTGGGATAGTGTGCTACCAAGGTATGTGAATCTGTTCATAACATTCAGTTTCTGTCGTAGATTTCCGATAGGAGAATTAAGACTAGGTTTGGTCCCTTCTGAATAGGTTTGAATAGGTGATAGACTCAGTGAGAGTTAGTGAAAGGTAATAGAATTTCCACACACGTGAGATGATAGATTTGATATAGTGGCTGTCTCTGAAAGCGAAAAGAATTCTTCTCTCTCTCACCTATCTTCTACAACAGTTGTTACAGCGTCAGACAGACTACACCAATATACATATTACGTATATTTCTATCACTCACAGGCACGCACATACACGTGACGACAGGTAAACACACAGACGTGGGAAAACTATAACAATGATATATATATATTATCTAGAACGAGCTGACCAAACACGATTATTAAGTTCAAGAGCGATTTTATTATCAGGAAAATCGGCTCACAACATCAAAGAAAGTACATCAAGGAAAATACATATACACATAGTCATAAAAAAATCAAGGAAATGTTGCAAGGATGATAGCCCCGTTATAGTGTTAACTCTAGGTTTAGCCCGGCCCCGTTAAGAGAACAGATGATGGCGCCCGAGTCACAGATACATAGGGTTTGAGTCTAAGAGTTGTCTTTGTTTTATCTCGTAATTATATGCACAGAGTTTGAAAAAAATCTGATTTAACCTAAGACAAAACACAAGAACTCTAGCCTTAGCAACAAATTATGCAGATTGGAAAAAAAAAATTAGGACAGCAACAGGGTGTCAAAGATAAAATAGTGAAAAATATCACTCAAACCAGCGTACACTCATTCATTCCGCCATGGCTTCTCATACTTGTACTCACGACTTTGCTTGCTGCCTCTTGGAACACATTGATTTTAGATTTTCACACAGACTCAAAAATGCAGTCTTCTGCCAAGAAGTCCCCAGTTCCAAAAGACGTATTTAACTTGGAGTCTCCGGGAACGACTACTTGGGTATGCAAATTTGTTCAAATGTCTGATTAAGTCACCTAACAATTATTCCAGGCGCGGGAGTTAGCAGAGCACAGTGTCAATAGCGTAGGTTTCTAAAAAAATGATGAATGTCAGGTCGGTGCCTTCCCTCAGTATAGGATTCACTTTAGTCACACCACAGATTTGTCCACAAGATATAATCTAGTCGGGAAATGATTGTTAATATTCACGCCACCAGGCAGCAAATTATATAGAGTTTCTAGAAGAAATTAAGTGCTGGCTCCAAGGTCCAGTATTTATCATTACAGTCTTTGAAAACCCGTTATAGGGATATTAGTATTTCTGTCTAACTTGCACCGTCAGATCAGTGTTACTTGATAAAACCCACGTGGTTCAAATAAGGACTGTCTATTTCTTCACAAGTATGGAAACTACTACTAGGTGCTGGTAAAGTTAGGGTCACCCCAAAACTTTCACTGTGTGGAGGAAAAATAACACATATAATATAATAAACAGAATCTGTACTGGTTAAAACTTACATTTAAACTTGCAAGCAGAGAGCTTTGCTTATCATTTAAACTTCCCGTGACGTAAGTTATATTTAAAAATCAGCAATCCTCATAAATTAAGAACACGTGCGTATTCCGTCACCATTCATGAGGCTGGATTCTAGAGTTTATACGTTAGTTTAGAAAAATACACTCGACTGAGTATTAGCAGTTAAATTAAATTTATAAAATAGCTACAATTGCCGTTATAAGCTAGAAATTTTAATTTTATTCTGCTTTCCACTGAATGCTTCCCTAGAAAATATAATAGCCTACCACTTTATTTCTCTTCTGCGCTAAAGAAATAGATTAAAATGAATTAAGCGATTTAACACTTTAACACTCACAAAATCTATATATCTATCATATTAATTACCTCAACCACAGAATTACAGGTAGTCGCACAACTTAAGAATAAAAATGCTGAAAATATTTCTGGAAGTCTAGAAGTTCGACAAATTGCCGAAACAAACTGAGATCTTCGCTAACAGCTATTCTGTTTTCGAGCGACCTATCTACTGTGGAGTCTATGAGCGAGAATGAAATTAAAGTTTCAAACTTGGCCAATATCTTAAAATCAGACAAAGGGCCCAAACTTATTTCGCCAAGCGAAATTATCTCCCCTACTCCCAACATTTACGTCCGCTTAACGCGTGTCGTAACTGTCACCTACTGACCACGATGTACGCGTGTCAGTTTCAAATCCCAGACAGCCTGACTCCATTGCAGGGCAGTTTTCACACTACAGCTGACCATGGCCCAAGTGAGCGCCGTGTCAGTTTGGGATTTTCCAGACAAATGTCTGGATACTGACCGGTGCAGATGTAAAGTATCACACCTCACCGGGACTAATGCCGAGAAGAAGCTCGCGCGCTCGGTGAGAATGTAGACGATTTGCTACGTCCTATGTTCAGCGAACCGACTTATCACGCCTTCTGACGCCCTGCAGCCCTGACATCTACGTAATATCGTCCTAGCGCGATTCTCAGTTTTGAGAAAGAAACAGGTAAAGTTTGCGAATTATATGAAAATAATATTCGCAAAACGAATGGATGAAAAATATACGGGAAAAATGAAATACAGAGATAATAAAAGAGAGAATTTGGTGAAAGAATAGGAAGAAAATGTAGGAAATTAAATGAATATAAACCCTACGTGACAGTTTCTCACCATTAACCTTGATGACTGGCTCAGTATAAACTGTGCCAGGAGCTGGTTGGTACATGATTTCTGTTTTCTTCGTGTTGATGGTAAGCCCAAAGTTGGCGCAGGCTTCGGAGAATCTATCCACACTATGCTGCAGATCAGCCTCTGAGCCAGCATTGAGGGCACAATCATCAGCAAACAGAAGATCTCTGATGGTGTGTGATTTGACCTTGGTTTTTGCTTGAAGCCTCCTAAGGTTAAACAATTTTCCATCAATGCGATAACTAATGTCGATTTCTGTGTCCCCGTCTCTAAAAGCATCAGTCAGCATAGCAGAAAACATGATACTGAACAGAGTCGGTGCAAGTACGCACCCTTGTTTAACTCCATTTGAGACGGGGAAAGGCTCTGATAGCTCACCGTTTTCCTGAACTCTAGCCTGCATTCCATCATGCAGTTGCTGCACTATTGTGATAAATTTCTTTGGGCAGCCGTATTTTGCCATGATCTTCCATAGACCCTCTCTACTGACCGTGTCGAACGCCTTTGTCAAGTCGATGAAAGCTGTGTACAGGTCACAGTGCTGTTCTTGGCATTTTTCTTGTAGCTGTCTTGCAGCGAACACCATATCTGTGGTTCCACGTTCTTTCCGGAATCCACACTGACTTTCAGGTAAAAGACCTTTGTCAAGATGAGCCGTAAGGCGATTCAAAAGGATTCTGGCGAATATCTTCCCAGCGATTGATAAAAGAGAGATGCCTCGATGATTGTTGCAGTCTTGGCGATTACCTTTACGTTTATATAGATGTATAATTGAGGCATCTTTGAGATCGTGTGGGATGGTTTCACTCTGCCACATTTGCTGGAAGATCATATGAAGTTTCTCTATCAGAACTGCACCGCCATCTTTATAAACCTCAACAGGAATTGAATCGGAGCCAGGGGCCTTTCCACTAGACAGTTGACGAATCGCTTTTTTAGTTTCTTCCAGAGTTGGTACATCATCTAATGCTTCATTTATAGGAATTTGGGGCAGGCGGATGATGGCTTCGTCGTTTATAGATGATGGCTGGTTCAAGATATTATTAAAATGTTCAGCCCAGCGTTGGAGAATTTTTTCCTTGTCTGTAATTAGTGTTTTTCCATCTGCATTAAGGAGGGGAAATGATCCTGATGATGTTGGACCATAGACCGCTTTGAGTGCAAGGTAAAAGTTTTTTCAAGTCATGGCTGTCAGCAAAGCCTTGGATCTCATCTGCTTTATTACTCAGCCATGAATCCCGCATCTGGCGTAGTTTATGTTGGACGATTCTACGCATGTTGTTGAAAGCGTATTTCTTGGATGTAGATTTTGGATCATTTAAATATGCTTTATGGAGATGGTGTTTCTCAGCCAACATCTGCTTTATATCATCTGAGTTCTCATCAAACCAGTCATTTTGTTTCTTGATGGAAGGACCCAGGACCTCTGTAGCAGTGTTGTAGATCTGCTCACTTAGGGCTGCCCAATTTGTTTCCACACTTTGGCCGTCTAGCGAGATAGATTTGAGACGGTCTTCTAAGGTGTCAGTAAATGACTGTTTGATTTTTGTCTTCTTTAGTTTGGTGACATCCAGCCTCTTTTGAGTTTTCTTCCCCTGAGGGCGCCTGGCTGGTTGGATACGAATTTTAAGTTTAGATACAATGAGGCGATGATCAGTCCAGCATTCGGCACCACACATGGACTTGGTCACCCGGACATCTTGCCTGTCCTTCTTCCTAACAATTACATAGTCAATTAGGTGCCAATGCTTTGAGCGAGGGTGCATCCAGGAGGTCCTGTTGCGGGTAGGAAGTCGAAAAATGGTGTTGGTGACAAGGAGGAGGTCATGTTCTGCGCAAGTCTGGAGGAGACGAAGTCCATTACTGTTACAGCGACCCACGCCGTACCTACCAATAGTGCCATTCCAGGAGATGTTATCTGAGCCTACTCTTGCATTAAAGTCACCAAGAATGATGAGCTTATCTGCTTTAGGAACTGATGCAATGACTGCATGTAGTTCTTCGTAAAACTTATCCTTGACATCATCCTGGTTTGTCATAGTTGGTGCATACGCGCTAATGATGGTAGCATGTTTTCTTCCATAGAACAGAGGGATCTTGACCGTCATGAGTCGGTCATTTATTCCCTTTGGGGACCCCGCTAACTTGCTGACAATTGCTGTTTTGATTGCAAATCCAACCCCTGCTTCTCGTCTTTCTTCAGTTCCTCTTCCGCTCCAAAAGAATGTATAACCTGCACCCTTTTCGCAAAGTTGGCCCTCGCCTGCAAGTCGAGTTTCACTCAGTGCTGCTATGTCAATGTTGTACCTGGCCAGTTCTCTCCCAATCAGGGCAGTTCGTCTCTCAGGTCTGTTTGCGTTAAAGTCTTTGTCAAGTAAAGTGCGCACATTCCATGCACCTAGAATGAGGGGGAAAAATCTGTCCTTTCTTTTTCTTATATGTCGACCGCCGAAGTAGGGTACCCACCAACCGCGGTAAGCTGGTTAGGTAATGGTGAAGCAGGCAATGTTTAGGGCACCTTTTCTAGCCCCTTCCTCATGCCATGGAGGTGAGCAGTGCTTTCCTAAAGAGGGCTGCTCAGACACTCAGGGGGCTGCCGAATCCCACTGCTGCTCCGATCAGTGGAAGACGACCATATGGCCTGAGCCGCCTGTGTGTAGGTCTGCGACTACGACTGCCAGCGTACCCACGCCTGCCGCTTCGCCGCTCGCCCATCGCCACAGGACTTGTTGTGAGTGGATGGATGAATGGATGAATGGATGAAAGAGTGACTTGCGCGGTGATTTGGATTAAAGTGAGGAAGAGTTGCGCAATTCGTCGACCTCACTCTCTCGCCTGGGTCCATCTCAATCCAGTGGCAAGACAAGTCAAGACGACTGGAGATGAAGTCACTGAATACACTGTATCGCCTTTACCGACGACTTTGCTAATTTATGGGTTTAAAAAAAAAATCAACTTCTAAAGAGATAACTTGAATGTTCAGAATGAGCCAAATTATTGTGAGCCACTTGTTAGCGTCTCTGAGTCACTGTAATCAGCTACAACTTTCAAGTTAAATGCGTAAGCCTATATTCAACAAAGATAATTCAATGCATTAAACCAGTAGCCCTGTTCGTTCAAACTTTCCTTTCGTATTTACTATGGGCAAAGCTATGCCAAAACTGAATGCATATACTGTACAGTACTTTGCAAAAAAAATGGCAGTCATATTGCTCAGCTAAATATGCTGAAATCTAATTAAATATGCATGTTCTGCCCCAAATTTACACCCCACTTAAGTGAGCAAACACTACCAAAAGTAAAAAAAACAATTAGCGTAGAGTAAAGTCCCTTGATAATAGAGCAGACGACAATTTCTAATGCTAGTGGCAGAAAATGGATACAAAGTCAAAGTGTATGTTAATTTCACAGCTTTGGAATGAAGGAAATCAAACATGTTCCAACATTTCTAAAACCTTGAACATTCCTGAGCGGACTGTCTACAGAGTTGAGAGTAAATTAAAAGCAGGTAATAGAATCGAGCGAAAAGAAGGTAGTGGGGGGTCAAGAATTTTGGACACAGAGGACCATCGGCGTCTCGCCCAAATCGTTCGGGCTGGGCCAATGAAGAGTGTAGAAAACATACGGCAGCGCATGATCGAGTTCGGAAACCCAGAGGTATCTAATGCTACTGTCAACCGGGAGCTACACAGGATGAATTACACAAAAAAGCGGGTAATTTCGTCACCATTTCTCACAGAGACTCACAAAGAGATGCACTTGAACTGGTGCCACGAACACCAAAATTGGTCATGGGACAATGTAATTTTTTCAGATGAATGTTCTGTTTGGTCTTATCCTGCTCAAATAAATATTTGGATGAAAGACTCTGTAACGCCTGTGTACCAGCGACCGAAACATACCCAGAAATTCAATCTTTGGGGAGGGGTGGCAGCAAGAGGTGCCACCCCACTGTGTGTTTTCACAGGAATTCTCACGAAAGAAAGGTACATCGACATACTAGAGGGACACCTTCTGCCATTTATGCAGGTCATGTACTCCAATGGGTGCACATTTCAACATGACAATGACCCAAAGCATACAGCTCATACCACCAAAGCATGTCTGCAAGAGAAGAATGTGATAGTGCTGAAGTGGCCCAGCAACAGTCCCGACCTAAACCCAATTGAAAACGTTTGGACACTACTCAAGAATCATTTTAAAAAGAGTGGACTCAGAGACGTTGAACAATTGAAGAAGGTAGCTGAAAAATACTGGGACAGTCTGACTCACAATTACCTACAAACACTTGCGGGAAGTATGCCTCGCCGCTTCCAGGCTTGCCTTGCTGGAGAAGGCAACATTATATTGTACTGAAACCACTGTTAATAGATAGGGGAGATACCAATCTTCCTCTGGACATACAGTTTTTATTATTATTTGCTTCTATGAGTGTGCTGCGTTTCGAAAATATGACTGCCATTTTTTTTGCAAAGTACTGTATATTGTTTGTGAATGTAATTTCCTCAACAGCACGAGTTGTTGTTTTCTGCATGCGTGTAAAATTATATCTATAACTTAATGAATTAATACCATTCGCTATTTTGTTTCTTAAAGGTAGATCCATATAAGGAGGTTTAAATGTTTTCGTAGGTGGCGCTAATTACAATGTTTACATAAAGTTGCGGACACCTTCGGAACAAATTTATTGATGTCCTAAAAAAATTTCGCGATTTCATAATTGTGAATGTCACCCTTGCGGCATAATTTCAAGATGGCAAACACAGAATAATTAAATAATAATGAAATTAATATTACGTTCGCCAAACATTTGTTTATTACCCCAGTTCGGATCTTGAGAAGAGTAAAGCTGCATAGCATTAAATAAAAGTTCATCACGAACCTGGTCTCAAATAAATATATATTTATTAACTGTGTGTGTGTGTGTTCTTTTTTAACGGGTATTGATTATCTGTTTTGTTAACTTCATTTATCTTGTAATGTATAACCCACATGGGGTTGAACCGGGTATTGCAGGCACAGAATTAATATCATATTTCTTGTGCATGGGCCAAACCATCAATCAATCAACGAGTTCTGTTGTTGGATTATTGTCCATGTCACGAAGTTAATCTGTCCAGTTCTTATTCTTTTTTTTTTTTTCAAACAAAGTTGATAATGGAGATGATGTATACCAGACATAACAGAAATCGCTAATTTTTTCAACAACCCGGTTACAGACTAGCATGTAGTAAGTATTCCCATCGAAGAAACTGCTGCAGGGGAGTGAACTGTTAGGGACTTTATGAGGTGGGCTGACCAGTTACCTTTCTTGCTTTTTTTTTTTTTTAAATTAATGAAGAAAAACTGCCGATATGAGAAAGTGGCATCACATTTGTCAAATCGTTGTAAATAGGGACGATTACAATTATGCTTATAAAAAAATAAAATTAAAATTAAAAAACGAACAAAATCAGGAAGAAACTCTGAACAAGAATAATATTAAAGTGGAGGGGTGTAAAGGCCTGGTGGTTCCAGTTATATAACTGACTTTAACAGATATTTAATTGACTTTCATCTGTTTAAAGTCATATGCATTGTAAGAACAGCATCAGACCTTCACATTCCCAGACACTATATATTAACATTTGTTCGTGTTAAATACCTTTCTTGCTGCCTTTGAATTCCCTAACTCAAGTGCAGAGTTACGTACCCATTTACAGTTGGGTAGACTGTAGCGTGAGGCTACAAGGTTTCGATTATACTAGCATATTGGGTAATGTAAAATACTAGCACATGTATGGGCTGGTACATATAACACATGAAATAGACCAATATCGAAGTTAATTATAGTTACGACGCTGAGAACCAGGGTTGTGGAGTCGACTCCAACGAACTTGAAATTTTAGAACTCAGACTCCCGATTCCGACTACAGTTTTTATTTTTTGCTAGCCATTTAGCATACAATTATGCATTTATATGGAGTTATATGTGTAAGTATTTATTTAAAAATTAAATTAAATTATTAAAAAAAGATTATTTATTTAACGTATAAGCACAATTGTGATTGTCCCTATTTACAATGATTGACAAATGTGGTGCCACTTTCTCATATCGGCAGTTGTTCATATTATTTGGAATTGAAAACAATATATATCCTAATTATAACCCATCAGAGGTTAAACGGGATATTTTTCTTCATCAATTATTTTAAAAAAAGATGTGTAAGTATGGTATATGTGTGAACAAAAAATGAATTCGTGGCTTTTGTAGATTATACATTTAACTACTCATTCATTCATACAATACTGCAGAATAAAAAAACTACAAAAATATTTTAAAATATGATAATTTAAAAAAAAAATTCAATTGAATTGGCTCGTTAAAAAAAAACATACTGGGCTTAAGTCTCGTAAAAGTCGGAGTCCGGAAATTATTTACCCACTCCGACTACACCTAAAAACGACCGGCTCCTTGACTCCAACTTCCGACTCCACCTAAAAACGACCGGCTCCTCGACTCCAACTCCCGACTCCACAGCCCTGTTGAAAACAATATGTCAAAAATAACGACCAATAGTTTTCTTTACTTTCATTGACACGAAAAGAAACAACGTTTCTATAAGCGTCAATTGTTCCCCACATGCAGTGGCGTACCATGGATACTATTACGACAATACTGTACCGTTTAAAAATCTGCTTGCAAGCATAATAAATTTTTCTGTGTACTTTATGAGGGTGACAAAGGAAGGATCCGTCTCTGGTGCAAAATACTTTAAGTATGCCCATGCTCACGTCAGGTCATAATTTATGCTTGACGTGACAGCTACATTTTTCTGTTAGTAAGGCGTTAACCTGCCAAACAAATAAACAAAGTTTCAGATTCCTGTATTTTAAAGTTCAGAACTGTTAAATTAAAAATATAGTAGTAAACTACCAGTAATTCATCCATTCATAACCCTCCGCTCCCCAAGGAGCATAGGCCTTCAACAAACACATGCCAAGTCCTCCTGTCACGTGCCATCATCTCAAGTTCTTTCCCCGTTCTCCTCATCATTTTCACCTCTGTTTCCAGCTCTCTTCTCCATGTGCTTCTTGGTCTACCTCTGCCTCTCTTGCCCTGGGGGTTCCAGAACAAGGACTGCCTTGTAATGCTGTCAACAGGTTTCCTCGGTGTGTTTTATCCATCGCCATCGTCTTCTTATCTCTTGTTCCACTGGCACTTGTCTAGCTCTTGTCCTCAGTTCCACATTTGTAACCTTGTCATACCATTTTAATCCTTCTATTCTACGCAAGCACCCGTTTATGAAAGTCTGTAGCCTTTTGGTTTTTGTCTTTGTTGTTCTCCATGTCTCAGAGCCACATAATAGTACTGACTTGACATTTGAGTTGAAGATTCTTATTTTTGTGTTGAATCCGATTTCTCTTGATCTCCATATATTTCACAATGCAATGAACGCGCCTCTTCCTTTTTCTATTCTTATTTTGATATCACTGTCTATATTGCTGCCAAGATATGTGTACGATTCTACATCTTGTAGTGGTATTTCTTCAAGTTCAGCCCTGTTATCATTTCCTGCATTTATTCTCATTATTTTTGTCTTTTCCCATGGATGTTCAGACCCAATTGCTGTGACCTCTCATCGAGTGTTTTTATTTTGCCCTGCATCTGATTACGGTTATGGGACAGAAAAACCAAGTCATCAGCAAAATCTAGAACATCTAACTGTTTAGTCAGATTCCATTGGAATCCATGTGTCACAGAATTGGCCGTTCGTTCTCTCTCTGTCTCTCTCCCTCTCTCTCTCTCTTTCTCTCTCTCTCTGCAACTATCCATTTATTTCTTCATTTTACGCACATAGATCTGCCCCATCGCCGCGCCTTAGATTTGTTGACCTCTGTTCATACTGCGATAGTGTTATTTCACGGCTAATTGACCATCCTTAAGGATTAATTATAATCGCTTAAGTTGTTGAACCAGATGGTCTTCATAAGGTCAGCGTAAAAATGATTGTTGACGCAGGTAGTGTTGAATGCTTATAGCGACAATACCGAGTCAGACTACAAAAGAAGGGCAAATATTTTCTGTGAGGAAATGTCTGGGCAAACGATATGTTAGCAATTATCCGTCTGGTGAACGAATTTAAGTACGGGTGATAATCGCTTAATCGCCTCCATCCAGACATTGTCTGTGTAATTATTACAGATAAACCCGTCTGGGTAGACAAATTAGCGATGACACTATCTGCAGGCGATGTTACAAATCGTAATTTGAAAGGTTACTTAAGAGAACGGAAGAAGTCGGGCCATATATGGAAGATGAGGTCATGGGTTTAAATTTAAAAATGATATTTTAAAATACGCGGAGGAAATTGTTGGGATAAACCCCATCATAACACGCATGATTGCATACGACTGGTTGGGCAATTCTAGATGTTATAAACAACACTTAAGATTTGAGCCTGGTCAGATTGTAATAAGCACGTGCGTGCGACGAAACAAGTTGCAATATAATCTGACACTTTCGCTGGTTTAGAGCACGGTGAAATTCACCTTGTCAAGAAGAGATCCAGCTAGCCAGAGTAAGGAATAGGATCAGAATTCCATTTATCGAACCAAACCTTGTTGAGCTTCTTGTGGACATATATCCCAGGAAAACTCTACCTACATTAACACGGAAAGCCGGCATCCTAGGAATCTTAAACAGAAAGTCAGAATGGGAGCCTAGTGTAAAGTAATACCTCAGACCGCGTGTAAGAGGCATCTTAAACAAGTTGCCGTAACTATTTCTCTGAGTCAGTAGTTAGTATTCCTAAAGAGATTTTAGGGTGAGTTGTGCATTTTAAAATTCTATATTTTGCATTTATTAACATGTGAAAATTGCTAATAGATGTCCAAGTCATAAAAGGCTGGCAACCTCATCCTATAGAATGATGATTTCATGAACCACCACTGCAAGAGCTGGTGACTGCTTTATACGGGTTTCTCATAGAGAACCAAAAGCAAAGGTAGTCCCAAGATCCATATGGAGCAGAGAGTGGATGATGATAGAACTGATGTACATACTTATTAATTTATTCACTTTTTCAACCAGAGCAAAAGTAAAGGTATTCAATGTAATGAATGTTTTCTGCTCACTGGGATTTAATATTAATGCTCAGAGGGGGTAAAGTTCTGAGGTAGATGGGATGGTGGAATGAAAGGGGGGGGGGGGGACATTATTGTGTGTCAGGAAGCCTAATACTCAGAAGTGTATTTGTTTCTCTTCTTTCATAATACTAGTCGGTGGTACCAGTTAAGGGTACTATCTCTGGAACAAAGTGTGTGGTATACGTGTCCTGCTGTCAACGCTAGACATCATCATCAGACGGGTCTTGAAGACGCTGGATCAGCTTCGTGATTACTCCCTGATATTTCTTGCAAAGTGTCACAACCTCCGGATTTGACCAGTGACATGAGTGAACCAGTCCATAACCTGCAAAGAACCAACCAGTGGCTGGAGCAGAAACCAAACTTACTGGCAGCTAAGTACAAACTTAAAAGCTGCCAAGTGAACTTTTTCAAACCATTCCCTCAATATCCATAACATCACCCTGTGATGATAACCTTTTCTAAAAGAAAATTATTCATTTTACACTGTTAAATATAATTGATTATTAAATTTGTTATTTGTATATATAACAATTTATAGTTGATTTAATCTTTTTGAGTGTACTGCACCCGTATATCTCAGTCATCTTAAATACACTTAAAACAGAGCTACTAAATTAAGATTTTACTGAATTAAATCAGTTGGGGGCTTGAACGAGCTAAATCATACAATATACCTCTTCACAAAAGTTGTCGGGCAGATAATAAGTTAACTGTGCTAAGACACATTCAGCTCTGTTCTTGACTTCTGAAATATCTTGTGAATAGTCCCTCGAGGTAGAAGCATCATCATCCTTTTATCTGTATCTCTGCCAAAAGTAATCTTGTGCGAATGTAGATACATTTGAAGACCCAAAATGTATACTCTAGGTTTTGGCCATTGTTGGACCATTTGTCACGGATTGCCTCCCCTGCTTTGCAGTAGTGGTCCAACAGTGACCAAAACTCAAGAGTATCTAATATTGGCTTCCAAGGTATCTACCTGCGTGCAAGATTACTCTTGGTAGAGATGTAGATAGAAGATTAATGACACTTCTACCTTAAGGGATCATTCACAAGATATTTCCAGAGGTCACGATTAAATGTTGTGTAACCATGAACTTTAGACAGATAGAAAGAAACAAATGCCTGCTATGTACATTTCTTCGCCGCAAACTAACAGCCCCATTGTCATGCGCTCCACCCACCAATGTTAACCTCTCAGAAGAAATAAATTCCCGAGCACACAGTGTAACTCAGGGAATATGATGGAAATTCACCAATATCCTTCTGGGTGTTAACTAGGAAATTGCGTCTGGAGTGCGTGAATAGCGATCTGCCTACAACGTATATCGAGGTTTCCCTGTATGGGAATTTTACTATAATAAAAACGTACAATTTGGTACTTGTCGCGAGAGGTTTGGATGTTATTAAAATAAAGATTTTCCTGGACACAAAGGTATATCAGATGATACCAGGATAGTGCCAGATAAGAGACTGGTCTTATAAGAAATACCCCCTTCTCTGAAAAGAGCAAGGGTGTATCGACATCAAGCTATGTAAACCTTCAAGTATGATGATAGTGTTGGGTACTGAAGATCTATCTGCTACCTCTCTAGATACCACATTGATTAATGAATATACTTTTGTTTTAATGGCTAGTTATCTAGAGGAAAATTGAATAAATTATCTGTAATAAATCTCAATACAGAACATTAACTTAATAAGAATTATTAAGCAAGACTGACTAAAATTATTTACAATTTATTTGTCCTATACCGCTTTATTTTTTCGGTCAGTAATTCTAAAAAGAAATCAAATGGTATTTACATCATTAAATAAATAATATGGAATGTACTTTTCCATAATGAATAATAAGGTAAAGGTAACGAGATAATGTCAATTACTTTCTTTCCTAATACTATAATCACTGTCCCTGGACTGTAGAATTCACTTTATTGAACAAATGTCCTACATATATCATCCTTAAATGTTTTCTTTTATTATGTTGTGTGGTGTTTATAACTTTAGTTTTGGCTGGATTTGCTGTACAGTGGAACTACATTCCACCTATCTTATTAGATGATGACCTGCATCCAACAGGCCAGGATTACACAAACTGCAACTCCAGGCTGGGAACGTGGTATGGCTCTTGGTATATAAAGAGCTGTAGGCACCAACAGACTTCCTCTACAGTGGATGTTTCGTACTTTGTAATATCGAGACAGACCTTGGAATGAAAAATAACCGCATTCCATGTAGGCTCCAGCACCACTCCACACACACACACAACATCACATATAAACATTATTCAGATATTGTGCTAACAGTTTGCACAGGACATATAACTTAATTTCTCTTACCGCCAGTTCCATGTGATTATTCATTTCCTGTAAACATCCTATGATAGATTCCTTAGCCCATGATTGGCTTCCATACAATGATTTGGTTAAGTACACAATAGCAAGTGACAACTTGATTACATCATGTTAACAATTCCTGTACTCCTATCTTATGTTCGTGAACAGTGTGTAATTCCAGGATGAAATACTCATTCAAATACCCTATTAAAACTTACAGTCGTAATTTTTGCCCTACTTACAAATATTATACACATTTTCTAAAGCTGGCTTTCGTTTCAAAATCACACAGGTATGCCCTCAATGCGGCAACACACTAGTCCTGTAGTTTCACTTTCTACACATCACCGAACACATAAGCTGGTATACACAGGCAAATAACACTGACTAACAAAAAAAAACTTTTTTTTTTCTTTCTCTAACATTTCTATGTTTTTCTGGTCAATTTTAATGCGCTGTTTTTAAATCTGCAAACCGTTTTTCTCTATCAGGTCGGGATCTCTAGAAATACGCAATTGAAGTTTTTTAACAACGCATACAGTATTACAACATCATTCGTACAAGAATTATAACAGTTATGTAGGCTTCTATGCACCGCTTAACAAAATGCAACATAGTCGACAGATTTGTGATTTCCCAGAAAGTTATCGACGATCCGATTTGATGCCATCCATAGATCGGCTGACAGTTCCACTACCATGACTAACAAGTCTCGAGATAAATGTTTGTCTAGAGAATCAACTTTCCTAATCTGAGGTCCTACAAAGATAACCTTCCTTGGTAATCTCGTGCATCGTCATATTACTCTGCGGAAAACTTTTCACCGAAGATAAGTGTGTGCGCATGCTACTGCTCTGATTCTTATCTACGAGCAAGAAGAAACAAACGGCGCAGAGTGATTCGCGAATCTGGAGGATCAAACGGCGATCGTGTACGCGAGATGGACACGGACGGATAGCAACAAGAACGCTTCCTTTATCAAGATTAAGATCGATGACTCCTCTGTACACATGGATACTGACAAGACTACTGCCTACTACGTGCGCTTTAGTCGCAACAATGGAGCGGCAACACAGACTTATTCGAGTATATAGCCCCCTACTCGAGACACACGACGTGTAACATTGGACTCCGCATCTAGCGTAAGAGACATTGGCGCTCAGCCTGTCCTAAATAGCATTCTATACGGTGTATATAGTAAACAACTTTCGTAGAGACTGTAGGCGCATTTAGACATCATAACCCTACCTAATGAGATGCTTAGCCTTCGAGCTAAGAGCTATGAAGCGCGCGATACAAGTCTTCCAGGCGGAAGCGACGGACAGATGACACTTGTCAGATGAAATAAGTAGTCGGACCTTCTATATGCGCTATATAGTACACAAGGACTGAATTATCTATGGGGCGTTTGACACGCTTTCTAGAAGAGCTATAGCCTCGTACACATAATTATCAAACTCGCAAGGCAGTGAGTGCCTAGGTGTGAGTTACGAGTCGGGATAGGACATCGTTGGATTCTAGTGTGCAACAACAGTTATCATTAGATTTAGCAAGTATGCGGTCTCTGTCTGATAAACAGGACAGTGTGACTAGATAAGAGTACACATATTTGGTACGACATGCTAGGACATGAACTGGAGGTAATGGAGAGAGTCTTGGTGGGATACGTCATCTTGGAGATACAGTTTAGGGTCGATATAGCTTATTGCAGTACTAGTAAATGATGTCTCACACATAGGGCGTGTCTGTAAAGTGATGGTGTAATTATTTGCGGTAAATTAAGAAAGAGGATGAGCGTCTAGTACTGAGATGTGCGGCTACTCGATTTACAGTGATATGTAGCGATTCTATATGGTGCACGCACTTATCAGTCACGAACTTTTTGATAGCTATCCGATAAAGATGTTGAGCGAGTCACATCAGGGTAGAGTGAGAGCATTGGCAAGTGACTTTCTATACTTGAGACGTAGTGTATTGGTGGGTAGTATAATGATAAGTATTGGCGCGATGACTATGTTAATGTAATTTGAAGGACAAAGTCTGCATGTATGAGAGTAAGGTGATGTTAAATATATGGTGGATAGAGTACACACTTAGAGAGATCCACATGTCAAGACTGGAGATGGAGGTCGCTCTGCTGTTCGGGTTATTCCCAGATAGGACTAAGTTTGAAACAATGGCTTGATCTAGGGGTTTGAGGAACTATGAGGCGCGTCTCCTGAGTGGTATTCGTTTATATTCGCGACGAGGTAGTATGCAGGTGTAATTATATGTTACACGTAGCATTGAGATCTCTACATTTCGTATAAGAATTATCAACTGCAGAGGTATAGTGTTGGGACATTACTAGAATCTAGGTTGAGGGGATGGGGGGTGAAGGTGGACATATGTGAAGAGGATCGTTGAGCGATCCACTGGTTGTCTGTGTGCGAGTACACTAGGTTACTCATACTTGACTGTAAGTACGGGTAGGTTAGCAATGCGTTGTGCACATACTGGTGTAGTGATTCTTTCTCAATTCTGTTTAGAGTGGTGAGCGGAGCAGATACTGGTTACACTTGGAGTATTCATGACTAGCGATGGTCGGATTGGTGCACAACTCATGTGGACACAACATGGGATATTGTGAAGATTAGTATATCTGTTCTATACGTAGTAGTGGTGTGACATGTGCAGAGCGCGATAGTGTGGGTAGGTATATAGCAATAATATGGAAGAGTGGAGGTGGCGGTGATGAGAAGAAACACAGTCTGTGCAGTACTGGGAGTAAGTAACGGTTGTGATAATTGTTGAAGATAGATGGGGGATTGGATTTTTTTTGAATAAGAAAATTTAAATGGGGGAAAGTAAGTTAGGTGATGATTGTTTTTGTGTAATGGGTTTACATGGTATTAATATAGTATCTGATAGGAATCAGCAAGACAGTAAAGTACTTGATGAATTGCGTATTAATCTGATGAAGAAGATTTGGTAACGATAGAGATTGTGTGAGAGACATATGTAACGAGAGCGTGAGAGAGCTGAGAGTATGGTTGAAAATGAGAGATACTATTGGGAAGACTGAGATATGGGGAATCGGTGTTGTGGGGTGGAGGTCTGGTGTAGGATGGGTTTTGGTGCATCTATCCGTCAGTTAGGTACATTGTGATGTATTTGTGTGTTTTCTGGGTGTGGAGTAGACTTATGCGGGTGTATTCCTAGTTGCAGTACTCATTTTTAGGGTGACAGTAATCTTTTGAATGTGGTGTTATGCTATTTGTGACGGTGTAAGGCATGCGAGTAGTGATTGACTGAGTTGACTTGTATTCAGGTGGGGGTACGAGTATGAGAGAGATGTCTAGGCACACATAGCGATCTGGTTTCAGTTCTAGTTTTAATCGATGATTATCTTACCTGTTCATTTGAGGTGTTTATGGGGTAGATGTTGAGAGGGACATAGTTGTAACGTATTGAATGAGAATAAGGGAGGAGAAAGTGGGGGGGAGATGTGAGGGGGGGTAGAAGAAGGGGGGTGATGATGATGAGATGGTTTGTAGTTAGAAGTCTGCATGTGTGTAGAGTGGGTAATAGGTATATTTGAATAAGGGGTGGGAGTGATAGGTGAGGGGTTGTGTATAATGGGAGGAGATTAGAGGATGAGGAGGTTTGTTATAGGTGTATGAGATGTTATAGTGAAAAAAAAAAAAGAAATGAATAATTAAAAAAAAAGAGAGAAAGGAGGGTGGGACGATGACAGGTATCAGAGATGTCTGTCGATTGTCATAACATGTAGTGTGTATGAGCGGTCATGTGTTGAGGACTGAGGGGAAACATGGGCATCGATAGAATTAGATTGTCAGAGGGATAGGGTTTTTACTCTGGTGTGTCACAGTCTGACACATGATGATGTTGTCACATCGTGGGTGGTGTTGTGTATGATCTACTTGGTGGAAAAAAAGAGATTTGGAATGTATTGTGTGAAAATGAAGAATTTGAGTTGATAGGGAATTTATGTGCAGGAGAGGTTGATGTACATTAGATGTGATATAGATTATGGGACGTGTTTTGAAAAAAGGGAAAGATATGAGATATTGAGATAAATGAGGTATGTTTTAAGTGGTTTGAACTTGAAGAGCAAAAAGATGTAGAATGTATAAGTGTGAGAGAGGTATAGTGTGACGTGTTTTGGTGAGGAGAGATATGGGGTAGTTTTTAGATATATAGTTAAGTTTTTGGTGGTGTGGAGGGGTGTCTCTGATGTGTTATAGTGAGTGTGATGTTGAATTGGAGTTAGTAAAGATGTTTGTAATTGTTATAATGTAATTTGTGGATTAGTATCATTGAATGTGTTATTGAGTTTTGTATGTGATTGTTATAATTAGAGTGATTTTTGGGATTTGAAAATGAGTAGGTTGTAATATTTGGTTTGGTTGGTATGTTTTAGTTTTAGGGTTGTTGGAGATTAGTTATTTATGACGTAAGTATGATATTGGTTGATGTAGGTGGTAGGAGTTATTTGGTGATTGATTTGAGTTTTAAGTAATGGTGTGGATTTGTTGGTTTTTTATTGGTGTATTTGTTGGTAGAATTTGTTTTTGTTTGTGTGTAAGTTGAGAGTTTGAGTTTTATGACTGTGAATTTTTTAGAGTGGAGGTTTTGATTGTAGTTTATTGTGTATTGTCTTTAATTTATAGGGTTGTTGTGATTGTTGTTAGGAAAAAAAAAAATTGAAAAAAAAGTTAAAAATGGTATTGTTAGAATTTTATTTTGAAAAATGAGAAGAGAAGGGTTGTAGGAAATGTAGATTGATTGAAGGAATTGTTTAATAGTGTGTGAGATTTTTATTAAGTGGGTTTATCATGTATTTTGAAGTATAAAGATAAAGTGAATTTAAGTTAAAAAGTGGTTGATTTATTGTGAGGGAGTCAAGCTATAATGTTTAAAAAATGGGTATGAAATCATGCATTAGGGATACTGGTTTAATGCAGTTATATTAAAGTATGACCATATTATGAATGAAAGGGATATTATCTAATTGTAAATTATAAAAACAGGAAATATATATGAATTATCATCATATTCAAACTGTGAGAGGATAGAGAGGAATGGTATTGGAAATTTGTTTGTTACTCATACGCTGAGTTTATGTAAGGGATCCAGTAATTTCCTCATCAGCCTGGATAAAACACTCGGAGTATTCATCAATCCAAAAAGCAACATATGAATTCAATGTGTCCCTCCGAAGTGATCACAGCCAACAATGGTCTGAGCTCAGGCTTGACTGGAATATGGCAATACCCTTTACTTATATTCATGTGTGACTCTATTTTCTGCCATTCAGATAGAGTCCATATTCACCAGAGGGGTTTCTCAGCTAACCCACACTGGAGCGATAATATGATATGGGGAAATGAATTTCCTGCACCAAGAATCAATTCTCCCTGTAGCAGTGCAATAATATAAAATCTCAATCCAATGTCCGTACAATACTTTCCAATGGACTGTATATAAGGGCCGGCCAACTACCACTGTCACCGGTACCCTCATAATGCTAAGTTAATAACCGTATGTTGAAGAGAGCTGAGCATTAGGCCAATTGCCCACTCGCCCACTTCCAATTTTTCTGGGGTTTCCCCGTCTTGTTTGCAAAGCTAGCCCATTAACCTCGCGGCTATTTTTATCCAATTCCCGGAATTCTGATCCAATTTGGGCCGGGGTGGACTGGTTTGTGTTTATGTTTACTCTCGGTACCATCCGAAGAGTTGCCAGTGTAACTGGTTTTATGGAAGACTGTTGGTGAAAAGGTGCCATCCTATCCACTCTGTCTACCTGTTTATGTTTATTTTTATTTTCAGGCCTATGTTTGCCACAATGCTTTTCTAGGTCCTGATTACTTTCCCAACTTGGGGATGTCACCTTGCTACATTGTGCACAGGAATGTATATACTGAGCAATGTCCTCAGCTACTCCTGGCCAGTAATACCTCACAGATGTCTCTTGACAGGTGGTACCAATCTTGATATGTCCACCTTCTGGTACAACATGTGCTTGTTCCATAACTTGTGCCCTGTATGAAGATGGCAGTACTAACTGGCTATGCACATTCGGTCCTGCTCCAGCTTTCCTGTTAAGCAATCCATCATCCACATAAAATTGTCCTTTCTTTGGGTGGTTATGGCTGTTTGGCAATTTGCCAAAGCAAGGTTTTAATGTTTTATCTTTGGCTCCCTAGAAAAACATATTTCCTTCCTAACACCAGCAGGTAATTAGGATCATCACACACTGCTGCACTAATCACTCCTTCCACATAACGAGTTTTAACATTTATTTTGGCTACGGGACGTGTCATGGTGGCTGTTCCCTTTAATGCCCCTTGTATCTCCACTTTGCCTGTGGTATACTGCTCAGGGTGCACCAGAGTCGCACTCAAAACTGAGTCATATTCCAATCCTGAATCGTAAAGGCACTGGACTTTAGTACCATTACATGTTACTTCTTCGCAAATGGGGGGATGTTGGAGATCTACCTGACTTGCTGTCGGTTCCTTCCTGCCCTTTCCCACTGTTATCACGCATGTAGTGTGATATGGAGGTACTTTCCTACCACATTCGGTTGTATGGTGGTTGTTCATTTTGCAAATTTTGCACCACCGATCGCCCTGTCTGTAGGGTCTTTTATCCTGTACCTGAGGGTTCCTGTCTCTATGATCATATCTAGGCCTGTCATAACTTTGTTTGAATCTATGTGGTTGATCCCTGTTATTATACTCATCCTGGTATTGTGGGGTTCTACTATCTGCTTGTTTCTTTTTAACTCCAGCTACTTCTGAATGAGCCGCTCGATATCTCTCAGCAACTGTGAGAATCTCCCCCAACCTCTCTGCACCTTGTTCCATAAGATATTTTCTCATGTCTGGAGGCATAGACTCTCTTACTTGCTCCATCATGACCATTTCTTTTAGGTCTTGAGTCTTCCCAAGAGTAGTCCACTTCTCCAAGTAGGTCTCTAATCTTGCAGAGAATTGGTGGTAAGTTTCTCCAGACAGCAGCTTGGTAGTTCTAAATTTCTTTCTATAAAATTCAGCATTCTTCTCATATCTGACTAACAAGGCCTGCTTCAGGAGGTCATAATCTTCTTGGTCTTCTCTACTCAGTTTAGAAAGCACTTCATAAGAAGTTCCTCTCAGCCCTTGTGATAATTTTGGGCTCCCCTTTTCTTTCTCTAAGCCATAGTTAGTAGCTAATCTTTCATACCTACTTAAAAATGATTCAATATCATCTTCCTTCTCCACAAATGGGTCCAAGTGGAAATTCATGGCTGAATTTGAGGCGCCCTGACTTGCACTAGTATCAGAGGCAGTTGGGCTACTTCCATTGCCTGTAACATGTCCTTGAAGTTCCAGCTCTTTCAGCCTCAACTCATGTTCTCTTTGCAATCGTTTTTCCTCTGCCTCCATTTGCAATCTTTTTTCCTCTTTCTCCATTTGCAATCTTTTTTCCTCTTTCTCCATTTGCAATCTCTTTTCCTCTGCCTCAATTTGCCTAGCCTCCCTATCAGATTCTAACTGTAACCTTTTAGCTTCTCTATCTGCTTCTATTTTCCTAACTTCCCTATCAGCCTCTAATTGTAATCTTCTCTCTGTTTCTAATCTCTTATCTTCTCTGTCTATGAACTTATCACATTCCGTCGTGACATACTTAATCAGATCGTCCCCACTCATGCCAAGTTCTTTTGCCGACTGCACTGTAGCAGACCTAAATTTGGCCAAGTCTGCAATTCTCTTGCAATCTTATACAAATTATAAACTAAATAGGGTATCACTAACTTACAATGTAAACTTAATTAACTATAACCACTGACAGCTCATCCAGTCACCACAATTTGGTTAATTTTATTTATTGACTTTCTTTATCTTATTATATTATTACCTTATTCCTACTTTTACTCTAACTATCTCAAGTAAAGGCCCCAGGGTATGAATGAAAAATCCCGGACAGGACCCCAAATGTCGCGAGAGGTTTGAATGTTATTAAAATAAAGATTTTCCTGGACACAAAGGTGTATCAGATGATACCAGGATAGTGCCAGATAAGAGACTGGTCTTATAAGAAATACCCCCTTCTCTGAAAAGAGCAAGGGTGTATCGACATCAATAGTGGGGTCAAGCTATGTATACCTTCAAGTATGATGATAGTGTTGGGTATTGAAGATCTATCTGCTACCTCTCTAGATCCCACATTGATTAATGAATATACTTTTGTTTTAATGGCTAGTTATCTAGGGGAAAATTGAATAAATTATCTGTAATAAATCTCAATACAGAACATTAACTTAATAAGAATTATTAAGCAAGACTGACTAAAATTATTTACAATTTATTTGTCCTATACTGCTTTATTTTTTCGGTCAGGTATTCTAAACAGAAATCAAATGGTATTTACATCATTAAATAAATAATATGGAATGTACTTTTCCATAATGAATAATAAGGTAAAGGTAACGAGATAATGTCAATTACTTTCTTTCCTAATAATTTTAGTCCCTGGACTGTAGAATTAACTTTATTGAACAAATGTCCTACATATATCATCCTTAAATGTTTTCTTTTATTATGTGTGGTGTTTATAACTTTAGTTTTGGCTGGATTTGCTGTACAGTGGAACTAGATTCCACCTATTTTATTAGATGCTGATCTGCATCCAACAGGCCAGGATTACACAAACTGCAACTCCTGGCTAGGAACGTGGTATGGCTTTTGGTATATAAAGAGCTGTAGGCACCAACAGACTTCCTCTACAGTGGATGTTTCGTACTTTGTAATATTGAGACAGACCCTGGAATGACAAATAACCGCATTCCATGTAGGCTCCAGCACCACTCCATACACACACACAACATCACATATAAACATTATTCAGATATTGTGCTAACAGTTTGCACAGGACATATAACTTCATTTCTCTTACAGCCAGTTCCATGTGATTATTCATTTCCTGTAAACATCCTATGATAGATTCCTTAGCCCATGATTGGCTTCCATACAATGATTTGGTTAAGTACACAATAGTAAGTGACAACTTGATTACATCATGTTAACAATTCCTGTACTCTTATCTTATGTTCGTGAACAGTGTGTAATTCCAGGATGAAATACTCATTCAAATACCCTATTAAAACTTACAGTCGTATTTTTGCCCTACTTACAAATATTATACACATTTTCTAAAGCTGGCTTTCGTTTCAAAATCACATAGGTATGCCCTCAATGCGGCAACACACTAGTCCTGCAGTTTCACTTTCTACACATCACTGAACACATAAGCGGGTATACACAGGCAAATAATCAACATCATATACAAATATATATATATATATATCTTTCTTACCATCAGGCAATAATACACAAGCTGATACAGACTTTCAATGGGAAATCCAGGTCTGCTTCTAGATCACAGCGGCAAAAGACTTTGCAGAAACAGTTTGCGCTCGATTCATTCAGCTTGGTATATTTAAATTTTGTGGCGGAACTCCTCTAAGTTCCAGTTCTATATATAGCGCCGTGTCCGCCCAATCGGAAGCACGGTCCAAATGTATGTTTAAGAATCAAAACCTAAACATTTTTCAGCTTGCCCGTATAATGTGACTAAGTTTAAATATTCTATATCTAACTTATTACTGGGCCGATTTTAATTATTTAAAGTGATATTTAAACTGCTAATTTATCTCTATCTTTCTATATCTTTGTTGTTTAGTTTTTACATGGCATTTAAATCTATGCAGTCTTTAATTAGCTAAGGAGCCACGCTAGCGTAGTGGTTACAACACCGCTCTGGCGACCGGGTGATTCAGGATCAAACCCGGGCGACGGCATTTGAGGATTTTTCGTCGACCGGGAATTGGACTGGATTAACTCGAGACCTGGCGAGGACATTTGAAGGAGTGTCGTCGACCAGGGATTGGCGGCTCCTGAGCCGACCCAGCTGTAATGGGTACCTCCGAAATCGGCGAGTATCTGCATGAATGGCGAGGGACACCTGTCTCTGTACAAGAAAAGGGATACTCACGTAAAATCAATGTCAGGTTAGACATTAACAATAACCTGAGATTTCGCCTCGAGTATTAGCGGGCGTACGAAAAAAAAAAAAAATTAGCTAAATCAGGAACTACCCTGATGTAGAAATATCACTAAAACCAATTTTTCTCTTTAAATGAATTACTATTATGAGGCCGTCTTTACACCTACTTATTAAGTAATATCCCAGGTGTTATAATAGTTATGTATTTCCCTGTATATATCTTTATTCTTTAAGAAATAAAATAACTCCTTCCTATCAAATACACAGAATAGGCCCTTTCTGTCAACCATAAAAAAAGTTTCTTTATACATACTAGAAAAGGAGCGTCCTGATTGGCTATTCTATCGGTCCATTTATCCTATAGTGAGCGCGGTAAACATGACCGTGTTGTTAGACAGATTCAAAATACGACAGTACTGTTTTGTTAAATTCTTGGTCTTAATCATAGATTTTGCAATCAGAAAGTCGATAAAGAAGCTATTTCAAAGCAAATATTTAATGATTGTTAAATTCACATAATAAAAACATATTTTTCGTCTTAATATTATTTTTGAATAAGTTTCACATTTTATAGGGGGGAAAAAAGGAGAGGGGTGGGGGGTCCACAGCCATGATATTTTCAGCGCTTCTTTCTTCTTCTTCTTCCGTCCTTAGCCAAAGACCGACCAAGCAGTCAGAGGCCATCACGCCTTGTGGCGTCTTAAGGGCAACAGCAGATTGATTTTCTCTGTTGTAGTTTCCCATCACGCCTAGCGGCGTCTTTAGGGCAACAACAAATAGATCCATATTTTCAGCGCTTAGGAAGGCATTAATCCTGCCCCGTCCATGACAAAGACCTTGTGGCCGTAATGTAGACAATTTCTTTGTCCTTTTGTCTTAAGAAGACGGAAGCCCACTAATTTTATTTCACATAACGTTAACAAGGGGTTAGATTTATAAATGTTACTGTTTACATTTGCTTTGTGTTCAGTTTACCGGGTGTTATGAGTAAAACTCATAACATATCTGTCGATATCAAATACGGCTCGATTAGGACCATATTTGTTGATGACCGGTATCCTGGGTTACAAGAAGTATGTCATTGCCTTTTGGGTGTAGTAGCAAAAGTATTCGGTCGATGTTAGCAGAAGTGAAGAATCTTTCTAGGTCTTTTCTCTGTGCGTTTCAAGGTGGACGGACGCATGTGTGTCGAGCTCCTAGATGTTTTAGTTTCGTACAGATTCCTCAAGTGTTCGATCTCTAGATCACCCATACACCTCTGTGGGTCGATACTAGATTAGTGTAAGAAAGGAATTCTGAATATGATGCAAGTGAGTTGTGAACTTTAAATAAATCTGCATGAAAATGTCGAGGACATTGTTCCAGTAGCAGACCTTACAGCGACGCTAAGGACGGTCTAGTTAACACCTTAAGCGATTACGCTTATCAATATATATATATATATATATATATATATATATATATGGAGCTACGTTATGTATAATAAATATGTTTGAAGTTCGTCCATGCTACCTTGGTGATGATATGAAGATTTGGAGTTGTTTCACTGTTTGCGTGGTCTGCTAGACTTAACCTGGGTGTGCTTGGCCAGAGTTACACCTTGTGGGCTCCAACTACAATTATTATTATAAAAGGACCCGCAACACCGGGTGTTTACTTTTTTTCTAGTTCTCATGTGAGAAGAACAAAAAAAAAATAGAGATCCATGAAAAGCTAAGAATTGCCAGACAAAATAAAAACACACACACATAAACAAACAATAATAATGAATGAGATTAAAGTCAGACAGATAAAATATTTTGGTCACATAAAAAGGCATGACACCTGCTGAAAGGCATTATGGAAGGGAGAGTTGAAGGCAAACGTCCAAGATGTAGACATTCTTGTCGTCCAAGAGGTAAACAGTCTTATATGTGGAAAGATAACATCAAGAGATGAACAGGAAAGAGTATCAGAGCATACATCAAGGCAAAAGACAGATTTTGAAGATCCATTACAGCCGACCTTCGATGTGAAGAACGCAGCTCATCTGAGTTTGGTGTGAAACTGACTAAAAGTAAAGAAAACATTTATTTTCTGGAGTTAAGTTTATAAGAAGAAAAATGTTTAGCTTAGCTGGAGAAAAAAAAAAAAGAACAGATAATGACTAGCACTTTCATATCACTCACTGTAGGACTGTTCTTGTGTCATCCATCAGTTTGTTTCATCATGCTGTGACTTGACTGAAGATCACAACAAAACAACATGGATATCTGTGTTATTTTGTTTGTTTATTTATTTTTAATGTTGAGTTTTAGAAAGGAACCTACACAAATTCCGTTAGTTATATTAGCGTATTTGGCTCTGAAACATAGAGAACAACAAAAACAACAACCAAAAAGCTTCAAATTTTCATAAATGGGTTCTTGCGCAGAACAGAAGAATTGAATGGTCTGACAAGATCACTAATGCAGAGCTGATGACAAAAACCAGACAAGTGCCAGTGGAACAAGAGATGAGAAGAAGATGCTGACTATGGAGAGGACACACACTGACGAAACCTATTGATAACATTACAAGGCAGCACTTGGTTCTGGAATCCACAGGGTAAGAGAGGTAGAGGGAGACCAAAGAACACATGGAGAAGAGATCTGGAGACAGGCATGAAGGGAATGAAGAAGACATGGAAAGACCTTGAGCTGATGGCACAAGACAGGGAGACTTGGCATAAGTTTGTTGAAGGTCTGTGTTTTTTGGGGAGCTGAAGGGTGATGATAACATTAGCGTAATAGTTAGGTGTACTCAGTGCTATATTTAGACATTTTGTTGATAACATTAGCATAATAGTTAGGTGTACTCAGTGCTATATTTAGACATTTTGTTGATAATATTAGCGTAATAGTTAGGTGTACTCAGTGCTATATTTAGACATTTTGTTGATAATATTAGCGTAATAGTTAGGTGTACTCAGTGCTATATTTAGACATTTTGTTGATAATATTAGCATAATAGTTAGGTGTACTCAGTGCTATATTTAGACATTTTGTTGATGATATTAGTGTATTAGTTAGGTGTACTTAGTGCTATATTTAGACATTTTGTTGATGATATTAGCGTAATAGTTAGGTGTACTCAGTGCTATATTTAGACATTTTGTTGATAATATTAGCGTAATAGTTAGGTGTGCAACTCCGCCTATGCCGGTCCCAAGCCCGGATGAAAAAGGAGGAGGGCGGCCTGCATGGAGGCCGTAAGGAGGCAGCCCCTCCACCATGCAAAGGCACAACAGGCCAATCACCTGTTTGCTTTAAACCACGATTACGAGTAACACAATAGAGAAAACCGGACTGATTCTAAAGGCGACGAACTGGAACGGACTACGGACTACGACTTATGGAACATGGAACACAAGAAGTATAAATGGGAAGGAAGAGGAGCTGGTGGAAGAGATGAGGAAAGCAAAACTAGAAATCCTGGCTATAACGGAAACAAAGAAAAAAGGACAAGGAGTCATGGATCTCAATGGCAACACGCTGCTCTACAGTGGTGTACCCATATCCGAAAGAGCTAAAGGGGGTGTGGGTTGCATTGTGGCCCAAAATCAAAAAGATAGTATCAAGGGGTGGAACTTTGTCTCAGAGCGCATTATGGTTGTGAAACTAAAAGAAGGAGAAACCATAGTCAACCTGGTCATAGTGTATGGGCCAAATGAGGATGAGAGAGCAGAGGTCAAGGAGGAATTCTTCGAGCTGCTTCAAAGGACAGTGGATGACTGCCTAGATGAAGTTATCATGCTCGGAGATTTTAATGCCAGAGTTGGAAATGACCATGCTAGATGGGGTGGAGTTATCGGAAGATATGGAGAAGATACTCTCAATGACAATGGAAAGCGACTCCTTAGATTCTGCAGTGAACAGAATCTGATCATTACAAACACAAAGTTCCCCCATAAGCGCATACATGCATACACTAGATGTGAACCAACAAAGAATGAGAAGTCAGTGATCGACTATGCCATTGTTCGGAGAAGCTCATTCAAATATGTCCGAGATGCAAGAGTCTGGAGGGGGCCAGAGATTGGAAGTGATCACTACCTGCTAACAATCAAACGAACAACTGAAAGAGTTGCTCAGCCTAGGAACTGCTCAACATCACGCAAGAAACCAAGTAAACGAAACAGGAGAAATGAGCATTAGGACCTACAAGCTGAGAGAGCCAGAAATTAAGACCAGATATCAGGGGCTTATTGCTGCAGCGGTGAGCAACACAGAAGAACAACCTGATGACTTGGAAACCCTCTGGATTAAATTCAAGGATATCATAAAGACAGCTGCTGCAGAAGCATGTGGTGAAGTCCGACTTGGGAACCAGAGAAAGAGGACACCTTGGTGGACAGAGGAAGTCAAAGAGAAAATAAGAGAGAAGAAAATGGCATGGAAACAATACTTAGGAGCTAAAAAACACAACAGGACAAATGGAAAAATATAGAGAATATGTGACACTCAGAACAGAAGTAAAGAACAAAGTGCTAGCAGCAAAACAGAAGTCCTGGGAAGAATTTGGAGACAAGCTAGAAAAAGATGCACAAGAAAACCAGAAATTGTTCTATAAGACCCTAAAGAACATGAGGAAGGAAAAACAATGCCCTCTCAAATTTATAAAGGACAAGCAAGGCAAATTGCTTACTGCCTCGAAGGAAGTAATGGAAAGATGGAAAGAATATTTCTCAGAACTCCTTGATGGTGAGCAAGGTCAAACATCAGAAATGATAACCACTAGCACAGAAGAGGAAACCAATGGTGATGAAGATGACATAAAGATGGAAGAACTGAAGGCAGCACTGGAGAAAATCAAGATGGGCAAAGCAGCAGGGCATGATGGTATAACACCAGAAATGGTTAAGTACATGGGAGCATCAGGCGACCTGTTACTCTTAAGGGTCCTACAGGCAGCATGGTGCAACAAGACCATACCAAAGGATTGGGAGATCGCCATCATAACACCAATTTTCAAAAAGGGTGACAATCGACAGTGTGGAAACCATAGAGGCATATCCCTTCTCAGTGTCCCTGGAAAAAATCTACTCTAGAATCCTAGAGCAGAGACTCCGACGCCTAGCTGAGCCACAATTGGATGAGGTCCAGTGCGGATTCCGAGCAAACCGAAATACTCAAGACCTAATCTTCACACTCAGACAGCTGAGTGAAAAGGCCCTTGAGTATAAGAGTGAGATCCATCTTTGTTTCATAGATCTGGAAAAGGCGTTTGACAGGGTCCCTTGGAGCAAACTTTGGGACTGTTTGGCAAGGAAGAATATTCCAGCACCTCTGATTCATGCTATACAGAGCTTCTACAAGTCTTGCAGAAATTGTGTGAGGACAGCAAACCATAAGTCAGAAGAGTTCAGGACCACCACTGGTGTAAGACAAGGTGATATCCTATCACCTTACCTCTTCATACTCCTTATGGACGATGTCATCAAGGCATGTAAGGAGAGAACAAGAAAGTATTCAGTGGGGTACTGGAAGATGAGACAGGTCTATATTTCAGAGCTGGCATTTGCTGATGATGTTGCCCTGATTGCTAAATCAGAGGCACATCTCCAATCCAACCTGCAAGTCTGGAAGGAAGAGCTGGAGAAGAGAGGGATGGTCATAAGCAGCTCTAATACAAAATCCATGGTGATATCACGAGAAGAAAGAAGACATCAGATTAAGCTGGGAGAACAGGTCCTGGAGCAGGTCGACCACTTTAAATACCTCGGAGCTATTATAGACCGAACGGGAGGCATCAAAGAAGAGTTGGCCACTCGAAAAGCAGCAGCTGGGAGACTTTTTCAGGCCATAAATCGAGGACTCCTCAGCAAGAGAGAGGTTGGTAAGAAAACGAAGATGGCTGTATACCGCTCCACCTATGTCCCAGTCTTGACACATGGATGCGAGTCATGGGCAATGACTACAACCCATAAAAGCCAGATCCAAACCTCAGAAATGAGGTATCTGAGGAAGGTGGTTGAAGTAACAAGAAGAGACATGGTACGCAACCAGACGATACGTCAAGGCCTAAAATGCCACCCCCTACAGACCCAAGTAGAACAGTCCCAACTAAGATGGTTTGGCCATGTCTGCAGAATGGGAGAAGATCGGCTACCACGACAAGCATGGGAAACAAAGAGCCAAGGATCCAGACCCCGAGGACGACCCAGAGTCCGCTGGGAGGACAACATTAGACAATCTTTGAAGGACCGAGGACTAGAATGGAACCAGGCCAGGAGGAAGACAGCCGATAGAATAGTCTGGCACTCTCTCTTCCAAACCTCTACACCTCACGGTAGAAGAGGAACGACTAAGTAAGTAAGTTAGGTGTAAAAAAAGGTAAAGGTAAAGGATCCCGTTACACGCCCATTGAGACATATTGGGAATATGGTGTTAGGCCCATATTTTCCTGACCATCGGCACACTAGGGGTGATGTGGTCAGCATCACGAAGTTAGGTGTGCTCAGTGCTATATTTAGACATTTTGTTGATGATATTAGCGTAATAGTTAGGTGTGCTCAGTGCTATATTTAGACATTTTGTTGATGATATTAGCGTAATAGTTAGGTGTACTCAGTGCTATATTTAGACATTTTGTTGATGATATTAGCTTAATAGTTAGGTGTACTCAGTGCTATATTTAGACATTTTGTTGATATTAGCGTACTAGTTAGGTGTACTCAGTGCTATATTTAGACATTTTGTTGATGATATTAGTGTATTAGTTAGGTGTACTCAGTGCTATATTTAGACATTTTGTTGATGATATTAGCGTATTAGTTAGGTGTACTCAATGCTATATTTATACATTTTGTTGATGATATTAGCGTATTAGTTAGGTGTACTCAGTGCTATATTTAGACATTTTGTTGATGATATTAGAAGTAATGGAAAGATGGAAAGAATATTTCTCAGAACTCCTGGATGGTGAGCATGATGAAGCATCAGAAATGATAACCACTGACACAGAAGAGGAAACCAATGATGGTGAAGATGACATAAAGATGGAAGAACTGAGGGCAGCACTAGAGAAAATCAAGATGGGCAAAGCAGCAGGGCATGATGGTATAACACCAGAAATGGTTAAGTACATGGGAGCAATCAGGCGACCTATTACTCTTAAAGGTCCTACAGGCAGCATGGTGCAACAAGACCATACCAAAGGATTGGGAGATTGCCATCATAACACCAATTTTCAAAAAGGGTGACAATCGACAATGTGGAAACCATAGAGGCATATCCCTTCTCAGTGTCCCTGGTAAAATCTACTCTAGAATCCTAGAGCAGAGACTCCGACGCCTAGCTGAGCCACAATTGGATGAGGTCCAGTGCGGATTCCGAGCAAACCGAAGTACTCAAGACCTAATCTTCACACTCAGACAGCTGAGTGAAAAGGCCCTTGAGTATAAGAGTGAGATCCATCTTTGTTTCATAGATCTGGAAAAGGCGTTTGACAGGGTCCCCTGGAGCAAACTTTGGGACTGTTTGGCAAGGAAGAATATTCCAGCACCTCTGATTCATGCTATACAGAGCTTCTACAAGTCTTGCAGAAATTATGTGAGGACAGCAAACCATAAGTCAGAAGAGTTCAGGACCACCACTGGTGTAAGACAAGGTGATATCCTATCACCTTACCTCTTCATACTCCTTATGGACGATGTCATCAAGGCATGTAAGGAGATAACAAGAAAGTATTCAGTGGGGTACTGGAAGATGAGACAGGTCTATATTTCGGAGCTGGCATGTGCTGATGATGTTGCCCTGATTGCTAAATCAGAGGCACATCTCCAATCCAACCTGCAAGTCTGGAAGGAAGAGCTGGAGAAGAGAGGGATGGTCATAAGCAGCTCTAAAACAAAATCCATGGTGATATCACGAGAAGAAAGAAAACATCAGATTAAGTTGGGAGAACAGGTCCTGGAGCAGGTCGACCACTTTAAATATCTCGGAGCTATTATAGACCGAAAGGGAGGCATCAAAGAAGAGTTGGCCACTCGAAAAGCAGCGGCTGGGAGACTTTTTCAGGCCATAAATCGTGGATTCCTCAGCAAGAAAGAGGTTGGTAAGAAAACGAAGATGGCTGTATACCGCTCCACCTATGTCCCAGTCTTGACATATGGATGCGAGTCGTGGGCAATGACTACAACCCACAAAAGCCAGATCCAAACCTCAGAAAAATGAGGTATCTGAGGAAAGTGGTTGAAGTAACAAGAAGAGACATGGTCCGCAACCAGACGATCCGTCAAGGCCTAAAATCCCATCCGCTGCAGACCCAAATAGAACAGTCCCAACTAAGATGGTTTGGCCATGTCTGCAGAATGGGAGAAGATCGGCTACCACGACAAGCATGGGAAACAAAGAGCCAGGGATCCAGACCTCCAGGACGACCCAGAGTCCGCTGGGAGGACAACATTAGACAATCTTTGAAGGACCGAGGACTAGAATGGAACCAGGCCAGGAAGAAGACAGCTGATAGAATGGTCTGGCGCTCTCTCTTCCAAACCTCTACACCTCACGGTAGAAGGGGAACGACTAAGTAAGTAAGTAAGTAAGTTGATGATATTAGCGTATTAGTTAGGTGTACTCAATGCTATATTTATATATTTTGTTGATGATATTAGCGTATTAGTTAGGTGTACTCAGTGCTACATTCAGACATTTTGTTGATATTAGCGTAATAGTTAGGTGTACTCAGTACTATATTTAGACATTTTTTTGATGATATTAGCGTATTAGTTAGTTGTGCTCAGTGTTATATTTAGCCATTTTGTTGATGATATTAGATTATAGTTAGGTGTACTCAGTGCTATATTTAGACATTTTGTTGATGATGTTAGCATAATAGTTAGGTGTACTCAGTGCTAAATTTAGACATTTTATTGATATTAGCGTATTAGTTAGGTTACTCGGTGCTTTATTTAGACATATTGTTGATGATATTAGCGTAATAGTTAGGTGTACTCAGTGCTATATTCAGACATTTCATTTTCAGGCTAAGCTCTGTGGTTGATGAAAGATCAGAATTAAACATTTAAGGCAGCTGTGAAGGACCATCAATACTTTTGGGAGAAGTTGAGGACACCTTGTGCAACATGAAGAAAGGCAACTCCTCTGGTCCATATAATGTAACAGTACAGGCACCAGAAGCTGTTGGAGAGTTATGACCACAGACGAGATAACAAAACTGTTGAATGACACCTCTGACAGTGGATACATATCTGATGATCTACTCAAATCTACATTCACAGCTTTGCCAAAGAAACCTGGAGCCACTGAATATGAAAACCACAGTAGTTACTCTTACGAGTCATGTGATAAAAATATAATTAAGGATTACTATGAGAAGAGCGATAAGTTAAATTAAATCAGAAACTGGTGAAGGACCGTGCTCTTTATGTCACTAGCAGTATTAACAAGTGTTCTTCTAACACTTTCTGGCAAATACTGTATCTTCTCACATATCTTCATTTGTCATTATACTGTTATTTTTGTTGATAACATAAAAAGAATGACATTACAAAAAGCTGCAATTAGCACACACAAAATAGTTGCTAAACAAAATTTTTTTTTTTTTTAAATCGAAGCTGAAAGATTCAAACATGACATATGGCTTGTGTATGAACTTCATTGTTTATTTACTGAGATATAATGACATATGAGTTTACCATTGCACATTAGAATATCTGTACAAAACTGCATATGTCCACACTTGTAAATACACCTTGACAACCCCATTACAAATTAAGTTTTTATTACAATAGTACCAAAACAAAAGGATACACATATGACATGTTACTGCATCCTGTTCCTAGCACATTATGAATGTGAGTGCTGGTATATTTACATTAAGTTTCCTTTCACGCCCATTTCTTTTTTTTTAATTGTACATACCACACTTACTATCTGTTTCCTTGTCTACATGCCAAATCATACAATAATTTGGGACACACTAATGTAATTTTTCTTTAAACAAAAATAAATAAAACAAACTAAACTAAAATGAGATTTGAGTCACAAGTCTGAAAAACAAATAATTTATCCGATTAGTTCCATGTAACAGAAATTACAACAAATAACATGCTAGACTAAAGGAAAATGTTGACTTTCAGATGATATGTGCCCCTGTGGTGAAGATGCATGTGGCCACAGTAATTGCAGTTGTATTTACATCTTAACCAAGAAGGTTCAAACTCTCACAAATGGGTGCTTGTATAGAATTGGATGATAGAAATGATATGACAAGATCACTAATATAGAACTAATGGAACAAAGGTAAAAAAAAAAAAAAAAAATGATGCTGGCATTGAACAACTGAAGAAACCAGTTGATAGCATTACAAGGCTGTCCTTGTTCTAGAATCTCCAAGGTTGCTGTTGTTGTTTAACTAGGGTTGCTGAGCTCATTGCTCTTAGCAGTCACTGCCAAGTTGAAGAATTGTATGTGTTCTGTTGCTGTTGAGTGGTGCTGTATAGAGTGTTTGTGATTGTTGAGGAGCCCGGCAATAGCTTTCTTCTTTCTATGGAGAGTCCTAAGCACGTGAGCAGCACATGCTGAACTGTCTCTCCAGGGTAAGGGAAATAGAAGAAAGGGAAAACAAAGCACATGGTGAAGGGAAATGAAGACTGGCATGAAAGACATTAATGACCTTGAATGGATGGCACAGGACAGGAAAGCTTGGCATGAACTTGTTGAAGGCCTATGGTGGACAGGGAGGCAAATGGTAATGAATAAATAATGACATCGAGATAGTAAACACCCCTACAACAAGATGTCATACAATGCCCCACATGAACATAAACATCTAAATACAATTTATACATCTTTGTACTCTTCATCAAACATTGCTAAGGAAGGAGGAGTACTACAACAAAATGAAATGGCAAAAACAACTGTAAAAGTCAATTCAAGTCCAAGTGAGAAAGAGAACACCCAGGCCATATAAAATATGATGCCTATCATCAGCTATCTAGGTGAGATCAGGTCATCATTTTCTGGCTACACACTGGACACAACAGACTGAGGACCATCTATACCACAAGTACAGACTACAGGATTAGTGCAACAGATATCTGTACCTGCAGCACCAGCCCCACGACAGCCAAACATCTGCTCCAGTTCTGCCCAACAAACAGCAGTGAACAGAGTAGCATATGGCTACACCTACTTCTGTAAACGAAAAACTGTTTGGAGATGTCAGGGACCTTGAGCTGACTACTGCCTTTATTAGAGTCATTAATGTAGAAGTCTGAAGGTGAACGAGCAAGAAGAAGAAACATTATTATAAAATACCTTCAGATCGTGTAAGTGTCCTAAGTTGCCTTCAATTAATGTTTTATTTTGTTTGTTTGTGTGTTTGTTTGAGGGGGGAGGGGAAGGAGATAATAGAAAGAGAATGAGGTTGAGGTATTTGAAGAGAAGGATAAGAAAATGAATAACTATTGCAAGTTACATCTGTGCTGAAGAAAATGATTTCCATGTAGCACAAAACAAGTCAGATCTTTATGTGTGATTTACTGTACACCAATATTCTATGCTGAGTACGAGCTGATATGCAAATATCTCAAGTGTTCTGAACACTAAGAGACAACAACTGAAACTATTTACATTATAATATTCATAATTACTCATCTGGGTAAAAGCTTACATACAAAATCATTGTGATAATAGTCTGTTAAGTGCCAGTAGAATTGTTGTGCAAGGCGAACTGCAGACATTGCAATGTATTTTCTACCTCTTTGTTAGAACAGCAACACTGTTATGGTTTTACAGATATGTCTTGATAAAATCATAACAAGTAACAACTCAAATGTGTTTCTCAAGAGGTAGTGCAACAACCACCAGAGGACTAAGCTGAGCAATCATTAATTCTGATATGGTCATCATCATTTATAGCCTTCATGATTATTTTCATAAACAACTATCTGACCGCCCGGAGTTTATTGCTTTAGATATTCACTTCTTCCCTAACCATCTTTGATCAGCTGTGACTTTTCTTCTTCTTGTTTACCTCAATCTTCTCTACTGTTTGATATGACAACATGTATGATTATGCAATCATAGAGTTGCTTTTCTTTCCAGAACTGCATTTCAGCTAATCTACATTCTGCTATTGATACAAGTTTCAAGTGGGTCTACATTTCCTGAAAAATTGAAAAACACTGCACTACTTTATCAAACATTGACTTACACTATCTAGTAAAATGTCATACACTCTCAAATTAATGACACCACAAAACCATGACTGGCATATTTAACCTATACAAATTACTTGTGAAGACAAGCATCAGTTTACTGTGACACACTTAAACAAATTACTTGTGAAGAAAAGTGTCAGTTTACTGGGACACAATTAACCTATACAAATTACTTGTGAAGTAAAGTGTCAGTTTACTGTTACACACTTAACCTGTACAAATTACTTTGAAGACAAGTATCAGTTTACTGCGACACACTTAAACAAATTACTTGTGAAGAAAAGTGTCAGTTTACTGTTACACAATTAACCTATACAAATTACTTGTGAAGAAAAGTGTCAGTTTACTGTTACACACTTAACCTGTACAAATTACTTTGAAGACAAGTATCAGTTTACTGTGACACACTTAAACAAATTACTTGTGAAGAAAAGTGTCAGTTTACTGTTACACACTTAAACAAATTACTTGTGAAGAAAAGTGTCAGTTTACTGTTACACACTTAACCTATACAAATTACTTGTGAAGAAACATATCAGTTTACTACTGTAGATCTACAAAGTAATACTTAACACATAAAGGTCATGGATCAATTGACATTAAGCTCACAAAAACAAAATAACAGGACAGCCAACACAATGCTGGCTTGCCTGTTATCTGTCAGGTCTGTTTGCTGACTCTGCATGATATGTCAATTCATATTTCTCTATCATATAAAAAGTCGCAAAACCTTGCTTAAAGCCATAATGGAAGGAAGTGTTGAAAGTAAATGTGCAAAAGAAAGACGGCGCTATCAGTAGGAAGATAACGTCAAGAGATGGACAGCAAAGAGTCTATCAGAATGTAACTTCAAGAGAAGAGATAAATGGCGAAAAGTCCATCAGAAAAGAGTCTATCAGAACATACCTTCAAGAGAAGAGATGAACAGCAAAGAGTCTATTAGAACATACCTTCAAAAGAAGAGATGAACAGCAATGTGTCTATTAGAACATACCTTCAAGAGAAGAGATGAACAGCAAAGTGTCTATCAGGATGTACCTTCAAGAGAAGAGATGAACAGCAAAGTGTCTATTAGAACATACCTTCAAGAGAAGAGATGAACAGCAAAGTGTCTATCAGGACGTACCTTCAAGAGAAGAGATGAACAGCAAAGTGTCTATTAGAACATACCTTCAAGAGAAGAGATGAACAGCAAAGAGTCTATCAGGACGTACCTTCAAGAGAAGAGACAGACAGTGCTGAGATCTACTGTGATTTTCAAAGTGACTATCGCAGCTGCTCTGATATGGTTTCTCCATCAATATTACCCGCTGCCACACTGTGTTCATTTTTTGTAAAATATGCCAAAATTCTGCCATTTTACGCTATGTATCATCTGCACTTTGCAAAACCAAATAAAAACTGGAGTTAATTTTAAAAAATGTACCATATTAGAAAACTACATACTCAATTAAGCTGTTTAAATGACACTTATTCCATATAACAAACTGAACAAAAAAAAGCAGTAATGCCTTCTGTTTAAGTTTTCAAGTTTCTCCACAGCCTGCAAAGTTACATAACGATCAACATCAATGTGCATACAGCCAAACGTGCAACATATTTAAGATTTTTTACATGAGTAACATCTGCTTGTATGCACATAAGCCTGACCTCGTAAGAGAAATTCTCTTGAGTAAACTGCTTTGTGGAAGTTCTAGCAGAGCATCTTCTGGATGCTGGAAGAACTATGATATCAAAAGAAATTATTGTTCATGTTCATATAAATAAATTAAGAAAAATGACATTAAACAATAAATAAATATTAACAAAAGCACTACAATACATATCATGAAAAATATACGCTTATAAACTTGTATTTAAAAGGAAAAAAACTTGTGCATGCACACACGCATATATGCAAATGTTAAATACCCAGTCTTGCTATAATTCACTTATCTTGGTCAGACAGACAATAAAAATGTTATTTCTTAAGAACATTGACAGAAAAATGTGTTGACTGTGTATATACATCTTTCAGACAGTACAGACAGCTGTTGTTTCTGATAAATCAAAGAAAGGACTTGAGAGTCATTGCAGAACTCTTAGCTGTACGTGTGACTTTGTAATGATGTTTCACTGTGAAGCAAATACACGGGAAAGGTCAGTATGGACTGAGATGTGAGAAGATAACAATCACACTGAATCATGATACAATGCCAGGAATTTAAAGAAAATGTAATTAACTACAAAAACCGAGTGTCACCGACACTTATTGAAGACACATGGTTTCAGAAACAAGCCTCAAATAAGTGCACAAGAAAACAGCATGGTACACATTTCTTTTGTTATTGAAAAGTCTCAGCGTATGAGGCAGCATCAACTCTTGTAACTGTATGTAAGGATTTAGGACACTTTCATACTGCATATCCTTAAGGTTTTCCTGAAAAGAAGGTACAAAAAAGTGCAAAATAGACAATAATATCATCTATCTAGTACTACTTGCCAATCTGACTGAAAAACTTCACATCCTAACTTCTTCATAAAGATTAATTCAATTTCTGAGGAACCCCCCTTCCTCCCATCCTAATTTCTGGAATGTGATGACCAAAATAGTTAAACATTATAAAAAATGTATTATAATATTTTTCACACACTTTATACAGCTATAACTTGCTTGCACCTGTCAGTTCACTTTCTCTTAAGGTCATACATTCCTGAAAAAAGGTGACCAAAGCTGGAAGGATGAAACAGCAACAAATAAATCTTTCTTTATGCTCCAATTTTTGCAGGAAAGCATCTTGCGAAATTCCAGTGGTGTTCTTGGGTATACCCTCTCCTATTGAATGCTTCAGTCATGCTTTCAATCCATTTTACTTACTCTTGTCCTGTGGGATCTATCATTAAGGCCATAATAAGGCACATGATAAAGGCTGATCAGCCTTCTTTCTAATCAAAATTTAATTTCATTCACTCTTTCTCTATATATACTCCAAGCAAGACTTGGTTTTAAACTTTTTCAGTTCCTCTACAGACTCCAAGCAAGACTTAATGCTAACTTTCACTCTGACTTTGATACATATGACTTTATTTATGATTCATCTTTCTTAAGCAGCACACTAGGCTGTAATTTTCCATTCCTAAAGTTACATTACTACAACAGTAACATTATGACAAGTCTCCACTCGTACATTATAACATATAAATGATACATATCCACATGAACACCACCATACACCAGAAGTTTGCTGGCTTGAAGTTATGAAAGCATAGTTCACAAGGGAAGCTCTGGTATAAATATGACAGAAAAGTATGTCACAAGAGGGCTATTTAAAACTATTACAGGTTTACCTTGCAGGTTAAACAGTTTAACACCAACGATTCAACAGATGCCTTAGGAATGTGATTTGAATTATTCTTTTTTTTTATTTAAATAATAGCTTTATAAAGCATGGGAAGACCGTTTCATTAAAAAAAAAAAAAAAAAGGTAAAGGATCCCGTTACACGCCCATTGAGGCATATTGGGCATATGGTGTTAGGCCCATATTTTCTTGACCATCGGCACACTGGGGGGGGGGGGGGGGGGGGGGGGGGGGGGGGGGGGGGGGGGGGGGGGGGGGGGGGGGGGGGGGGGGTGATGTGGTCAGCATCACGCCGGCCGCCTTAACCTTCCCAAAAGTTGCTCTGGTACCCAATTGGGGATGGGTCGACCCAGGAGCCATTTGTGGCCTAAAAAATCCCACCTCATCTGGGGATCAAACCATGGACCAATGAGCAAGGAAGCCAGTGCACTAAACACTATGCTACCGCGACTCCTATACTGTTTCATACTAGTACATATTTAAGTGAGCATCCAATCGGCATAGTGGTTAAAGCGCTTGCCTCTCATGATAAAGTTACCAGGTTCAATGTTCGAAACCTGGTAGTGTCACGCTCTTGTCCACCCAGCTAAAAAAATGGGTACCTGATTCTGCTCAAGTTGGGGGAAAGCAAAGTCAGCAAGGAAAAGAACTGGCCACCCCACCTCTTAAACTGGACATTTCATTCCCTTATGGCAGTATCTGCTATGGGACTACCTTTACCATTTACTTAGGTCAGTATAACCTAAGATAGCAATAATAAATTTGCCCAGTCTGAAACACCTGTGACTCTGACATAACTAGAATCTATAAAGGCCTTGTCTGTTTATTTGGTCCCAAATGGGTCTGTTATTTTCTCTTGTTAACCTTTGCTTCTTTATGTGGTACATTCTGGGTTTATTCAGTTTTCACTCATTTATCATTGCTTGTTTGTGTGGCACATAATGGGTCTGTATAGTTTTCTTCCATTTATCTTTGTTGGTTGTGCGGTACATACATTCTATCAAAAAAGCAATATCTGCAAATGATAGCAGCATGGCCAACAATGGAGTGGTAGTTCTGGCTAAAAAAACATAAAGACCTCATTACTGCAAAGCTGACAGACTTAACAAATATAATTTTCACAAATGTTACAGAACAAAATTACAAGAAACAAAACAAAAAAACACATAAATACATAAAAATCAAATTTGTTATCAAGGCCGTGTGTTCTGTTCTGAAGCGTTGGAGGTGCCTGTGGTGCTGGCAGGGGGTGCCTGGCTATCATGTATTTGACTGTGCCTATTTGAGTCAGGTGGGGGCATGCTAGTGCGCACATTTGAAGTTACAGAGTTCCTCCAAGGCCCTGCAGGCTCAACACTGTCCTTGTAAACACAAGAAGAAATGGAGAAAACAAAATGTTAATCTTCTTATAACTTGTACTGTAATAAATGACAAACAAATCAAGAGTTTCATCAACAAACTAATCAATATTTTATCATCATTTTCCTTTTTGCTCCCTATGGAGCATGGAATTCACCACTACAGCTGGTTCCCCCCCCCCTTGCAGCAGTAGTTTCTGTAACAATCTGTTTTATATGATGAGGTTGCCAGCCGCTATTCTTTCTTTGATTCATTTAGAGATGATCCCCAGGAACTAAGAAATATTTGATCCATCAACCTAAATGGCTTTCAATACTATACTAGGTGTCTTCTGTAATAAACTGATTGGGAATGGCATACTGAACAAATCAGAGGTATTTACCAATGTTGCTTTCATGACCATGATAAGACAATATAGTCAAAGCTGTGAGAATTCTTCTTCTTCCTCGTTCGCCCTGAAAAGGACGGTGGTTGCGTTGTGTCTGTTTACGCCTAAGCTGTGATATCTGCACCTTTCGGTCGACACATCCGACTTCAGCACAGCATTTTTTAGGGACCGGGTTTGCCTTCCCATTGCGATCCACACTTGCTCAGCCAGACTGCACTGCTGCAGACTGTTTCCAGGACCACCACGTGGAGGTGGAGTGCGGTCTTGACCAGCTCTGGTTCGCTGGTCCTGATGCAAGCAGTACAGCTATGGGTCGCTGACTGCATTCACTATTGCTGCATCTTGGGGTCCCTGTGAGAATTCAATACATATCTAAATGATGCAGATGCAAGAATAAAATATTTAAGTCATCTAACAATGCAGTCAATAAAGCAAGATATGCTGGTATTTAAGTAAATGGAATGTTTAATAGAAAATTACTGAAAATCTTGTTGAAACCTGGCTATATTCATTGTGAGAATTCAATACATATCTAAATGATGCAGACGCAAGAATAAAATATTTAAGTCATCTAACAATGCAGTCAATAAAGCAAGATATGCTGGTATTTAAGTAAATGGAATGTTTAATAGAAAATTACTGAAAATCTTGTTGAAACCTGGCTATATTCATTATAATAAAGTTTACAATCTAAGAGCAGAACAAATATAAAATCTAGAATATTACAATCTACAGCTGTGTTTCTCAGACGCCTTTTTACAATTTTTAAAACAATGACTCTAAATATATTCTTACTCTCAGTCCAGCACCCATAGAAATAATAAGGTGGTGGAAAAAAATACATGATATTAAAGGAAATTTATTAGAAAAACTACATATATTTTAGCTTAGCCATGTTAGGCTGATTAATCAGCACTGATGGTATTTAAAGTGTTAACAGCAAATTTTTTTTTCTTCGATATTTTCCAACCACACATAGGAACATCCCTATGACACTCGTTCAGATGGCAACCCAGGGTTGGGAATTACTGATCTAGACTGCTAAGAATAAAACCAATATAATCAAACAGTAGCAAAAACAGTCTTAATTAGCATCCATCACTGCATGCTGAAAGTACTATTTTAAGAATGTGAATATCAAACATTACATCAGTTACAACAAGATGTTTCAGTACAATGAGCATAACAGTGGGAACATTAAAAAAGAAAACATCAAAAATGTTCTTGTGGCTACTTGCTGCTTTATTACATGCATTTTACATTCAAGATTGCTTCTTCACAGTGTTCTTATTTCTGGTTTTAGTTTTCTGAGGTCAAGTTATATATTCACTGGCTAGTTTCTGAAGTTAAGTTACATATCTACTGCTTAGTTTGTGACTATATAATCACTGGTGAGTTTCTGAGGTCAAGTTATATATTCAATGGCTAGTTTCTGAAGATAAATTACATATCTACTGCTTAGTCTGTGACTATATAATCACTGGTGAGTTTCTGAGGTCAAGTTACATATCTACTGCTTAGTTTGTGACTATATAATCACTGGTAAGTTTCTGAGGTCAAGTTATATATTCAATGGCTAGTTTCTGAAGATAAATTACATATCTACTGCTTAGTCTGTGACTATATAATCACTGGTGAGTTTCTGAGGTCAAGTTATATATTCAATGGCTAGTTTCTGAAGATAAATTACATATCTACTGCTTAGTCTGTGACTATATAATCACTGGTGAGTTTCTGAGGTCAAGTTACATATCTACTGCTTAGTTTGTGACTATATAATCACTGGTGAGTTTCTGAGGTCAAGTTATATATTCAATGGCTAGTTTCTGAAGATAAGTTACATATCTACTGCTTAGTCTGTGACTATATAATCACTGGTGAGTTTCTGAGGTCAAGTTATATAATCACTGGTGAGTTTCTGAAGTTATATATTTTCTGACTATTTTTTCAATTTAAAAAAATAATAAAATTTGCCTCATTTTGGCAAGGTGCCAACCTAGTCGGTTATATTAGGGTACATGTCCAAATATAAAAGACCTTTAGGTGTAATAACATCAATAATCCAATCAGTTTATAAACCTATATAAATCAATAAATTAAGGGGCTGCTATAAAACTGGTAAGGAATAAACCCGAAACGCCCCTTGTCTCATGTGAACTGTTATTTGTAAAACTGATTCAATACCATTTTATCAGTTTATAAACCTATATAAATCAATGGTGAGTTCCTGAGGTCAAGTTATATATATTCACTGGCTAGTTTCTGAAGTTTAGTAATACATCTACTGCAGTGCCTATGACTAAATAATAATTGGTAAATTTCTGAGGTCAGGTTATATATTTCCTGGCCAGACCATGAAGTCAAGTTATACATTCACCATCTAGATTTTTGTTGCATGTAAACCTCATATCTAGTTTCTGAAGTCAAGCAATATTTTCACTAATTTCTTAGATAAGCATTTATTCACTGACTGATTTCTGAGAGTAAGTTACAAAAGCTGCTAGCTAGTGTCTCAGGCTTATTTACAAAGATTGTATAGGTCAAGTTATGTATTAAATAGCTAATTTAAACAAACAAACAAACAAACAAACAAAAAACATGAAGAACAACTTCACATGATATATTTCGCCATATTATAGTATTTAAATAAATATTTAATGACAAGGGGAAAATACAACTAATTTTTTAAAAAACACATTGCCCGTAACAACAAGCAAAAGAAGAAAACAAACCTAAAATATATTTTTAAAATGTAAACATTCAGTACATAAATGCAACATAAAATGTATTCAATATGGCCTATAGGCAAGATTCAATCACAATGCAATTTCTAGCAGCCTGTCAACACTCCCATCCGCAAAAAAATAGGAAGGGTTGGGGGGTATGTAGAAGAAATAAGAGGTATAATTATTTAAATGCCCTGACATAATGAGAAACAAAAACACTTATATAATTATTATGCTCAAAATCAAACTATAATTTTGCAGTTAGGAATTAAGGCTTTGCACTACATTTTGTATATTATTTTTTTTTGTTTTTAAAGATACTAAATAGCACCAAAGTATTTTTTTTTTTAAACATAATGCTTAGTAAATCTGTACCATTTCACTTCCACGTAAATATGGCCTTCCAGGTGACAAACTACTGGTGTACTATAAATACCTCTTATACTATGATATTAATTAATCTGTAAATAAAGCACCGTGATTCAAAGTTGTGTTTCTACAGAATTCAGTCAAGCTCAGTTTAAAAGACCTCTACTTTAACAGATTTCATATTTAACCTACTTAATCCTATGCAAGGCATAACCATATCTCAGACAAGTAAATACAATGACGGTTTAAGGTTCTTCTGCATATTTTATTCATAAAATGGCTATATCATGTTAAAAGATGAGGAATTTTTCCTTATTTATGCTGGCAACTCTGCTGGATCTAATGATACAGTGTTGGGAGTAGGCATGATCATTAAAAAACAATATAGCATCCCAAGAAGTGGCAGCTGCATGTAAAGAGCACTGTGTTGTTAATTTGCAGGAAGCCTGCATACATTCACTACACATGCTCTTGCTGTGTTGGTTTTTGTCATTTTTACATGAGAAGGTTATCACTCTTTGCCACCTTTTATGAAATGCCAGAAGTAGCAGAAGTTCTATTCATTCTCTAGCCACTTGAAGACTCCAGAAACCATACTGGGTAAAACAATGGGATAGAAAGTGCTACATACTCTAGCCACTCGAAGATTCCAGAAACCATTCTGGGTAAAACAGTGAGACAGAAAGTGCTACATCTTTCCCCTCCCCCAGAAACGTATCATCTTAATATTTGTTAGGTTCCCTAAGAGTCTCTAAGAAGAAACAAAATTAACTGATTAAGAAGATGTGCATACTTGTCATCCAGCGACTGTGCAACTGCTCTAAAGAATATTTCAAACAGAACAAGGTACACATTTTTTTTTCCCTGTTTATCACATTCATTTTCTTTATTGTCTATGTACAGGCTGTTTTGTTTTTTCAGTGCTTGCTCTCAAAGCAAAGTTCCTGAGTTTGAAACCTGATCATGACATGCTCCAGTCTACCCAGCTGAAATAGGTACCTGACTGCTCAAGTGAGGAAGGCAAAGCAAGGAAGGGAACTGGTCGCCCCCCAATTAAGCTGAGACTTAGTTTAGTAAAGTCTCAAACACTTCACTCCCCTATGGCAGTATATGCTATAGGACTACTGTTACATTTTGTATTCACCTGTACTTCACTACATTCTGAAATTTTACATACCATCGGCAATAATACTTGTCCACCCCTACCTACTAGTCTTACTAAATCAAGTATCGACTGTACTTCATTACTTTGCAGCTTCAACCAAATGCAGTGTGTTAACGTCAATGTAGAAATCTTTAACAGTCTGAAACAAATAATCTCAATCGTTCCACCGCTATCAACCTGTTAATTTGGGGGGGGGGTGTGTGTGTTTGGTGTGTGTTTTGGTGTAATTTTGACGAGTACCTCTTGCAAGTATGTTACAATGGATTTTCCCCATAAAATGTGCACCAATTTTTCAATATGCACGTTTAAACAAACAAAAAAATCAACTGAATTACAATTAAACTAGCACATACTGAAAGTTCATTTCTGTTATGATTTAAGGCCGTCAGAAAACATAAATACTGAACTACATTCAACTCTGAGCAATGTAAGTGCTCACATGTACAGCTAAGATAGAGTACAAAATATTACAAGTAAACATGCTATACGTCACTGGGCATGCAACAATAATGGCAGAAGATAATGTGTGAATGCTATTTTCATTCTTTAAGAGAAGAGAAGATAAGATAGGCCAAAGAGTAGCTTCAGAAGAATGGTTATGGAAACCACGGTAACCGGGACGTCATGGGCAGAGCTGAAGATGACAGCCTGAAAAAGAAAGAGTGGCAAGCAACAACTGCAAACCTATTCTTCATGGGAAATGAAAAGGACAGATCATGGATGATGATCTTCATGTCTCAGGAGTTGGAACCTAGTCTGACAGTGATTAACCACTGATGCTTGATCAATTTACTTTAGTCTTTTCCACTTGTCAGGCTTTTCTTCTATTACACCCATCTCCACCTGTGTCAAACGAGAAAAGTCGTGCACAAGAAAATGCTCAAACATTGTATGACTGCTGAGGTAACTGCTGATAGGATTTTGCAGACAGGCATTTTGAACCTTTTGATTTTAGTCATTTAAATGCTGGGGATTATGATGTACACTGATGGGCCTGTAATTTGTGGTGAGAAAGCAGAGTGGGGCTTCTCTACCAGAGTAAATGGCAAAATCGTCACTGAACATAGATGGACTTACACGATAACAACCTCCAGCATGAGAATGGAGGTCGAGGCAGCTACTGCAGCCTTAAGGTGGCTGTCCAAAAATTCATTAACAAAGGTAATTATTGTATCAGACTCACAATCCATGCTTCACAAGGTCCAAAGTGGATGGCTCCAGCATGAATGGAAAACCTCCATAGAAGCCTAGAATATTCAGGGAACTGGTGTGGATCTATTGTCCTGGTGATACAGGGATATGCAGTAATAAAAGAGCTGACAGACTAGCTTCAAGGGCGCATATAGAAGGTGCATTGGATATGGATAAGGGAGGGATACTGAGGGCAGTTAATGATCACCTATTAGAGAATGACACTGCAATCGATGAATCATCAAGGCCAAGATTGGTGGAATTTGGCATCAACGTAAGACCAGCAGGGATGGACGAATGAGAGGATGCATCCGGCATGTATACAACCAGCGTGCAACAGAAACTATTAGCATTCATACCCTTCGGCATTTCCTGAGAGAGACTGGGCACCTATGGGTTTGCTCAATGATGTCAATTCTGATCAACAATTTAAACAGTACCTATTTCTAGTTAAAAAACAAATAATGGAAATGATAAATATTTCCATGACCTGAAAAACATAACACGTTTTGAAATGAGTTTTTCTAAGCTCTGTTTTTGTCAACATGACTCTTGAGCAATTTCCCCACATTTTTTACTAATTTTAATAATTGGATATATTACTGCAACAAAAACAAATGTTGGAAGCCCCTTTGTCAGTCTTCTGTCACTGAGGAATAACATTTTATATGAAATATTTTTTCACAACTTTACTGATGTACCCAATATTACCTGTGCTGTTCTATTACACTCATTCCATTTCCTACTCTGTGCAAAAGAGTATTGTAGTATATAATAAGTATATAACTTTATCCTTCAGACCTTCATGTAACTTTACTCCAATACCATTAATTTTAGGAAATTCCGGGGTAAATCCGAAATTACGTGCATGGCACAGAGTTATGACAACTAAATGTTATCTGTAGCACATGAACCCTTTTTGCTAGCAAAGTGTTTACTCTAGAACCTCCATTAATACTAACATTCTTTTTTTTTTTTTCAAACATAATTAAGTTGTTACCGTATTAGGTTTTCTCTTTCCATTTTTGTTTGTTTACTTCAGCAAAGTTAAATGAAAAAAAAAAAAAAAAAAGTGGTTTGAATAATAAGTTTTAAGCATCTGATATAGTAAATGTCCCAATTAACTATCTGACACTTAAGACACCTGTTTGTCTAATAAATTTTGAGCAACTTAATTGAAAACACTCTGTGTCTGATGAAATAATAGGATGACTGCTCCCTTCAGACATGTTGTACAAGGCCACTAATATGAGACTGGCAATCACATCATGTACAACACATTGATGCAGAAACCACCACAAGGAAGTTAACGACCTCCAGCATGAGAATGGAAGTAAAGGCAGATACTGCCAAGCCTTAATGTGGTTGTCTAAAACTTCATTAGCAAAAGCATGTTAATGTTGATGTAGGTTTCCTGCAAAGAAACCAGCTGCAGTGTTGACTCCTTGCACCAAAAGGAGCACAATGGAAAATAATAATGATGGTGATGATGATATTGTAAATGTCCCAAGCAACAATCTCACCCTACCCATAATTATTTCACAAAGTTGGCTCCATAGTTTTGCTACTTTCATAACCAGTTCTAACTAGAAATCAGTCGCCCACTGGTGACATGACTGCATAACACAGTATGAGAAGCAAACACTAACAGAACTCTCACTGATATAAACCAAGTCATACCATTTCCCCCAGATTTTTTCTCTACATTTTATCAAACTTAATATCATGATAAATACTCTTAACAAAACACAAAATATCAGCAAGCATAAGAAAAACCTGACCATTAACAGAAACATGCAAGGCTGTAAACAAGAAAGGATGTTTGTTAATACATAATTTTCAATTTTTTTTTCTTCAGTTTTAAGAAAGTTCACATCAGGAGTCACAGAGAAGTAGGTTACTGTGGCCACAAGACAATTAACAGTAGTCTGTTGACAAGTACTAAAGTGTAAACATATATACACACCAATTCCCCATTTTAAGAGTCTAATTTATAATTAACAATTGGTTCAAACTATGAATATTTAAAATTCATCTAAAAAATTATACTAATAATCAAATACAATAAAAAACACAATAATACTTCTAGTATGACTTCAGAACACATTCTTATAAAATAACCTAATACAGATGCACAAAATCTACGCATATTCTTCTTTTACAATAGGTTTATGCATGGAAACATATCTAAGTCATCTTTATATGACCACCAGCTATGCACAACACTACAATATACATATGTGGAAGTGAACCTCTGCCTGTGAGGCTAATTACACCCTCATTGACTCTTGAAATTGTCCACACATTTCCAGAGATTCTCCCTGTGGTGAAACTTGTTGAGAACCCAGCATTGTACACTAAGCTTGGAAAAGTCACTTGAGCCCCAGATGTGATTCTTTGGCTTTGACCTGGTTGACTGATTGCAGCAGGATCTCACTATGGACCCAGTGGTAGGCAGGGGGAGCTGAGAAGTGGCTCTGTGCAGGACGTGACAATTCCTTGGGAGAGCCCAGAATCAGAGCACAGTATTTTAGTTCTGCATAGTTGAAAAGCCCCCTAGAATGGTGGGGAATGCACAGTACGCCATGCACTTCTTACTCCTAGCTTTGGACCAGATGTGATGATCCTTTAAATGCAAATCAAGCTGGAGAAACTGGAGCTCATGACTTCAACTCAGCACATTTTGGAATGGCAGAAAAGCCACAGGAAATGCCTAGATCTACAGTGTAGATAATACCAAGGAGTCTTCAACTTGGTATTGGCTGCAAAAGAGCGAGAAGCTCAGCAGTCCTAGTTAAACAACAACAATAATAGGTTTTGGTATAGACTAGAGTGAAGTGTACCACAGTGACGGTAACAGCCACCAACACAACAGACATAGTCTGGTTGCAATATATGTGATCTCAATTTACGCAAATTTGAAATAGTGCGAGTTATGATAGAATGTGAAAAATATCGCTAATACTGTTAAAATTCATAATTTCAGGTTTTTATTTCATGTTTCTAACATTTTATGTTTGTTTTTTTTAATGCTTTTGAAATTTTTATGTTAATCTACTTTGCAGAAGCATCCCCTAACTATACAGTACTGAATTTCTATCACGAATTGAAATTATTTCAATAAATGTGAATCATAAATTTATGCACGCGACTAAAGAATGTGCCTCTTACATAAATCATAATCACGCAGTATTACAAAGTATTCTTTAAGAAATAAATTGATTGAAACCATACATCTGCTATGAGCAGAAGGCTGTGTAGTACAAAATGTAAAGTGGCAAGACAAGATTGAGTCGGCAATCAACTGAGCAAAGGAGATGGAGCTCAAGAGGCAAAAGAATCTCAGTGAGCTAAGATTCTGTTTCTTCAACTTCTCAAAAGTAGCAGGCTTTTAACAAGGAGAATATAACCCAGCAATGAAGGTGCAAGCTTAGTAGTACAGTACTAGATGTAATAAATAATGAATTGTGGACTGTTTTGCAGCCTTCCTATCTCTAAATTTATTTATTTTAAAAAAAAAAAAATTTTGCTTCATTTTAGTGAGGCACGCCTCTTTCAACTAAGATACAGGGCCTGTTGGTTATATTAGGGCACATGTCCAAATATAAAAGACCTTGCGGTTTGTTTTTAAGTGTAAATCTCTAAATGAGAACTCATTAAGACTCAATGAAATCATTATGGATTTGTTTAGCTTTTAATCCTTTATCATTGTTGTATAATATTCTAAAGGTCCTGTTGAAAGTTAAACATATGCTTTCATGTGCAAATCATTTTTTTTTTTTCAGGGTTTTCTAGTTCATCATAAATTTCACCCACTTCCTCAGATAGGTGCTGCTGATCAACTGATAAATGATCATTCTGAAGATCCCACTGTGTGCATTGATGGATCTGTAATCCGTGGTGAGAAATCTGGGTGGGGCTTTTCTGCTAGAGTAAAGGGCAGAATCGTCGCTGAACATAGTGGGGCTTACATGATAACAACCTCCAGCATGAGAATGTAGGTAGAGGCAGCTACTTCAGCCTTAAGGTGGCTGTCTGAGACTTCATTAACAAGGACAGTTATTGTTTCAGACTCACAATCCATGCTTCGGAAGGTCCAAAGTGGATGGCTCAGGCATGAATGGAAAACCTCCACAGAAACCTCAAATCATCAGGAACTGATGTGGATCTATTGTCCTGGTCATGTGGGGGTATGCAGCAATGAAAGAGCTGACGAACTAGCCTCAAGAGCACCCATAGAAGTACATTGGATATGAATAAGGGAGAGATACTGAGGGCAATTAATGATCGCCTATTAGAGAATAACACTGCATGCGATAAATCATCAAGGCTGAGATTGGTGGAATTTGGCATTAAACGTAAGACCAACAGGAATGAACGTATGAGAGAATGAATCTGGCATCTATGCAACCAGCGTGCAACAGGAATAATTAGCATTCATACCCTTTGACATTTGCTGAGGGAGATTGAGCGCCTATGGGTTTGCCTGGAGTGCAGTGACGTCGATTCTGATCAACAAAAACAATAACATTTCTGAAGCGTCAAGTGACAAAATGGTTAAAGCGCTTGTTTCTAGATGCAAAGTTACTGGGTTCAAAAGCAGAAACCATCATGATTTAGTCTACCTAGCTGTAAATGGGTGTCTGACCTTGCTCTTAAAAGCAAAGGCAGCAAGGAAGGAAACTGGTCACCCCATTTCACAAAGCTGAGACCTAGTATAGCTTAAGTCTACTAACTTCTCTCCCCTACAGCAGTCCCCATGGGACCACCTTTACCTTTTGTTTACCCACCATCTGCGTACTGGGGAATAAGTGTGTACATAATATTTCATGAAAAAACATTGTCTTCTCTCACAAAAAAGTCTTCAGTTGAAATTCCTGAAGCCTAGATTCAGATTACACAGATGGCTGAACAGGCAAAAAAAAACAGCAAAGCAAATCAAACAGTGCAGATATTTACATTGTGAACTGTTCCATAAAGTTGCTGCTTTCTAGCAGACTATAGGTCACACCAAAGACTGCAAATAAATAAGAATACAATGAAGCAACCTACACTCAAGGGTACCATTTTAAAATAATGACGGCTGGGGGAAGACAGGTGGAGGGAAACAATAAACCAATCAAAAAAAAAGGAAACCACTAGACAAGTTTACAGAAAATAAAGCAGACAAACTATCCCCAGGATATTTCTATTTCCTGCTATTCATACTGACCTGTGGAAGAATTCTAGATGGCATGCAGTGACAATGGTTGTACAAAAGTAATAAGAGTTTACAATAATTAGTCTTACTTGATGCAGATCTTTTAAGTCTGCACACTAAAACAGAACTAAATAACATACTGGATTTCCTTTGTCTTCCAATACATTTTGTGGCTTTTCCAGTAACAGTTTTTTAATGATATTCTTAATTCCATTTCTGATAAATAATGAATATTTTTGCAAAGAAAACAATTTTGCCATGCGTAATTAACAGAAGCACAATGATAACCATTTCATTTATATGGGATGCAACAATACTGAATATTATATTTCCATGATCAAGAAGGATACTCTTTCTATATCACTATTTGTTTCTCTTTTGTTATTTCCCCCTATTTATTCTTTATTTTTTTAGCTCCACCAAACTTAATCTCACTGGTGCTAACATAACATACCTCAGCTCTTAACATTTAATATGTCGTGTACCTGCAAGCAAATTCTATAAAAAGATACAGATTTTTAAAACATTTTCTGCTTTTGTACTGTGCTGAGGTGTGGTTTCTTGCCTAATAATCTAGCCATTAAAATGTTGATTCCTTTAGACTGCTCTTCACTGTATGTGCTAAATTTTAGTTTTCTGAAACAATGGGACTGGAGGTTTGGATGTTAAGTGTTGAAACAGCTTCAGTGCAATAGTAATGACACAAATTGGAGCCACTTCAATAACACAAGTATGAACTAGCAATCACATTTACATTCCTTCTAAACGGTGAAGAAAGTTAATGTAAGTGCACTGCCGATAACATATCAACCATAATATGACACAACACTGAATCAGAAAGCACAAACCAAAAAAAACAAGCCAAATGCTGAAACAAACAGTGGTCATTACTATTGAAGCAAAGCTATCCTGAGAGTAAAGAATCTGTTAGCTCTCAAACTTGTCGAACGCTGGCAAAGACCATGAGCTGCCAGCAGAATTCATGATCTGCTTGGGGGGAAAAAAAAAACATAAGCTTTCTCTTAATAACGCTGTAATGTAACACGTATGTTTGCAGTCACTGACCTGGTCCTAACACTGAAAGATGTTACACTGAAACTACAATGTACTCTAGAATATTTTTTCTTTTGTAATCATTATCATTTATGGACTGGACAATTATTAACATGAAACCCATGGAGGAGGGAAAAAATGAAGGCTGTGCAACCCTTGGATGTGAAACCTAGAAGAGTAGATAAACTGGAACTCACCTTGAAAGAAAAGAACAGATGTGCCCAAGAAGGGCTAATGTTCATACAGCAAATATGACAAGTGGTTTTAAAAAAATTTCTTTTCAAAATAAAATCAGTGGTAACTTGAAATTACACCACTGCATCAAAATACAATATAGGGCATAGTTGTGTTGCTCTCATAAAATGACAACACTTAAGCAAACATCTGTCAATAATCAGAGACACACCATTTAATCTGAATGTTCTTGTGAATCAATTTTAGTGAAAATCATAGTCTACCTACTTACACAGATGTTAAGGACAGACAAATTATATATAAATCTTTTGGTAATCATTAAATTAGGCACCTCAGGTCTGGTACTTCATAAGCTACAAACTTTATCTTATGAAGCATATAGGATCATTCAGTTATAGACTAACATGAGAAAATGTATTACGTTAAACTTAGGAAGCATATAGGGTCATACAGTTACAGACTAACATGGGAAAACATTATATTAAACTTACGCAGCATATAGGATCATACAGTTATAGACATACAAGAGAAAACATAATATTAAACTAAGAACCATACAGGGTCATACAGTTATAGACTAACATGAGAAAACATAATATTAAACTTACGCAGCATATAGGATCATACAGTTATAGACATACAAGAGAAAACATAATATTAAACTAAGAACCATACAGGGTCATACAGTTATAGACTAACATGAGAAAACATATTTTGTTAGATTCAAATGATGAAAAAGATTGTTACAGTTTGAAGTAAAAGAGTCAATGTACAAATATGACCATTTCCAGTTCTGTAAGAATCAGACAGTTACTACGGAATGTGAATACTTACTTCAAAAATCTGTGAAGACATTTCCTTTTCAAAACTACCCTGTTCTTGTGCAGGTGGAGACTGACCATACATATCACTTCCTCTACCAGGTATATTAGCTGGCAGAGACCGCCCACTTCCCACGCCATGTCGAAGTGCACTTTCACTTGCTCTGCTCATTGCACTGCCTGTAGAAATATGTAGAGAGTGTTTTAATACTTGCATTAATTATTCAACAGCACATGGCAAGATCTGTTGTGTGGTTCCAGAGAGTCTCTTATGAGATTACGAGAGAACATGAATGAGATTACGAGAGAACATGAATGAGATTATGAGAGAACATGAATGAGATTACGAGAGAACATGAATGAGATTACAAGAGAACATGAATGAGATTACGAGAGAACATGAATGAGATTACGAGAGAACATGAATGAGATTACGAGAGAACATGAATGAGATTATGAGAGAACATGAATGAGTTTACGAGAGAACATGAATGAGATTACAAGAGAACATGAATGAGATTACGAGAGAACATGACTTCTGCTCCCTTATGCATGTTGTACAAGGCAACTAATATGAGGTTATGCATGGGAACTAGCAACCTCTTCATGTCAAACAAACTGATACAAAAACTACCACTGCAAGGGGGCACGTGAATGTTTTGAGCAGGCTTCCTGCAAGGGGGCACGTGAATGTTTTGAGCAGGCTTCCTGCAAGGGGGCATGTGAATGTTTTGAGCAGGTTTCCTGCAAGGGGGCACGTGAATGTTTTGAGCAGGCTTCCTGCAAGGGGGCATGTGAATGTTTTGAGCAGGCTTCCTGCAAGGGGGTACGTGAATGTTTTGAGCAGGTTTCCTGCAAGGGGGCACTCTGTAGTAGTGGCTCCATGCTTCACTGGGGGCAATAGGGAAAATGATGATGATACTCACATGGCAAGTTCTGATACGAAACATTAAAATATATTATGAAAGAATGAAATGTGGAGCTGTACTTCAAATATCACACACTTTGTGTGTGTGGATTTGAACACTAACAGGTTCCATAAATCGTTTTTATTTATTTAAATATGTCGAATATAATTTCCCAGAATGCACTATCAAAGTAAATGGAAGTTTTAAAACAGGTCAATAGATTCAAATACCTGGGCACATTAATAACAGCGAATGGAAGATGCATCTCAGAAGTGAAGAGCAGAATAGCTCAGGCAAAAACAGCATTCTATAAAATGAAGAGTATTTTGTGCAACAATTCTTTGTCAATGGAAGTAAGAAAGAGAGTTCTTCAGTGTTATATAGAACCAATCCTGACATATGGAAGTGAGTCATGGACAATTAGTAAACAAGTAGGGAAGGCACTAGAGGCCACAGAGATGTGGTTTTACACATGAATGTTAAAAATACCATGGACAGCCAAAAAGAGTAATGAGGATGTCCTGAAAGATGCTAATGTGCAAAGGAAACTTATTTCACAAGTTAGAAAGAAGCAATCCACTTTTTTTTGGGTATGTTATGAGAAGAGGAAAGCTAGAATATATCGTAACAACAGGTAAGATTGAAGGAAAAAAGAGATAGGGGAAGACAAAGAGACCAAATACTGGACAGTTTGACATTGTGGCATGGAAAGAAGTCAACAGCAGAATTGATAAATTGTACTGGAGACAGAAGTTGTGGAGAGACATGATTTCTTGCACCACTAGGCATGGTATCTGAAGAAGGATGGGGTATGTTTTTTTAAGGTCCAAAAAGGGAAGAAAAAAAAATCCAAACTTATACTCAAGTCTATATGGTAAATCAAGTTCAAAACAAAAAATATGAAACTTCAATTCAAATGTCAAGGCAGTTTTTTAGGCAACATACAAGTAGATAATTTTAGAAATTGGTGCTTGCGCAAAAGAGAGGGATTAAAATGGTATGAAAGGATCAACAACGGGTGTTGACAAAAAGATACAGAAAACACTAGTGGCATGTGAAATGAGAAAAAGATGGTGCCAGTTGACATGGCAACCCTGCATTATATGATATGGAAAGATCTTTAACTGAGGAACAAAGGCAGGTCAACACAGAAGTGCTTGCCATTAACTAACTCAAAGTTCCCACAGGTAGCTAGGGTACTACAGAAAGAAGATATTCAAAACTTTCTTATCCTGAACCTGTAGCAGTAAAATGATACGCTTTTATAGCTGGAAACAGACTGTTACCATACAAACATAACCATCAAGATACTACCCAAAACATATACCACTAAACTAGTAGCTGTTGCATAAAGAATATTTCCTGAAGTCAGAATGAGAGACTCAAAATACATACCATTAAACTGAGAACTGGCTGATCTTGGTCCCCTCAGCTGGACTTCGTGTAAGGACTTGAGTTGAGGCTGGAACATGCTCTTCACTTTCTGCATCTCTTCACTACCTGCAGCTGCTCCTGTCTAAATACCAACATACTTTTTTAATGACTTTACATCTGCCTCAAAAGAGCTAATTTCTCTAATGCAGGTTAAGCATAAATATGCCGATACAGTTTTTGATCAGGTATATATAAATTTGACTAAAATTTTAGGCAGGTGCTGCAAGTTAATAAGCTGTTTAAAGTAGCTTCATCAACTGTGTGGTAATAAAATATAGATTCTTAACAAAAACTTTAAAGAAGAAACTGAAACTCTAAATCGGTAGATATCCAAAACAATGGGCCATCATCAAACGTGCAGCATAAGCCCACATTAACTGTGTGCAAAATAATACACATTTGAAAGACAATTTAAAAATACTGTAACAAAAAATGTAATACAAAAAGAAAATATAAAGAAAGCATATCACAGGACAATTTACACACACACCTGTTCATAATTTAAGTTATTTGCATGGCTCCTGTGCCAACTACCACTTATGTAATTGTGTGTATATCTATATGTCTCAATGTATGCAGTTCTAACACCAAGAGCACAGTGGTAGCACTGACAGATGACAACCATATGGTTGTAGTCTAGAACACTGGACAACTTTTACCATTGTGTAGTGTGCAGACTATTCAGTTTTCACTGAGCTAAAGAACACTTACTTTTGGTAGATCTAAGAGCACCTGGTGTCCTTGGTCCAGACCGATGTGTGCAACATGGCTAAAATTAGATGGAGGGGATATAATTCTTGATCGTCTGTCACTCCTGAAAATAGTCAACAATTCAATATTGGATTCATAATAAATGTGTACATATCAAGGGCTCTTCAACATTTTTTTAACACCACTCAGGGAAAAAAAATGTTTGTTACAAAACATTTATAAGACAAACTTCTGGTTACAACTACTAAAATATTGAAATTGTTACGATCACTCTGATATGACAAATTATGTCTTCCATAATAAAAAATTAAATAACATGATTATAGGTTAAAGCCATAGTTTTTGTTTAAAAAAAAAACAAAACAAAAAAAAACAAAAACAAAACACACACACACACAAAACAATTAATGCTTACTTTACTTCAAATTAACAAAACTGTAAACAGTGTAACTTTAAAATCACTGTAAATTACAAAAAAGTAATACAATGTAACAACTTAACTTTTTTTAAAACAAGTTATCAAGTTCAAATGGTGATGTAGAAGAGATTTACAACATACTTCACTAGCCTCTCATGGATAAATTAATTTAGCAGAATTTGATGACTATTATTTCATCTAAAACTACCTGTCATAAATTATGCATTTTAATATTAATGTCAGCCAAGCAAGAAATTTTAGACCAAGGGGATCTCCATAATTTTGGTACAGGGTCATACGAGAGGTGGAGAAACCTGAAAGCCCCAGTCAGTTAAGAAGCCATCTTTCTTCTCTCTCTTGCCATTCAAGTCTAAATATTTTATCTGGATACTTAAAAATGGAAATGGATAGGACATATTCTCAACATACAGTCAGTCAATATAGCCAGGCATACTCTAGACTGCATCTTGCGACATGGGCACTTTGAAATCTGGGTGCTTCAGTCAACCCAGATGTATAACTACGAGGGGCGTTCAGAAAGTAATGCACCACATCGTTTTTCTCAGGAGCTGTTTATTCAAAAAGCATAAAATTTATAAACAATATACATGGATATGTCATGTAAACATCGGTATTATTCAACATAATCCCCATCAACTTATACGGCTTTATGCCAGCGCGAAACAAGTGCATGTATTCCTAGCCCGTACCAGATTTTGTCTTGATCATGTAGCCATTTCTTCGCTGCATGAATCACTCCTTCATCTTCAAACCTTGCCCCACGGAGTGCATCTTTAAGTGGACCAAATAGATGAAAATCAGAGGGTGCCAAATCGGGACTATAGGGTGGATGGGGTAGTACAGTCCAACCCAATTTTGTGATTGCTTCCCGTGTTGTCAGACTTGTGTGACGGCGCGCATTGTCGTGAAGGAGAAGCAGGTCTGCTGGATTCTTGTGCGGCCGAACTCTGCGAAAACGTTGATTGACGTTTTTTCAATGTCTTAATGTAAGCTTGCGAATTGATTGTCTCTCCTCTTGGCATAACGTCCACAAGAATCACACCTTCAATGTCCCAAAAGACAGTGATCATGACCTTTCCAGCTGAAGGAATTGTCTTGAATTTCTTTCTTCTTGGTTATTGCGGATGATGCCACTCCATTGACTGTCTTTTTGTCTCAGGTTCAAAATGATGTGCCCAGGTTCGTCACCTGTAACGATCTTAGCCAAAAAGTTCTCTCCATCAGCATTGAAACGCTCCAACAATTCAGAAGAAATTGCTTTCCTTTGCAATCGGTGGTCATTTGTGAGACTTCGAGGAACCCATCTTGCGCAAACCTTAGAAAATCCGAGAGTTTTTATAACTGCATTTGCACTACCAATGCTGACTGACAGCTGTAAGGCCAATTGTTGAGTAGTGATTCGCCTATCAGTAAGAATAATGCCCTCAGCGCATTTCAACATTTCTGCGTTGGTGGCTGTGGCAGGACGTCGACAGCGTGGCCGATCAAGCAGCTCCGTATCTCCACTTCCTGATTCTTTGATTCTCTGAACCCAGCGACTGACTGTACTCCTGTTGACTGCAAAACTTCCATACACATCACATAGACGCTTGTGAATATTCACAAGTTTCCTTCTCTGCAACGAGAAATACTATCACAATTCGCTGTTTACAACGCAAGTTGCTAACATGCTCCATTTCAACGGTTTAGGGTAGCTGTATTATTTGGCTGATTGCGGTGCAATTTAATGCACACAATTGGCACATGCCATATTTGAAGTGTGCAAAATTTCATGCTTCTATCATCATTATTAGCTGAGAAAAACGATGTGGTGCATTACTTTCTGAACGCCCCTCGTATGTACTTGACTTTGCTTTGAGTTAGGGAAGGCATAGGCAGCGAGGAAGGAAACTGCTCACCCCATCTCATAAAGGTATGACCTAGCACAACTGAGGCCTCTTACATATAACTTCCCTATGGGAGTATCTGCTGTGGTATTACCTTTCCCTTTCATACTCTAGACTGGAGCCCACAGGGCATGAGAAAAGGCCAAAAAGAATCTGGAGGGACGTCAGAAGAAACAGCTAAAGCAACCGGGACTTCATGAGCAGAATTGAAGAAGATAAGACACAAATTAGCTGGTGAGCAAAAAATGCAGCTCTATGTCTCATGGAGACAATCTAAAGGAATAAAAAGAAAAAAGGGAACCCGGAAATCTTAGGTTTGTGCGTCACAGTGATATCTTCTTAGATCAGTGTTTCTTAACCTTTTAGAGGTCCTGCACCCATTGTTTTATGATGATTCCCATTCTAAAATAACTGGCATGTCTCGCACCCCTTGAAGGTAAGTCTTGCACCCCCCCAGTTAAGGAGCATTGTCTTAGATGATAAGAAAATTATATGTAATTGAAAGCTGCAACATTGAATTAATAGGATTTGAGGACAGGCCTTCCTGGTGACACTATCATTTTGCTGCAAGAAAGAGCGGTGTCATAAACTTTGATTAAGTGAACATCCTAAAAATGGATGCCAAATTATGTACTTATTGCATTATAAACTACCTGGTCAGTCAGGTCAATGATCAAGTCTTGGCAGATTATATGATATCTTCAGGCACTGACCAGGGCATTAGACATAATCCAATGTAAATTATGAGTAGATGAAAAATTATGATGCATAATGAATAACTTGCAATTAGCAATAAATATTTGTGAAGGACGCGCACTTGTCAGAATTAGTCTTCACAAAGGTAAAGAAAAAAAATTGAACCTAACAAGGATATAGATATCTGAAATTAAATAATTATCACTAGACTTGATGGCAAAAAAGCATTACATGTTAGTGTACATATGTTAGACAGGATAAGGGGAAAGCCAGTGACAGCCAGGTTGTAAAACAGACGATGCAGGCTATCTTCTCCACACAAACACTACTGGGCAAACACAAACTTGTGCGAAATAACAAAAAGTATGGCAAGAAAGTGCTATCTAACTGAAGCAACTCAAATGTAGAAGAACTATGTAATTCATTTCACTATCTCACAAAGTCCCTGCCCCCAAGCACACATATGAAGCAGGAAAAAAAAACCGTAACAAATCAAAAACATTCTATATGAAGGAAAAAGCAAACGCACATACACAGACTTGATTTTTTATTTTTAAAAGGCATGAAACTATGAACTATGAAAAGGCATTTGACAGTGTATACAGAGAATCGCTTTGGAAATTGATGAGGCATTGTGGAGTTCCCATGAAGATCATTAACTTAATAAAGAAGACCTATGAAGACATGACATGTAGAGTTCTTCATGAAGGACAACTTACAGAACCGTTTAGGATTAGAACAGGAGTGAGACAGGGATGCCTCTTGTCTCCATTTCTTTTCTTACTAGCAATAGATTGGGTTATGAAAACATCGACATCACACAACAGAAATGGAATCCAGTGGAATCTGACTTAACAGCTTGATGATCTGGATTTTGCAGATGACTTGGCTCTTCTGTCCCATAACCATAATCAGATGCAAGAGAAAATGAAAATTCTCGATGAGAGGTCACAACAAGTGGGCCTGAAAATACACAGGGAAAAGACAAAGATTATGAGAATAAATGCAAGAAATGATAACAAGGTTGAACTTGAAGAAACACCACTAAAAGATGTAGAATCGTACAAATATCTTGGAAGTAATATAGACAAAGTTGGAGGGACAGACAGTGATATCAAAATAAGAATACAAAAAGCAAGAGGAGCTTTCATTGCATCGGGAAACATATGGAGAACAAGAGAAATCAAGTCCAACACGAAAATAAGAATCTTTAACTCAAATGTGAAGTCAGTCCTATTGTATGGCTCTGAGACATGGAGAACAACAAAAACAACAACAAAAAAGCTACAGACTTTTATAAATGGGTGCTTGCGTAGAATAGAAGGACTGAAATGGTATGACAAAGTCACAAATGTGGAATTGATGACAAGAACCAGACAAGTACCAGTGGAACAAGAGTTGAGAAGAAGACGCTGGCGAATGATAGGACACACATTGAGGAAACCTGTTGATAGCATTACAAGGCAGTCCTTGTTCTGGAATCCACAGGGAAAGAGAGGCAGAGGTAGACCAAAAAACACACGGAGAAGAGAACTGGAAACAGAGGTGAAAATGATGAGGAAAACATGGAAAGAACTTGAGTGGATGGCACAGGACAGGAAGACTTGGCATGTGTTTGTTAAAGGCCTATGCTCCTTGGGGAGCTAAAGGGTATTGATTGACATACACAGACACATACAAACAACAGAAACAAGAATAATAATATTAATTTTCTTCTTCTTCTTCTTCTTCCTGAAAATGACGTTGGTTGCATTGTGTCCGTTTACAGCAAAGCTGCGGTATTTGTGCCCTTCGGCCGACACATCCGACTTCCGCACAGCATTTTTTGGGACCGGATTTGCCTTCCGTCTTCGATCCCTACTCCTCAGCCAGACTGCAGTGATGCAGCCTGTTTCCAGGACCACCACGTGGAGGTGGAGTAGGGTCTTGGTCAGCTCTGGTTCGCTGACCCTGACGCAGGCAGTCAAGCTAATGGTCGCTTACTGCATTCCTCACTTTTGATGCGTCTTGGGTCCCAACTTTCTTCTGAGTGATTGGCTCAGTGGTTAGAACACTTTCTTTTTGCTACGTAGTTCACGCGTACCAAAATTGAAATCTGGTTCCGTTACGCTCCAGTCTACGGAGTGTAAATGGGTACTGACTATGCTTGTGAGTTAGGGTAGGCAAAGGCAGCGAGGAAGGGAACTGATCAACCTCCCTCATAAAAAAGTTGGACATAGCATGATGGAGTCTCTAACACTTCACTCCCCTACAGCAGTTTCAACTATGGCACTATCTTTACCTGTCTTCTGAAGTCCTCTCATAACCTTCAGAATCAACCCCATCTTGTAAAGAGACTAGATCCAAAATAAGGTACCAATTTGTACAGCTGCCTCTCTTATCTATTTATTTACTCTTTCCCGATATAACCACCTTATTTTTTTCAAGCTGAAAGATTAATCATCATCATCATCCTTTAGTCGCTGTGGAGCATAAGCCTTCAATCAGTTCATGCCAAGCTCTCGTACCATCTGTTCAAGTTCTCTTCATGTCTTCTTTATTATCTTTAAGTCTGTCTCAAACTCTCTTTTTTATCATCTTTAAGTCTGTCTACAAGTCTCTTCTTTCTTCTCCTAAAGTCTGTATCCAACTCTCTTCTTTCTCCTCCTTAAGTCTGTCTACAACTCTCTTCTCTTTCCTTCTTAAGTCTGTCTCCAACTCTCTTCTTTCTCCTCCTTAAGTCTGTCTCCATCTCTCTTTTTTATCATCTTTAAGATCTCAAAGATGGCCAGATATAGTGCAGCATTCCTCATCATCGCACCAGATTTTAATGATTGAGCTGACCGTGCCATTTGAATCCAGAATGGACAAGCAACACTCATTCAAAGTGGCCAAGTATAATGATCTGGCCACGGACTTGAGACACGATGGGTTCACTGCAAGGGTCATGGCTGTTGAGGTGGGTGCAAGAGGTCTCGCAGCTGCCTCAGTGTATGATCTACTGAAACTGTTGGGGTTGAGGGGACAGTCAAGAACAAGGGCACTCAAGAGGCTCAGCGAAAGTGCAGAAAAGGCATCATGCTGGCTGTGGAACAACCGCAACGGGCTATGGAACTCAGGACAGTAATTTGGTTTCAACATAGGGGTTACTTTCACAATTCCAGCTGGTAGAAAATAGGAATTTGAAAGCTGCAACCAAGGTGGAGTGGGTTCAATTCACCGCACAAGACAACAGGAGGCTGACACTTGGGAGTCATGACCCAAGTGGGCCCACCCCCCTTAGAGTGTAAAGGAGATTAAGGGGCCGAAACACTTGATCGATGGGGGGACTACTTCTGATGATCAGATTGCCTCCTGTTGTATCGCTCTGTATATATCTTTCTCCTTCTAAAGTCTGTCTACAACTCTCTTCTTTCTCCTTCTTAAGTCTGTCTACAACTCTCTTCTTTCTCCTTCTTAAGTCTGTCTACAACTCTCTTCTTTCTCCTTCTTAAGTCTGTCTACAACTCTCTTCTTTCTCCTTCTTAAGTCTGTCTACAACTCTCTTCTTTCTCCTTCTTAAGTCTGTCTACAACTCTCTTCTTTCTCCTTCTTAAGTCTGCCTACAACTCTCTTCTTTCTCCTTCTTAAGTCTGTCTACAACTCTCTTCTTTCTCCTTCTTAAGTCTGTCTACAACTCTCTTCAAGTGTTTTTGGGTCTCCTTCAATTCCTTTTATGAGTGACTAACACTGATAATTATATGTAATTACACATTATACAACTGTTTAATACAAACATTTCTGGTGGGATTATAACTACTGATTTTAATGAATAAAACAAATGATATATGTGAAATATATTTTTATCTTGCATGAAAGACATTTTAAAACAAAAAAGAAACAACAGATATATTTACACATAGCATACTATGGCTTTACTATACAAGCTTCCGCATTAGGGACGATAAAAATAAGTGCACTAATATGCAAGATGCCACATAATCACATTTTTAAAAAAAATTATAGGGTGTTGGTAAACAAAGCAACTTTGATACAATCAAGCATCTACAGAGTCTAATACAACATTAAGCAAACAGCCTACATGCCTGTAAAATGAATGACACAACAGTACATCAGGCATTCTAACACAGCAAGTATGGGAAACCAAGCTCACATTATTGACTTAAAATTTCTTAAATGATATGTCAATTTTAATGAATAAAATTTTCTTTGTGCAAGATAAATTAACGTATGTTTTAGCAGATTCAAGACCAGCATTTTTGACATTTTGTGGAACAAAATTGTTACTTTGCTCTTCTTGAACAAAAAATATTCCTTTAAGACAGTGACCGTTAAAATACAAGCAAACCTAGACATGACAGAAAGTACCATGTATACCACTGGCATATACTTTAAACTACAGCAAGCACAGAAGGATCTATATTTTTAAAATAATAAAAATAAGCTTCAACACCTTACATTTAGAGAAGAATATGCTCAAGCACCTTACATTACACAACTTTAACAACAAGGAATCTATTAATAACAAATGTTTGCAACCCCCTAATACATTATTCTGAAACACAAGAGTACATCTATGCATCACAACTCATTAACACTTGCTTTCCCATACTACTAAGCCACACGGTACAACAAAAGGGGCGTGAGAGTTAATTTTCTTACTGAGATGGGGGGTTCTGAGAGGGAGGCATGAGTTGCCCAGGCCCCACATGAGCTATATGACTGAAGGTCAAGGGACCAGAAATCTCTCGGCTACGTCGTTCAGGCCTGCATGCAAGGATAAAATGTCTATACATTCTGTGAGAAACTGTTATACAAACTAATGAATAAATCAAGTTATGGGTAACTTGCAAAGCTGAAAGTACTGCAAAAACAATGAAGGAAATTAAGGACTTTTAATTTCACATAAAAAGGTGAAGCTTTCAAGTGCGCAGATGGTTTTTGCGGAATCCAACTGACCACAAAACATTAATGATTTAAAGCGAAATATATACATGTCCGTAACTCGGAATCCAAACATCCAAAAACCAAAATCTTTTTAAAATCGAAAGTTTTTTCAGCCCACATTTGGGCGATTTTCGAACCAATTTTTGGGCGACTTTTTGGGCAACTTGCGCTATTTAGGCAAAATCCTAACACTTAAAAAATATGAAAACCGAAACATGGCTGTCTCCGAGCATTTCGGATTCTGGGTTACCAACCTGTATTTTATGTCTGACGTAAGTCAAAATCAGGTAATTATTATAAGACAAAAGAAAGTGACATTTTAAACCACAAATAAAAAAAAATAAAAAACAGAGGAACGGTTCTTAGAAGTAAATGTGAGAAAGGACAGACTCATTCACAAAGAAAGTTTTTTTTCTTTTTGCCTGTATAATTGTGTTAAAAGTGAAAATGAAATTAAAAATCAAAGGTAGATATACACAACTGCCATAGTTATGCAGTCCAATGTAATAAATGAAGAGATTAACAGTATATCTTTAGCTCAAATTGTTCCAACAATAACTGCAACAAATAGTACATTTTAAACTGCTGTGTAAACAAACACTATAAACAGTCAGGAACACATCTGGGGAGGATCTTGGCAACAACAACATATATATATATATATATATATAAGCAACACAAAGAATGGCATACAGAGACTACATAAAACATCATCAAAGAAAGAATAATTCTCAAACAGAAAGTCAAAAACTGTGAAGAAGAAGAACAAACACAACCAAGTTCACAGCTTCACCTATTTCAGAAGTAACACTGACAAAAAGGTAGACTTGTTCGGTGCTATAATTAATAAAAGCCAGATTTGACATCAACCCTCTCCAACCAATAAGGAACTCTGCAGTAGTTTGTTAGGAAATAAAATTTGGCTGTTCAACACAAATGTAAACTCTGCCCTACTCTATGACTGTCAGATGTGACAAGTCACCATAGATATCAGTATCCAAACTTCAAGCCTCACCCACAGATGCCTTCATCACATTCTCTTATCAGCTGGCCAGGAATGATTTGTTATATGCAAGAGAAAAGGTTAAGGTAGTCCCTATAGCAGAAACTGCTGCAGGGGAGTGAAGTGTTACAGACTTCTATATATTACGTCCAGCTTTTTTATGAGCTGGGGTGACCAGTTCCATTCCTTGCTGCCTTTGCCTTCCCTAACACAATAGAGTCATGTACCTATTTACAAATGGGCAGACAGAGAATGATGCTACCAGGTTTTGGCCTAGACCCTGGTAACTATGCCATAACAGGAAAGTGCTCAAGCCACTTAGCCGATAGCATGCTTAAGAGATGATGTAATATGCAGACCTATGCAAAAGAACCAGGCAACAAACATCATAGCCAGAAATAAAAGACAGAAAGTGGAGACAAAGATTAATTCCCATAAGAAACTACACTATTTTTGTATTAATGAAAAATATTGCTTTAACTACAACCACTACCACTAGATAGTGCCCCTGATTGAAACACACAGGGGAAGAAAGAGTGCGGAGACCAAAGTGAACCTAGAGAATATGACAGACAAGAAAGCCAAAGCCGATGCAGACAGCTCAAAACACAAATTAATGGCAAGCAACAACTTCACCCTATGTTATACAGGGAATTAAAATGATGAATTTGAGTATGAATGTAATGGCAAAATGGCATGAACAGGAAATAACCCAATCCGTTTGAATTCAAAGTGTTGACAGAAAAAAAGGTTTAAAAAGACCATGTACCACCACATCTCTTGATATTTCATAGTGACTTTACAGTGACAGATACAGATGCCAGAGTAGCAGCTTATTAGTTTCTTCTCAAGTTTCACACTGTCAGCACAATTATCTAATACCACTCATGAGCACCCAGTTTTCCTATGGGTCTCTGAGAAGTCAAAGAAAGAATAACATGAGACTGGCCAACCTATCATATAAAACAAGTTGCTACAGAGACCAACAAATTTGGAGGTGCAGGTTTCCTGCAAGGGACCAGCTGCTGTGGTGGCTCCACGTTCCACTTGGAGTGAAATGATACTAATAATGATGATGATAATGATGATCTCATGAGTAATGCCACTCATTTATTATTTATTATGCAACATGATTTCATACAGTGTAGGGATAAAGCACTTATTCTGCATTTGCAAATGAATTTTCTGGAATTATCAAACACATTGTATTAATGGAAAAAATACTGCTTTAATTTGCAGTAAACAAAATGCAAGGCTCATGACAGATCATAGCAGTTATGACAGATCATAGCAGTTCATAATTAATGACCTCCTATATTGTCATTTCTACTTCACAACCTGAAAAACCTCCTGCCTTTTCTTGGCTCCCTAAGGAGCATAGTGAACACCACTTTCAGGCAGCCATATCAAAGTACTTGATGTGCTCTTGGAGAGGTAGTTTCTTGTGCAATCTACTTAACATTACAAGGTTGCTAGCCCAGTACACAACCCTCCTTAGTCATGCCTGGTAGGGCATTGTAGTCCTATTATCTGCTCGTGCTCCAAAATACTGGGCACGGGGATGCCTACAATTTTTTTAACTCAAACAAATATCCACTTAAGAACAATTACGTAACTTATGTTAACAAAATGTGTTGCAAAAAAGGAAAAGAGATAAGTATTTTGTGCAGTTAGCATTTTTTATGTGCTTTCCTATTCTAACACATAAACAGCAGGAAACTAAAAAAAAAAACCGCAGTCTTTTATATTTGGGCATGTGCCCTGATATAACCATCGCACCCTGTGTCTAGGTTGAATGGAGCGGGCCTCACCAATATGAGAAAAAAATTTATATTTAAAAAAAAGGGTAGGAAACTAAAGTCACAACCTGCATGTACAGTCACATGATGCGTTTATGATGAAAAACAAGCCTAAAACATTATCTCCTTTTGGAGCATGATGTCACCACCTCAGATGGCCCTTTCAGAAAGCTTAGGCCTAAGATGGCCCTTTTAGAAAGCTTAGGCCTAAGATGGCCCTTTTAGAAAGCCTAGGCCTAAGATGGCCCTTTTAGAAAGCCTAGGCCTAAGATGGCCCTTTTAGAAAGCTTAGGCCTAAGATGGCCCTTTTAGAAAGCCTAGGCCTAAGATGGCCCTTTTAGAAAGCCTAGGCCTAAGATGGCCCTTTTAGATAGCCTAGGCCTATGCACACTTTTGCAGCTGTGGCATCTGTAGCAATATGATTTAAACAATGAGATTACCCCTCCCCCCTTTCCCCCCATACACAAGCTCATATTAGTGGCCTGTGATGACACGCCTGAGGGAGCAGTAGTCATATTCTTTCTTTGTGTCCTCAGAGACCCCTGGGAACTAAATGGGTCAAGGTGACATTTATTTTTAAATTATGTTTTAAAAATCTTCTGCTAACTTATTTCTCTCTCAAAGCAGACCACTGACACAGAATGTGAGAATCGAAAGAGTAATTATCTGTCTAAAATGATCCAAAGCATCTGACAAAAGACTTATTAAACCCTCTAATCAGACAAAGAAAGAATAACATGAGACTGTCAACCTATCAGATAAAACAAATTGCTAAAGGTACTGATATAGAATGTGAGAATCAAAAGTGTAATTATCCGTCAAAATGATCCAAAGCATCTGACAAAGTACACATTAAACTTTCCTTTAGTCAGGCTGTTAGTGTTTTAGTCACGGTGCCTGTCAGCACAACAATCACAGTCGTCACTTTCTTCACAAGGCATGGAATTCTACTTCATGTAACACATGACATGCACATTTCAATAATTATTGTTAAGCAAGTTTTTCACACATTCAAAGAAGTGTAAGCACACTTACAAGTTGAAGATATATGAGCTGAAGAAGCAGGCATAAGTCTTGTATTCAGACAGGGATTACGTCCAAAAAATTACATACATAACATTAGGATACATAACATTAGGTACTAATAAATCTTGCGCAATGTGGAATCAAGCAGACAGTAACAAAAAAAACATTCTCCTGATTTGATATGTGAAATGGATTAATTCCCTTACTGTATAGTCTTGTTCAAATAGTCAGTGTCTCAATATTAATCATAATCACATTTTACTTACTTACTTACTTACTTAGTCGTTCCCCTTCTACCGTGAGGTGTAGAGGTTTGGAAGAGAGAGCGCCAGACCATTCTATCAGCTGTCTTCTTCCTGGCCTGGTTCCATTCTAGTCCTCGGTCCTTCAAAGATTGTCTAATGTTGTCCTCCCAGCGGACTCTGGGTCGTCCTGGAGGTCTGGATCCCTGGCTCTTTGTTTCCCATGCTTGTCGTGGTAGCCGATCTTCTCCCATTCTGCAGACATGGCCAAACCATCTTAGTTGGGACTGTTCTATTTGGGTCTGCAGCGGATGGGATTTTAGGCCTTGACGGATCGTCTGGTTGCGGACCATGTCTCTTCTTGTTACTTCAACCACTTTCCTCAGATACCTCATTTCTGAGGTTTGGATCTGGCTTTTGTGGGTTGTAGTCATTGCCCACGACTCGCATCCATATGTCAAGACTGGGACATAGGTGGAGCGGTATACAGCCATCTTCGTTTTCTTACCAACCTCTTTCTTGCTGAGGAATCCACGATTTATGGCCTGAAAAAGTCTCCCAGCCGCTGCTTTTCGAGTGGCCAACTCTTCTTTGATGCCTCCCTTTCGATCTATAATAGCTCCGAGATATTTAAAGTGGTCGACCTGCTCCAGGACCTGTTCTCCCAACTTAATCTGATGTTTTCTTTCTTCTCGTGATATCACCATGGATTTTGTTTTAGAGCTGCTTATGACCATCCCTCTCTTCTCCAGCTCTTCCTTCCAGACTTGCAGGTTGGAATGGAGATGTGCCTCTGATTTAGCAATCAGGGCAACATCATCAGCAAATGCCAGCTCCGAAATATAGACCTGTCTCATCTTCCAGTACCCCACTGAATACTTTCTTGTTCTCTCCTTACATGCCTTGATGACATCGTCCATAAGGAGTATGAAGAGGTAAGGTGATAGGATATCACCTTGTCTTACACCAGTGGTGGTCCTGAACTCTTCTGACTTATGGTTTGCTGTCCTCACATAATTTCTGCAAGACTTGTAGAAGCTCTGTATAGCATGAATCAGAGGTGCTGGAATATTCTTCCTTGCCAAACAGTCCCAAAGTTTGCTCCAGGGGACCCTGTCAAACGCCTTTTCCAGATCTATGAAACAAAGATGGATCTCACTCTTATACTCAAGGGCCTTTTCACTCAGCTGTCTGAGTGTGAAGATTAGGTCTTGAGTACTTCGGTTTGCTCAGAATCCGCACTGGACCTCATCCAATTGTGGCTCAGCTAGGCGTCGGAGTCTCTGCTCTAGGATTCTAGAGTAGATTTTACCAGGGACACTGAGAAGGGATATGCCTCTATGGTTTCCACATTGTCGATTGTCACCCTTTTTGAAAATTGGTGTTATGATGGCAATCTCCCAATCCTTTGGTATGGTCTTGTTGCACCATGCTGCCTGTAGGACCTTTAAGAGTAATAGGTCGCCTGATGCTCCCATGTACTTAACCATTTCTGGTGTTATACCATCATGCCCTACTGCTTTGCCCATCTTGATTTTCTCTAGTGCTGCCCTCAGTTCTTCCATCTTTATGTCATCTTCACCATCATTGGTTTCCTCTTCTGTGTCAGTGGTTATCATTTCTGATGCTTCATCATGCTCACCATCCAGGAGTTCTGAGAAATATTCTTTCCATCTTTCCATTACTTACTTCGGGGCAGTAAGCAATTTGCCTTGCTTGTCCTTTATAAATTTGAGAGGGCATTGTTTTTCTTTCCTCATGTTCTTTAGGGTCTTATAGAACAATTTCTGGTTTTCTTGTGCATCTTTTTCTAGCTTTTCTCCAAATTCTTCCCAGGACTTCTGTTTTGCTGCTAGCACTTTGTTCTTTGCTTCTGTTCTGAGTGTCACATATTCTCTATATTTCTCCATTTGTCCTGTTGTGTTTTTAGCTCCTAAGTATTGTTTCCATGCCATTTTCTTCTCTCTTATTTTCTCTTTGACTTCCTCTGTCCACCAAGGTGTCCTCTTTCTCTGGTTCCCAAGTCGGACTTCACCGCATGCTTCTGCAGCAGCTGTCTTTATGATATCCTTGAATTTATTCCAGAGGGTTTCCAAGTCATCAGGTCATTCTTCTGTGTTGCTCACTGCTGTAGCAATAAGCCCCTGATATCTGGTCTTAAATTCTGGCTCTCTCAGCTTGTAGGTCCTAATGCTCATTTCTCCTGCTCGTTTACTTGGTTTCTTGCGTGATGTTGGGCAGTTCCTAGGCTGAGCAACTCTTTCAGTTGTTCGTTTGATTGTTAGCAGGTAGTGATCACTTCCAATCTCTGGCCCCCTCCAGACTCGTGCATCTCGGACATATCTGAATGAGCTTCTCCGAACAATGGCATAGTCGATCACTGACTTCTCATTCTTGGTTGGTTCACATCTAGTGTATGCATGTATGCGCTTATGGGGGAACTTTGTGTTTGTAATGATCAGATTCTACTCACTGCAGAATCTAAGGAGTCGCTTTCCATTGTCATTGAGAGTATCTTCTCCATATCTTCCGATAACTCCACCCCATCTAGCATGGTCATTTCCAACTCTGGCATTAAAATCTCCGAGCATAATAACTTCATCTAGGCAGTCATCCATTGTCCTTTGAAGCAGCTCGAAGAATTCCTCCTTGACCTCTGCTCTCTCATCCTCATTTGGCCCATACACTATGACCAGGTTGACTATGGTTTCTCCTTCTTTTAGTTTTACAACCATAATGCGCTCCGAGACAAAGTTCCATCCCTTGATACTATCTTTTTTTATTTTGGGCCACAATGCAACCCACGCCCCCTTTAGCCCTTTCAGATATGGGTACACCACTGTAGAGCAACGTGTTGCCATCGAGATCCATGACTCCTTGTCCTTTTTTCTTCGTTTCCGTTATAGCCAGGATTTCTAGTTTTGCTTTCCTCATCTCTTCCACCAGCTCCTCTTCCTTCCCATTTATACTTCTTGTGTTCCAAGTTCCATAAGTCGTAGTCCGTAGTCCGTTCCAGTTCGTCGCCTTTAGAATCAGTCCGGTTTTCTCTCTTGTAGTTCGCGTAATCATGATTTAAAGCAAACAGGTGATTGGCCTGTTGTGCCTTTGCATGGTGGAGGGGCTGCCTCCTTACGGCCTCCATGCAGGCCGCCCTCCTCCTTTTTCATCCGGGCTTGGGACCGGCATTGGCGGAGTTCATAATCACATTTTCATGTTTGAAATCTATACTGGTGTCATTTACTTATTTCACGGTCTGTTTAAATAGTCAAGTGTCCCAATATTTGTCACAAAAGCATTTTCACTATTTGAATTACCTATTGTTGTTGTATCAATTCTGTGGGCTAGTCAAATAGTCAATGTTTCAACAGTAATCACACAATTTTCCTTACCTGAAATGAATTTTTCCCTAATTTACAGTGGTCTAGCCAAATACCATTTCAATATTAACTGAAAGATAAAACTGGCCAGCTAAACATGAATAGGCCAAAATTCAGTGTCAAACCAAATTTTGTATTTTCTTCACCTTGTTTACAGTCCAGCTGTTTAACATTCACAAGATGAAGTAACAATACTCATATTTAAACATTATAACAGCTTATCTTTTACAACTGTCTCCAAAACAAACAAAACTTGGAAGGGTCAGCACAAAAACAACACTTACGGTTTGCTTGATCTTTCCTCCTGGGCAGTTTTAAAAGAAAACCTGCGTTTGTTTCTACTACTCTTCTGTTTGAAAATTTCCATCACTGACAGCTTGTCTTCTTCTGTAACAAAATATTTGTTACTTTCATCTTCTGTAAAAAAAATATTTTTTTACTTTCATCTTCTGTAACAAAATATTTTTTACTTTCACCTTCTGTAAACACTGAACCTGGAATCTGTTACAAATTATTTTTACATATATAATTCTTTTAATGTCAGTGTGTTTCTAAGGCCTAAAAGGGAAGCAAAGAACAGTAACACTCTGTTTCCTGCCAAACATGTTATAGAAGGTGACAAAGGAGGCATGGGGTTAGATCCCCAACCTGTAGAAGCCTAAAATCAAAATGATTCATTAAAATGAACAAGTCATCTGTTTTTCTTCTACAAAAATCTCCACACTGTGGCACTTTGTATGTTCAAACACTAAATGAACAAGTAAAAAAACTGTACTGGTGGCAGCAGAAAGGCGAAACTACAAAAATGACATCCAGGGACTGATCGAACAAGATGAAAGGAAATTAAAAAAGAAGAAAGTGAATACAGAAGTTGTACTATCCTCAAAATATAAGAAAGAAAGCACACCTCAAACTGAAGGTGTGGCTCTAATGCTGTTAGAGGAAGTGCAGAATTACTTATAGATTGGGAAGCAATGGAACCCTGGCTATCTTCAACTGAGCAACCTTCAAAACCGCAACAAGGAAAATAAAGATGAACCTTAAACAAGTGTTATGCATGAACTAATGGCACAGAAGAATCTATGAAAGAAGAATTGTACACTCAACTTAAAAATATCATGGACAAAAAAGGAAGTAAAGATGTTACAATCTTGAACGGTGATCTAAATGCAAATGCAGGAACAGACAGCAAAGATTTAGAGATCATGGGACAACAGAATAGGAACACTCAATGAAAATGGGAGAAATACTTATAAACTTCTGTACTTCAAATCATCTTGCTATTTGGGAATATTTGTAAATAATGAAGGGGGCTATCTAGATAACAGAAAGTGAATAAATGACAACTGGTACTGGAGTCACTTTTATAAATAAACAATACACTATAAACATGAGATGTTTTTGGATTACCTTTCATCAGCCACAGTCATTAACAAGAAGGAAAGATGGGAACTTTAAAAGAGGCTGTGAGAAATAGGCAAAGGACACAGTAAACACGTGAAAAAAAAAATTAATAATTAACAAATGAAAATACAAAACAACAAAGAATTATCAACGCACAGAAGCTAACCGCAAAATCAACAAATACAATGAAAGAAATACGTGGCCTGATGTACAAGGTTTATCTAGCAATGAACTAATGTCATTCAGCAAATGCTGAACACAAACAGGAAGTGACACCAATGGTAATAGAGGCCTACACAAGAAAGTAAAATATACAAAAGCCGAAAATGAAAAATACAAAGTTAAAAATTGTACAAATAAAACAAGAAGAAAGAGAAAGATTGGAGAAGGAGGAAGTCACTGATAAAGTAAATAGTTACATGAGGGCAGAAATTAAATGAAATGGTGTTGCATATTCAATCCATCACAGGAAAGATAAACCATTTGTAAAAATCAGGTGATTCTTAACAACAACAACAACAACAACAAAAAGTGATGCCTAACATCAGTATTCATCATCATAATCATCAACTGTCATCTCCACATTTAAGGTCGACTGCAACAGATTTCCAACGTCTTCAATCTCTTGTTTGGATGGTTCAATCTGATTGGCTCTTTCCTGTCCATCTCTTGATGTTGTTATTTACGGCGCTGTCTTCCTCTTGCACGTTGACCTTCAGCTCTTCCTTCTATTATGGTCTTCACTAAGGTGTTATGTCTTTTTACATGGCCAAAATATTTTAGCTGTCTAATTTTGATCTCCCTCATTATATTCTACTTTCATTTCTAGGACCTCTTTGTTTTACATCCATATTACATGAGCTGAAAGCAATGATTTGTATATCACAAGTTCCAGAATGATCAAGAGCATTACAGTGAAAAGTAACAGTTTTATTAGCTCTGTGAAAAATGTCCACCAAATATCTATCAGATAATGCCTGCCTGTTTCCCCCCATATAAGTACAGCTACATCTTTAACAAACAATACCCTTGATAACATTTCTGGGTTCTCAAGTAAAGGCCTACCTAACAGCATAGAAACCCATAAAACTTCTAAAAGATTCAAAAGCATTCCAGCAGACCATCAAAGCAGACACTGCTGCCTCTCCAGAGATATTATACAACTTAGAGCAACCATGAAGGTATGGACTTTTATAAATGGGTAATTGTGCAAAAGAGAAGAATTAAAATGATATCACCAGGTCATCAATGTGGATCATATGGAAATCAAATACATGTGGAACAAGAGGACAAGAAAATATACTGTATTTGGACAGGACACATTGAGGACACCAGCTGACAGGATTAAAAGTCTGGAATCCCTAGGTTAAGAGAAGACCCAAAAAAATAGATGGAGACAGGAACTGAATAGACTTAACAGGGGTAAAAAACATGTGGAAAGACCTTGAATGGATGGGCAAAGGATAGGAAGACTTTGTGTGAACTTGCTAAAGGCCTTTGGAGGCCTATGTTCTATAGCATGACGGATAATGAATGTATGACATTTTGTTTTTTACTGTTTACTTCTGCCTAGCTCATTTTATTTATTTCTACAAATATGGAAAACTGAGCTTGAGCAATAAGACGTCAGATGTGAATTTAAACTAAAACATCAATTTGCGCCTTTAACCTTTAGTTTATTGTACCACTGAAGAACCATGTTAATACTATTTATAAGAAGTTATTAATGTTGTAACACTGAAAAAACTCATTGTTGTTACAGAAAATGGGCAGAGAGGAAATCAAGCAGGGTCTAGATTGAATGGGGTGCGCTTCGCCAAAAGCAGGCAAAATTTATTATTATTTTTTTTTTAAAAGCAGATCAAACCTGTTTTGATATCTTTGAAGTAGACAATGTGCTGTGAGTCAATGGCATTAAGGAGATTCAGTGAGCCATCCTTGTTCAGAGGTCTGGTCTGTAAGATACAATTAACCATATAAACATGTACCAAAACTGAACATATATGTTATATATTATACACATAATGATAATAGGGATGCTAAATGGCTAGTACTCCATCTCCTATTTCATTTATTAATTACCCTTCAGATGTCCAAAGAGCAATGTCCTTCAACAAATGTATGCCAAGTCCTCTTGTCCTGTACCATCCACTCACATCAAAAATGAAGACAGAATTCTCAGAGTAGCAGGCAAGATACGGAGAGGAATAACCTGTAATAGCATATAAAAAAATTGCCAATCTTAATTAACTGGTCAGTCACATGGTTTTGTTAAAACTTCTACGGCAAACCAAATCCTCCAGAGGTCACGAACGACATAATATAAGCTTTGTAGAATAATCATGTATAAGCTTAACAAACTTCAGATCTGATCAAGTGCAAAAACTAAAAATACATGAAGATTTGTTTCAGCTCATTCTACAATTTGAGAATTCAGAAATGTTACTCATTGTTATGACTGGTTTTTTATCGTGATTATTCATTTTTGCCCTTTTTTATGCATCCTTATTGTATCTTACCAAACTATATAAAGCAGACTCTCAGTTATCTGGGATCACATCAATCAGGATGCAGATTAATTGGGATGCCAAGCCAAATGGAAACAAATACAAAAATAATTTGGAATAGAAGAAAGTGTCTGCTGAAAAGGTACAATATGCAAGATTGTTATACGATGCTGAAATCATATTGAGTATGTAGGTCTTCTTATTTGTAATATGTAATCATATTATGTACAGTATTACATATTAAGGGGAGGAGCGGGGTGATTTTCAGTTAAAAAAAAAAAAAAAAAAAGGATTTTGTGATTAGTCCATTTTCTGATACTTTACCATCTCCCAAATCTAAATATAACAGAATTAAATGTTAAAATGCATTCTAACAATAAGTATTTTGACTTTGAAAAAGGTATGGTATGGAGAGATTTTCTCAAACTCGAGAAAATATGCCTAATTAGACCTCGTTTCTTCCATAGCAACCAAGCTTACACCCCTTTATACATCGTTGGATTCGTCCAAATCTACACATTAATGTAAGCAGGCCACTTATTTCGGGAATCCAAATGCCAGAACGGAAATTTATAATTTCCAGGTCAACATATAGGGTTTCCCCTCGAATCTAAATTTGTAATTGGCTGTGCGCGTTCACGTGACCGGCAACAAAAATATGGCTGCGAGTTTACATTCTGGTTCGGAATCTCAGTTTTGTTTTGTTATTGATGTGACAATACCTAAAAAACGAGATGATCTCGTTACCTCCAACTGGAAAATGCCAGAGTTAGAGATGGAAGCAAGACTTATCCTACACTGCAGGTAAAACATACTTATTGTGACGATGTAATGGTAAAAAATGGGACATTAGTACTCAGGCAAGGAGGGTTGAAATAAAGCACAGCGGACCGTTTGTTCGATGTGGCCTTTGACAAGAATTTAGAGACGCAGTAAACAGGAGTAAGGGTTAGGCTTAGTGGTTGAAATGAAGCAGACAGGACCGTCTGTTCGATAGGGCTTTAAATTAGAATTCAGAGATGCAGTAAAAAGGGCTAATTGTTACGTATAGGTGTCCTAAACCTAACCCTAATGACTTACTGGGATGACATCTAAGAAGACGGCCCACTGTGACTCATTTCAACCAGGTTTAAGAATCTTAAACCTAACTCTAAACCCTAATCCTCACGGTGTTGGCTACTTACTGGGATGACATCAAAGAAGGTGGGGGCCACTGTGCTTCATTTCAACCACCAGGGAGTTACATGAACTAGCTATTAGTAGACAATCAATTAAAAATCATCATGTTTTCCTGAGTTTACAGAATAACAGTTGACTTCTCATAATTCAATACATTATCATGATTCTTGTAAGCATAGTGCATATTTGTTTCCCCAACTTAATGTTTGTTTCTTATGTATTTTATTGACATGTCTTGTCACAGATGCCTATGTGTTATTTTAAAAAATGCCTGCCAGACATGTGCAACAGCTGGTTCTTGGTACCAGAAGAAAGACTGGAAACTTCATCAAGTGGAAAGTAAAGCAAGGCTGTGATATAAATTTTGAAGGTATTTACTTTTGAAACTTACTTATGTTTCCTCTTGTCTAAGCATAGACATTCATGTAATTTATTTTGATCTCCATAAATATCAAGTTTAGAAACATATTTCATTACTTACATGTATTGTTTTGCTTCCATTGTACTTTAAAGCGCAGTTTATTAACTCTTACTATACGTGAGCTAAAACCACGTTTTTACGCGCTAGTTTTGCTATCGTTACCGTCGCGCGCCACTTGAACTGGTGAGCCGTAAAATTGGTACTAAACCCCCGCCACTTCAGGTGGCGAGCCGTATTGTAAGAGTTAATGCTTGTTTACATCTTTATTTGAAATTTTACTAATGTAAACATTTGCCTCTTTCTAGGAAGTTCAAGTGTGATGGAAGCTGAGGCAGTTAGTGAGGCAGGTAGTGCTTTGTGAAGCTGGTCTCTGGGGCGACATAAATTTCGCTACACCGTGTTAAGTGATTGTGATAGCAAAGCATTCAATCAGATCATGGCAATTAAACCATATGGCCCTAATATTGCTGAATTTAATGAAGGACCTGGGGCTGTGTAACAAGTTGATCCTTTGAAAGGGCAGTAATTCAGAATATGTTTTTGGGCAAAGTAGATTATGAGTTACAATACTTGTATACCTGATTAAGCTGAGGTTTGTTTAACGTTATAATAGAAACATATCCTTTTTATTTTGAGGGACAGAGTACAGGAAAGCGTGCGAACGCTTTTATCTCAAATGCTGAGATGTATTTATTCTGTACTGTTTTTGAGCTGTGTTCAAAAACAGCGGAGTCTCGTTTTGGGTTTTTTTGGCGGGACTAGAGTGTGTGATCCCGGAGAGAAGAAGAGGGATTCGGGGCGTTGGACCTGGAGTGGTCAACGCTGTGTGTGTGTGTTTTTGATGATGTATGCCTACGTAGTGCTTTGAATAATGTCGACTTATATTTCAATGTGTGTGTACAACATATTTGATTAACTGCAGTATAGAGATTTGTGAAGCTGTTGTAAAGCTATTATAAGTCCAGGTAGGACAGGCCATATTTGATTAACTGCAGTATAGAGATTTATGAAGCTGTTGTGAAGCTATTATGAGTCGTGAGGACTTTAGGCCATAATTTATGTGAACTGCTGAGTGCAGTATTATAAGTGAGTCGTGAGGACTTTAGGCCATTATTTATGTGAACCGCTGGGTGCAGCATTATAAGTGAGTCATGAGGACTTTAGGCCATAATTTATGTGAACTGCTGGGTGCAGTATTATAGTGCAGTATTATAAGTCTAGCGCAGAGATGAGTCGTGAGGACTTTAGGCCATTATTTATGTGAACTGCTGGGTGCAGTATTATAAGTGAGTCATGAGGACTTTAGGCCATAATTTATGTGAACTGCTGGGTGCAGTATTATAAGTGAGTCATGAGGACTTTAGGCCATAATTTATGTGAACTGCTGGGTGCAGTATTATAGCGCAGTGTTATAGCGCAGAGATGAGTCGTGAGGACTTTAGGCCTTGATATAGATCTGCTGATGAATGTTGAAGAGTATTGTATTGCAATGACTTGTAATGTGACTGTGTGTATATCAATGTAAACGTGATCGTGCTGTGACTTAATAAATCGACATTTAAATTACACCAGATGTTTACGGCCATCCATGACTATTATTTACGTACCTGTGTTGTGAGTGACTGTTCTACCACACGCTCACTAATACATACCTAACACAGATACGACGGCACACCTACGCCACCCATACACCGTTAACGTTAATGTTCATCTTCGGTAACAGTGGTGGACCGGTTCAAATTGGAACGAATGGATATGACATTCGCGTATCAAGAGTTTCTCTAACTTGAGAGAGTATTTAACAGACGGAAGGATAAAATCGTTATCGATACAGTCCACATATCTGTATCATTTGATAGATTTGTTTTCGGGTTCTGACACCCGCAACAGTCGTTTTGAGAGAACTTCATGCGTGACCTGAATCTCATGTGCTTCAAACCGTGACCTGGTTTGTAGTCTGCCTGTGGAGCGCATTTGGGAAACGCCTTATTCGTGGGAATAATCAGCTTTATAGCACTGTCAGTTGACGTCCTGTGTCGTGCCTGTGGAAAACAATAACGTCTGTAGTCTACATTTGCTATCAGATGTGCAGCGAAATTATCAAGCAGCGAGCCAGCAGTTTATGAGGTGATACAACGTCTGAAGGATAGCGTGTACAAGTCGAGTGTATGTGCAGTTGTACCAGTCATTTTGCAAGTATAACTCGAGTCAATAGCGGGTTTGCTGTGTTCCTGTTACGATCATCATGTGCTCCTATGCAGTATTCGAGCACATACCTTACTAAAGTGAGGACCTGAAGGGAAGAGAATCTAGATCCAATACCTTTCGGCGATAGACTGTTTTAGCGTCAGAATTATGGGATATTTAAAGTCTTGGCGGAAGGGAATGGAAAATTGACAGATAAGTGATTTTTTTTGTTCTGTAAAGTGTGTCATGTTACTCATGTCCTCAGGCCTTCTGAATTCTATGCATTTCTTTTTAATTCTGTTGTTGTTGTTGTTTATGTCTATAGTGACATATGAGTAGAATTTAATGCATAAGTAGTTTATGGCTATTAACATGTGGTATTGACTACCATGATATGGATATGACAATATAGAGGTTCTTTGAACAGAAATTGATCTGACAGTAATTAGGAAAGGTTGCAATTTGTTGTATGGTTATTTAGCTGTCAGAAGTAAAAGGTTCATTGATACATATATAGTGATCTCAATAAATAAGTCACTATGGATGATGATGAAATGGATCCTGATAATATGTGGCCTTTATTGGAGTATTTATTTCAAGAGGGTAAAAATTTTCATAGATTAAAAGGACCAGAACTGGAAGCACACGTGATGGACGGATTGTTGGTCAGTGCGTCGAGAGCACTAAGAGATTTTGCTGAGAATAGATTTCAGTCCATCCCTCATTTAAGAATGGCTAGGAATTTAGCAAAGTTGCTGCTGCTCGACCTTCGTGTATTTGTGTATACTAATATTCATGTTGAACACGACAATATATTGAAGGGTATACACAATATAATTGCTGACAATCAGGAAAAGAAGCTAGAAGATGAGGAAGTAAGAGTCAACAGACAGGAAGGAAAAAATTGCTTAAAGGGTAAAGCTGAAGAGAATGAACTTAAGGAAAAATTAGCTAAACTCACAAGTGATTTAGATAGATCAAACCTGGAACTTGCTAGAGTACAAGCAAGTTTGGATTCTTCACTATTGAAGGTTAAAGAATTGGAGGTCCAGATAAAAGTTAAGCATGTTGAGGTGGAAAACCTTACACAAGAGATCCAACGAAGGAAAGACATGTATGAAAAATTAAAAGCGGAAACCAATGAGCGAGAAGGATTATACAATGTAATGATACATGATGTATGTTTTGATAAACTTGAAGAGAAGAATACTGTATTTCCAGGGGAAGTCGATGAGCTGGTGAATAATAATAATGGTGAGAATGAAACACAGTCAATAAAGGTAAATAAAGAGCAAGATGGAAAAGAGACATTGGTAGAGTTGACCTCTGAGAAAGAGAAGGTTGCTAAGATTGAGAAATTGCTAGCAGAAGAAGGTTGCAGAGTTTTGGCTCTTAATGAGTTAAATAAGAAACTTAGTCAAGAGATCTCGCATAGAGATATTGAAATTTCAGAGGCCAGAAAACGGGTAAATGGCCTGCTTGACATCGTCTTGGATAAAAAAATGTGGTCTTCTGTCTATGTTGACAGTGATAGACAGAAAGTTGCGAAAAGTCAGCCCCATACACTTTTTGCTCATAGAGAGGCCATACATGGTAAACATAGAACTTTTCGTGGGAGATACAACTTCCCTAGTGCTAGTGGTACTAGTGACTCTATTGATAATTCTTGGCGTCAGGCTAATAAAGATTCTTGTGTTTCAGCCAGTTCTATTGATTACGAAAAGAAATGTGAGAAATTGAAAGTTAAGGCTCCTAAAATCAATCACGTGTTTACTGTTGCAGATTCTGATAAACTTGTAACAGGGAATAAACATAGTACTATATTTTCCAGGAATGAAACCCACTATGGGCAGGAAAATAAACATTCTAAGGGTTCAGTTACTTGTCAAACTCAGCACAGCCAGTTTGACGGGATTGGTAAACATATTCCCATAGGTGAAAAGAAGAACATTGATAGTAAGAGATATAATCACAAGATTAGACAGTACCAAGGGAGTTTATCAAGTGGTAATTTTGATTCTCCAAGGAATTGTAAACAATTTAGCGGATTTCAACATTTTGATCCGAAGAATTCTGTAAGTTATAGTAGAAATAACTGTAAGAAAAACTATCAATCTGGTAATGATTTTGCTACTAGAAAGCAAGTCTTGTCTAGTGGACATTTTTGTCAAAGAAGATATGTTAACAACAACAATGCTAACTTGGGTTATAGACATAACATTTGTCATAATAGAGGAATTGACAAGAATATAAAGAGAGATAATAGCTCTTCACATGTTTCTCTACATAACTTGACTCAGCAAAAGTCTAGAGTCATTGTTTGTAAACAAAGCAACTGTAGTAATAAATATTTTCACCAGGTAACAAATAATAAGCGCAAGTATGCTAACTTTGCTCAACATGAGCCCAGAGTCAGTTGTAATAGAGATAAACAAGGTAACAATAACACTGGTGTTTTAAATACTATGTCTGATAATGTTGTTCATCACGAGAAAGTGTCTCGGTGTTGTGAATGTAACATTTTGTTTCAGCCTACGGCAGTAATGTCTTCTGTGATGTCTAGAGATTATAAAAGAAGAGCTGAAGGCATCGTGAAAGGACCATTGCTTTACAAGGACCAAAGTACAGGGTAATTGTCATTGTGACTTCTACGTTTTTTCTCATTAGATTTCACCATTCATTAAAATGGAAATTTTCATTCATATATTTTGACAGAAGCGACTTTACGATAACAGTCAAGGCTCCTGTGACATATTAACTGTGAGAAAAGGAGGTCAACTTTGGGTCATTGTGTGCGTTCAAGCGTAACTTTTTCAGCGTCTCATTAAACATCGGATGTTTTGCTTGCTCAGGGTCGGGACATGTTGACAGGAAAGCGAGAGATTTCCATCTGATTTTTTTTTACTTATGTAAACAGTAAATATTTTTTTTGGTATTTGTTAGTATAATAAATGATATGTTCTTGTTTTGCAATAACATGTAATTTCGTTTGAAATATTTAATGCATCATTTGATTGCCATGATTTTTTGTTTTTATTGTTAGCTATATTCCATTGTTGAACTTGCAGTGGTTTGTTTTGGTTTGTTGTTTTTGTAGCAGTTTTGTTAGGATAACTTTTTGTACATGTTGAGTTTGCAAGCCCTATGCACAAAACTCATTAGTTGTAATGGTGCAATAATTACTTCTAGATAATTTATGAGCACTTGAATTTTTTTTCTCATGTGTTTTATGTGATGTATATTTTTTGAAGAGAAAAAAAAAAACTTACATTTGTTAATGTGTGTCTGTTTAGAGATAGATTGTTCATACGTCCTTCATTTTCTTGAAGTCGATTTCTTTGTTAGTTTATTCATTATAGCTTTGAATTGGTTGTAAATGTAATACTATTTTTATGCAACTTAGTGATACGAAACTTTTTTGTATTTTTTTTTTGAAAATGTATTTTTTCGAACGTTGTAATATTTTTTCTGCGCCAATGCTAGTCTGTATATTATGGTTAGTAATGTGTAGTGACATTAGTTCCTTGCAATTGTTTTTAATGTTTGATGTATTTTCTGTATTTAGCGCGTGACTTTGAGTCAGTGCAAATCTTTTTGATAGCGTTTTATTTTTTGTTTGTGCGATATCTTGTATAATTTATTATTAGTTATGCATAAGTTTTATAATTTGGTTAAATTACTTACTATTTTTTTTTTGTCATAAGTTTTTTTTCACTTGTGTTGTTAGTATAGATATACTTTGTCATTTTGTGTTATAATTTTTTTATCGTAGTTGTATTAACTTATATTATATGATGTGTGATTTAAATAGTTATTGTAAGGTATTGTTACAACTTTTTCTACATGTGCATCTTTACTTTTCATCTGTCTTTGTTGACTATTCGTCATCTCTTTACATTTTTTCTGTTGTCTTTTCAGCATAATCTGATATGTTGTTTATACTTCCGTGTTTCATCTTTGTCTCACTTTATGCTTCGTGTATACTTTTTTCTGTTACGCTACTTAGACTTTCATTCTTTGTATTGTTCATGTAATGAGGTAACTTTAGATCAGGGATAGTTATATTTGTTTCACATAGTTTGACATTGTGATATTATTTGTTGTTTTTCATATGATGATTTCATATTTTACTTCTTTACGAATTATACTTCGTTAGTTTGATATTGTCATTTTTATTTTGAGTGACAGAGTACAGGAAAGCGTGCGAACGCTTTTATCTCAAATGCTGAGATGTATTTATTCTGTACTGTTTTTGAGCTGTGTTCAAAAACAGCGGAGTCTCGTTTTGGGTTTTTTTGGCGGGACTAGAGTGTGTGATCCCGGAGAGGAGAAGAGGGATTCGGGGCGTTGGACCTGGAGTGGTCAACGCTGTGTGTGTGTGTGTTTTTGATGATGTATGCCTACGTAGTGCTTTGAATAATGTCGACTTATATTTCAATGTGTGTGTACAACATATTTGATTAACTGCAGTATAGAGATTTGTGAAGCTGTTGTAAAGCTATTATAAGTCCAGGTAGGACAGGCCATATTTGATTAACTGCAGTATAGAGATTTATGAAGCTGTTGTGAAGCTATTATGAGTCGTGAGGACTTTAGGCCATAATTTATGTGAACTGCTGAGTGCAGTATTATAAGTGAGTCATGAGGACTTTAGGCCATAATTTATGTGAACTGCTGGAGCCGCGCTAGCGTAGTGGTTACAACACCGCTCTGGCGACCGGGTGATACAGGATCAAACCCGGGCGACGGCATTTGAGGATTTTTCGTCGACCGGGATTTGGACTGGATTAACTCGAGACCTGGCGAGGACATTTGAAGGAGTGTCGTCGACCAGGGACTGGCGGCTCCTGAGCCGACCCAGCTGCAATGGGTACCTCCGAAATCGGCGAGTATTTGCCTGAATGGCGAGGGACACCTGTCTCAGTACAAGAAATAAAGGGATACTCACGTAAAATCAATGTCAGGTTAGACATAAAATAATAACCTGAGATTTCGCCTCGAGTATTAGCGGGCGAACGAAAAAAAAAAAAAAAAAAAAAAAAAAAAAAAGTGAGTCGTGAGGACTTTAGGCCATTATTTATGTGAACCGCTGGGTGCAGCATTATAAGTGAGTCATGAGGACTTTAGGCCATAATTTATGTGAACTGCTGGGTGCAGTATTATAGTGCAGTATTATAAGTCTAGCGCAGAGATGAGTCGTGAGGACTTTAGGCCATTATTTATGTGAACTGCTGGGTGCAGTATTATAAGTGAGTCATGAGGACTTTAGGCCATAATTTATGTGAACTGCTGGGTGCAGTATTATAAGTGAGTCATGAGGACTTTAGGCCATAATTTATGTGAACTGCTGGGTGCAGTATTATAGCGCAGTGTTATAGCGCAGAGATGAGTCGTGAGGACTTTAGGCCTTGATATAGATCTGCTGATGAATGTTGAAGAGTATTGTATTGCAATGACTTGTAATGTGACTGTGTGTATATCAATGTAAACGTGATCGTGCTGTGACTTAATAAATCGTCATTAAATGTCACCAGGCGTTTACCACAGTCCATGATTCTTATGTACGTGCCTTGTGGTGTGAGTGTCTACCCTATCACACACACACTTGCAATATTCTACACGTCGTAACAAGTGACCAGTATCATCAAACAATTTAATAGTATCATCTTCGGGGAGTATCAGGCTGCTATATTTTTCAAGAAAGTTTTGGGGCTGAACAGTGGAAAAGAGGCTCGTCGACTGGCAGGAGCAAGAAAGCGTCAACGTCTCGTGCTCAGCTCTAAAATGGCAGAAAACTGCACTAAGAAAAGGAAGCAAATTTGGCACAAATCTCAACAGAAAGCCAGACAAGAAGCTGCAGAGGAAGCTGGATATGCTGCCGGTATGTGCTGCATGACAAGTAAGTTATTTTTTTTTGCTGTAGTATTACATACTTATTTAATTATATTCTAATTATATTGAAAAATGTGATTTTGAAGAAATCTATTATTCTCGTACTAATTTTCTTATAACTTCCACACTTATGTATTAATTGACATAAGAATTGGCACATATATTGTCCATAATGTTTAAAACGTTTTGTATGATGGATTTTAAGTATCTTCAACGTAAAGTAAAATAATAATATAGCACACTCATATTAACATTAATTACTTATAAGCATGACATAACATATGTTGAAAAGTACAAACATCGTCATTAGAACCTACAGTTGATGTTATAAGAAAAGATAATCCGATTAGGGGGGCATGTAATCAGAGAATTCAGAAAGTATTCAAAAAGTCTATGATTGTATGAATAGGGACTGAGGTTGTTTCTTAGGTTATGTGGAAGACAATTCCAAAGATGAGCAGCAGAGTACGCTAAGCTTTTCTTGAATAAGTCAAGCCTAGGCTTGGGCACTTGCAATCTGTTAAAGCGTAGACTGCGTCTTTCATTGTAATTGAACATTGGCCACAGATATGCTGGAGCATTGTGTGACAGGATTTTGTGAACAAATTTAGCTTTGTTAAACAGAAGGCGCTTTCTTAAGGGTAGTATTCGGAGGTTTTTATAGAAATCTACACACTGAGTTAGGCAGTTGTCAGAGACTAGACGCACTGCACGCTTTTGTAGTGAACGGAGTCTCTTTGTGTTGGACATTGAGCAACCATCCCAGATTGTGGAGCAATAGTCAAGGTTTGCTTGTATGTGAGATATATAGAACAATTTTCGTGCATCTTCATCTAGGAAATATTTGATTTTAGCTAACTGGTAAACTTTCTGTGCCATTTGCTTGGTCAGTGCATGTACATGCTGAGTTCCAGTTTAGATGCTGGTCAACGATTATACCTAGAGTTTTATGTTCATTAACGTTTTCAATTAGTGAGGTACCAATGTAGATCAGAAGTGTTGTTTTCTCTGAATTTTGTAATTTTTGTCTAGTTGATAGAAAGCCAGATAGGAAGCTGCAGAGGAAGCTGGCTATGCTGCCAGTATGTTCTAAATGATAAGCAAATTTTTAAGAGGCAATATTACATACTTATTTAATTGTAGTCTATTTATGGAGAAAAATGCGATTTTCTCAAAATCTATTTTTCTCATCATAATTTCCTTATAACTTCCACACTTATGTTATTAATTGACATAAGAATTGGCACATATGTTGCCCATAACCTTTTAAAACTTTTTGTGTGATGGATTTTGAGTATCTGATCAAACTTTTGATTTATTGCAAAAAGTAATGTAAAATTTAGCAAAATTTGTTACTATTTTTATACACTATATTCAAAGTCCTACAACTTTTTTTGTATTAAAGTTATCAAAAATCCATCACACAAAAAGTTTTAAAATGTAATGATAAACGTTGTGTTCAAATTTGGTACTCATAGCTTAATAAATAAAAAAGCCTTAGCAAATTGAAATAGAAAAATAGAATCCAATATGGCCACCATTTCTACGGCAACCAGTGGTGCAGTGCCATCAAACTCTTCACTTTGCGTATCTAGTACTGATATAGGTTAAGTCTGTGCATTTTCATTGAAATAACCAACAACTCCATGTATATGGTAGACAATTGAAAGGTGCGTGCTACTAAGAAAAGTAGCAAACACCTATTTAAAAAAAAAAAAATTTCATTGAAATCCAGCAATTAATAACGAAAATAGCATTTCAGTGTAGCTCCTCCCCTTAAAACAATGATGAAATCAGTGTGGAGGAATGAAGAGACAAAAGCAGTAGTAAAGTGATATGCATATATGTTCTATGTACATTGTATGTGCTACAAAGCTCAGGCCAAGTGGCTCAGGACAGTTTGCCTAAATCTGCCTGGTCATGAAGAATTAAATGATGAATATTTGCATCCTGTTATTGCTGAAGTTTAACCAACAGCTGCTGATATTGGGATTTGAGGAAGAAGACAGCCAAGAACTAGAGCAAAGAATCATTCACAGTGCAGCTTTAACACATAAACTACCGCGAGCCGGTGGGACCGGCTTTTGAAATCCTATCATTTGGACCGCGAGCCGCTCAGAGCGTCGATCTATTTTTAGTAGTAAAACGAATGACAAATGTACTGAAACACTTTCTGATCTGGTTCGAGATTTTAAATTGCTACCGGAAAACAAATTCCCAAAGCATGGTTGTTGTAGAGCACTGGAAAATTGATATTATGTTCATATTTTTCAGCGTTTTGGGTTAGTTACCAAATCGTGTAAAACTGTTTACCATGGCAACTAGTGATAGGACCACAAAAAATGCTTGTGCATCTCGTCTAATGGCTGAATAGGCTAGAAACTTGTTTCAACAATTGACTGATAGATCTAGCGACGAGGACAAGAGTGAAAACGGTGTGCACATTGATTGAAATAGTGATTTTGATAGAGATGGGGCGCAAGCAGTTATAATTGTGAAAATATTGCAAGTCCTCGGCCATCAGACAGCCGTTAAATAGCAACAACCTATATTACAGCTACAAATGGTGCTTATTGTAATAGTACATTCATTTATCTTTAAAATGACGTGTAATTCATAAAAATATGTAAACAATTACGAAAACTACAGCTTACTTTGTGCAAACACCTACAGGATGAAAATAGGGAAAAATTTAATTCGGCCACAGTGTGTTTTTCAATTCGGTAGTTGTGTTAACTTACTTTGAAACCCTGCAAGATTATTTGAAAAAACAGCAAGACAGAATCCTTGTGGAGAAATTTATGTTGAAAAATCTGTGCAAATCTTTTCACAGAAAGGTGACTGAAGGGACAAATCAAACTTCTTAGTTAACGTATTTTAAATAATAGAGTAAATTCATCCATTTATATTTGGTTAATTTTCTATGTGAGTTTTTCTATGCCATTTTTGTGTACATTTTAAAATATAATTGTTTAAATATTTCACATGAATAGTGGTTAACCAGAATTTTTTTAACTGGGATTTTCCCCTTTCATCCCAGATAATTGAGTCTAGTATTTTTCCCCCATTCACACCCACCTATGGCTAAAAGCAGTGAAAGTCAATAGACAGTTTAAAGAAAGTTTTAACGACATTAGAAATACAATGTTTCTAGTCTAATTTGCAATAATAGCTTAATTTTTTTTTTTTTAAATTGTCTAGTAATATTTCAACGATTCCTTCTTATTACTAATACTTAAACTAGAACTACAAAATGTCGATTCCAAATAAAGAGAGAAAAAGATCAAACAAACCCACGGAGAAGGGATAGACTTACATGGGGTAAAAAAAGACATGGAAAGACATTAAATGGATGGCCAAGCATAGGAAGGCTTGGGATAAACTTGTCGAAGGCTTGTTCGTCAAACAACAGACTTCATGAGTCATGAATGCATTTGTTTAATTGTTCAAACACCCCTTCTTATTACTAATACTTAAATTAGATTTACAAGATGTGGGAAAAGTGAGCTAAAGAAAAATGATCAAGAAATGGATAAAGGATGGCAGCATTTATGACAAAGAACTTCAGCGGCTGAGAACAAGGAAGAACAAAAATAGAAGTGTGGCAAATGTTATAAATAAAGCCACATACAGCAACCTCCTTGATGTTGTTTAGGTTATAAAATCTGTGCTCCATTCAAGTGATACTCACTGATATATAATGGCTGTGCAGGCCACATCAACTCTTGCTGTCGGCTGCGGTTCCCGCTGTTGTCAACATAAACACCAACAACTGAAATAAAATAATGACAAAGTTCTAAAGCTTGATGCAGTTCTAAACAGCCACAGCATATATGCTTCCGTTAACAAGCATCACATTTGAAATAACAAAGTTAAAGGTAGTCCTATAGCAGATACTGCCATAGGGAGTGAAAAAGCTTTATCAGGTGGGGTGATCAGTTCCCTTCCTCACTGCCTTTACCTTCACCAACTCAAGAACAGAAGCAGGTACCATTTACAGCTGGGTAGAATGGAACTTCTTACACAGTGCAGTCAAAAAGACATGCACATCATCATTGTGGGCAGACGCTGGAACTGGGTTGGCATGTCCTCAGAAGGGACCCTGACATCATCACAAGAACTGCTATGCTATGGACCCCAGAAGGATGGCAAAAGAGAGGCAGAACAAAGACAACCTGGCAGAGAACTGTGGAGGCTGATATGCAAAGCATGAACCAGAGTTGGGGCACAGTACGAAGGATGGCCACCGACCGAGCAAAATGGTGAGTTTGTTGCTGCCCTACATGACGTCACAAGGCATGATGGCCACCGACTGCTTTGTCAGTCAGGGGTTAAGGACCCAAGAAGAAAAAGAAGAATGGAAAGTGAAGCTACAAGGTTTCAATCCTGGAAAACGGCAACTTTGCCAACAGAGGCAAGAGCTCTAACCGCTTAGCCAGTTGAATGAAATACAATGGAATTAAAATAACCCAACCTAGGCAGAGCCCTATTATCTGTAACTATCATAATCTTGTTTGCTGTAAATGACATCATGTACTATCAGCTGGAACTTTCTCCAGTTGTGCCATTGAGTGCAGTGTCATGTTCAAGCAGTTAAATATCTTCTTCCTCGTTCGTCCTCAAAAGGACGTTGGTTGCGTTGTGTCTGTTTACAGCGGAGCTGCGATATCTGCGCCTTTCGGCCGGCACATCCGACTTCAGCACAGCATTTTTTGGGACCGGGTTTGCCTTCCCTCTTCGATCCCTACTCTCTCAGCCAGACTGCAGTGATGCAGCCTGTTTCCAGGACCACCACGTGGAGGTGGAGTAGGGTCTTGGTCAGCTCTGGTTCGCTGACCCTGACGCAAGCAGTCAAGCTATGGGTTGCTGACTGCATTCTCTATTGCTGTGTCTTTGGGTCCCAAACAGTTAAATATGGTTAAGCTAAATTTCTCTAACTGGATGACTACAAAAAAAAAAAAAAAGCTTGTCTTTCAAAACCACATTCAAAAATGTTATGAAATACAGAGAATAAAGTGTGTTGATTTAATTAAATCTGATAAGACAAACAAGTCACACTGAGTTTCTATTTATTTAACACGTCTAACTGAATATCAAGTTATATCCACTACAAAATGCACACTTTCCAACATGAAAGCTTCAATTACAAAGCTTATATAACAAGTGATTATAGCAGTGATTTTACTACAGAATCTAAGTTTAGTACAGTGATTGCAGGTAAAAACTCCGCCAATGCCGGTCCCAAGCCCGGATGAAAAAGGAGGAGGGCGGCCTGCATGGAGGCCGTAATGAGGCAGCCCCTCCACCATGCAAAGGCACAACAGGCCAATCACCTGTTTGCTTTAAATCATGATTACGCGAACTACAAGAGAGAAAACCGGACTGATTCTAAAGGCGACGAACTGGAACGGACTACGGACTACGACTTATGGAACTTGGAACACAAGAAGTATAAATGGGAAGGAAGAGGAGCTGGTGGAAGAGATGAGGAAAGCAAAACTAGAAATCCTGGCTATAACGGAAACGAAGAAAAAAGGACAAGGAGTCATGGATCTCGATGGCAACACGTTGCTCTACAGTGGTGTACCCATATCTGAAAGAGCTAAAGGGGGCGTGGGTTGCATTGTGGCCCAAAATCAAAAAGATAGTATCAAGGGATGGAACTTTGTCTCGGAGCGCATTATGGTTGTAAAACTAAAAGAAGGAGAAACCATAGTCAACCTGGTCATAGTGTATGGGCCAAATGAGGATGAGAGAGCAGAGGTCAAGGAGGAATTCTTCGAGCTGCTTCAAAGGACAGTGGATGACTGCCTAGATGAAGTTATTATGCTCGGAGATTTTAATGCCAGAGTTGGAAATGACCATGCTAGATGGGGTGGAGTTATCGGAAGATATGGAGAAGATACTCTCAATGACAATGGAAAGCGACTCCTTAGATTCTGCAGTGAGCAGAATCTGATCATTACAAACACAAAGTTCCCCCCTAAGCGCATACATGCATACACTAGATGTGAACCAACCAAGAATGAGAAGTCAGTGATCGACTATGCCATTGTTCGGAGAAGCTCATTCAGATATGTCCGAGATGCAAGAGTCTGGAGGGGGCCAGAGATTGGAAGTGATCACTACCTGCTAACAATCAAACGAACAACTGAAAGAGTTGCTCAGCCTAGGAACTGCCCAACATCACGCAAGAAACCAAGTAAACGAGCAGGAGAAATGAGCATTAGGACCTACAAGCTGAGAGAGCCAGAAATTAAGACCAGATATCAGGGGCTTATTGCTACAGCAGTGAGCAACACAGAAGAACGACCTGATGACTTGGAAACCCTCTGGAATAAATTCAAGGATATCATAAAGACAGCTGCTGCAGAAGCATGCGGTGAAGTCCGACTTGGGAACCAGAGAAAGAGGACACCTTGGTGGACAGAGGAAGTCAAAGAGAAAATAAGAGAGAAGAAAATGGCATGGAAACAATACTTAGGAGCTAAAAACACAACAGAACAAATGGAAAAATATAGAGAATATGTGACACTCAGAACAGAAGCAAAGAACAAAGTGCTAGCAGCAAAACAGAAGTCCTGGGAAGAATTTGGAGAAAAGCTAGAAAAAGATGCACAAGAAAACCAGAAATTGTTCTATAAGACCCTAAAGAACATGAGGAAAGAAAAACAATGCCCTCTCAAATTTATAAAGGACAAGCAAGGCAAATTGCTTACTGCCCCCGAAGGAAGTAATGGAAAGATGGAAAGAATATTTCTCAGAACTCCTGGATGGTGAGCATGATGAAGCATCAGAAATGATAACCACTGACACAGAAGAGGAAACCAATGATGGTGAAGATGACATAAAGATGGAAGAACTGAGGGCAGCACTAGAGAAAATCAAGATGGGCAAAGCAGCAGGGCATGACGGTATAACACCAGAAATGGTTAAGTACATGGGAGCATCAGGCGACCTATTACTCTTAAAGGTCCTACAGGCAGCATGGTGCAACAAGACCATACCAAAGGATTGGGAGATTGCCATCATAACACCAATTTTCAAAAAGGGTGACAATCGACAATGTGGAAACCATAGAGGCATATCCCTTCTCAGTGTCCCTGGTAAAATCTACTCTAGAATCCTAGAGCAGAGACTCCGACGCCTAGCTGAGCCACAATTGGATGAGGTCCAGTGCGGATTCCGAGCAAACCGAAGTACTCAAGACCTAATCTTCATACTCAGACAGCTGAGTGAAAAGGCCCTTGAGTATAAGAGTGAGATCCATCTTTGTTTCATAGATCTGGAAAAGGCGTTTGACAGGGTCCCCTGGAGCAAACTTTGGGACTGTTTGGCAAGGAAGAATATTCCAGCACCTCTGATTCATGCTATACAGAGCTTCTACAAGTCTTGCAGAAATTATGTGAGGACAGCAAACCATAAGTCAGAAGAGTTCAGGACCACCACTGGTGTAAGATAAGGTGATATCCTATCACCTTACCTCTTCATACTCCTTATGGACGATGTCATCAAGGCATGTAAGGAGAGAACAAGAAAGTATTCAGTGGGGTACTGGAAGATGAGACAGGTCTATATTTCGGAGCTGGCATTTGCTGATGATGTTGCCCTGATTGCTAAATCAGAGGCACATCTCCAATCCAACCTGCAAGTCTGGAAGGAAGAGCTGGAGAAGAGAGGGATGGTCATAAGCAGCTCTAAAAACAAAATCCATGGTGATATCACGAGAAGAAAGAAAACATCAGATTAAGTTGGGAGAACAGGTCCTGGAGCAGGTCGACCACTTTAAATATCTCGGAGCTATTATAGACCGAAAGGGAGGCATCAAAGAAGAGTTGGCCACTCGAAAAGCAGCGGCTGGGAGACTTTTTCAGGCCATAAATCGTGTATTCCTCAGCAAGAAAGAGGTTGGTAAGAAAACAAAGAAGGCTGTATACCGCTCCACCTATGTCCCAGTCTTGACATATGGATGCGAGTCGTGGGCAATGACTACAACCCACAAAAGCCAGATCCAAACCTCAGAAATGAGGTATCTGAGGAAAGTGGTTGAAGTAACAAGAAGAGACATGGTCCGCAACCAGACGATCCGTCAAGGCCTAAAATCCCATCCGCTGCAGACCCAAATAGAACAGTCCCAACTAAGATGGTTTGGCCATGTCTGCAGAATGGGAGAAGATCGGCTACCACAACAAGCATGGGAAACAAAGAGCCAGGGATCCAGACCTCCAGGACGACCCAGAGTCCGCTGGGAGGACAACATTAGACAATCTTTGAAGGACCGAGGACTAGAATGGAACCAGGCCAGGAAGAAGACAGCTGATAGAATGGTCTGGCGCTCTCTCTTCCAAACCTCTACACCTCACGGTAGAAGGGGAACGACTAAGTAAGATTGCAGGTAAAGGGAGTGGGTTCAAAACCAGACTGTGTCATGTTGTTATGATTAAAATTCATAACATGTTTGTCGATATCAAAATGGTTCGACTAGGATTCATATTTGTTTATGACCGGTAGTCCTTGGTAACAGGAAGTTACGTCATTGCCTCGGGGTGCAGTTGCAGACGTCTAAAGTTGGTATCAGCAGAAGTCAGTGATCGGCTGCTAGGGTCTTCTGTGTGTTTTTTAGGCAGGTGGACGTATGTCTTTGAGCTCCTGAGATTTATACTATTTCATCACATATTCCAATGATGTTCGACCACTAGATCATCCATACACCTCCGTGAGATGATGCTAGTTTATGTATGAAAGGAATTATGATTTCTGTGAAGAACATGAGTAATTAAAATTGTGTAAACCTGTCGAGGACAGCGTTCTAGTTACAGACGATATTGAGTTATAATGATGACCGTCTATATAATGCCAATGGATATAATGGCTTTCCAGATGATATGTATGGAGCAACGTTTGTGAGAATAAACTGTGTATTGATTTGTCCAACCTGGCCTTTGTGGTGACATTAATAGTTGGTGGTGAAGGGTTGTGTGCGTGGTCTACTAACATACCCCTATGTGGTCTTGGCCTGGGTAATCAAGACGTTTACGCATCATCTAATAATAATATAAAGACCCGCAACACATGTTCACTGTAAAAATTGGTACCTGACTCTGCTCTTGTGTTAGGAAAGGCAAAAACTGGTCATCCCACATCATGCTGAGACCTATCCTCTAAATTTTTCTTTAAACTTTACTTAAAACAGCACATGCGAATATGACGGCAGCGGCAGATTTAAAATTAAAACTTTTTCAGAGTGTTTGCAAAGCCATATTATTTATCAAATTTCTGTGAACAATCCATCTATTCATGTACACATTACCAATCTAGCATAAAGTGTGATCTGTATTCTGAAGAAAACCAAGACCTTTAAATAAACCTGTCCTCGTTTTTAATGCAACTAAAGTGGGCAATATATGCAGTTAACCTAATGCACACACAATTTAGGAAAGACATTTCAGAGCAAGCCAGTAGTCTTTACTTAGTTAACAACACATAATTAAAGATTTTATGAAATACACATTTAAAAAAATAACATTAATCATTTTTTCTGGGTAAGTATCTCATTCATCTCACTCATAAGAGGCTCAGCAAAACTGCTGAAAAGGCATCGTGCTAACTGTGGAACAACCGCAACAGGCTATGGAACTTGGGACAGTAATTTGTTTTCAACATAGGGGTTACTTTCACAATTGCCTCCAGCTGGCAGAAAATAGGAGTGAATTTGAAAGCTGCAACCAAGGTGGAGTGGGTTCAATTCTCTGCACCAGACAACAGGAGGCTGACCACTTGGGAGTCATGACCCAAGTGCGTGGGCCCCCCCACCCCCAGGTGTAAAGGAGAATAAGGGGCCGAAACACTTAATCGATGGGGGGAACTACTTCTGATGATTAGATTGCCTCCTTTTGTATCGCTCTGTATAGAGTTTCCAATCATCATTAATCTCTGGTGTTGCTGTGAGGTCTTGAAGCCATTACTGCAGCTGTCCTCCTGAAGGATACCTTTACCAAACCATTTATGTGTCTCCTCATCGCTGGTCTCTGTAACAAATTTTGTTTTACATTAAACAGTTGCCAGCCCCATGCACAACCTCATATTAGTCACCTATTATGATATACCTGAGGAAACAGTCCTATTCTTTCAGTGCCTCCTCAGAGACAGACCCTTGGAACTACACAGGGCATTCAAAAATGTATCCTTCCAATAGCAGGAGCCTTCATTCTCACACCATGCATGTAAAACAAGAGTATCTCACACCCCTGGAACTACACAGGGCATTCAAAAATGATGATAAGAAACTCTATACAGAGCCATACAACAGGAGGCAATCTGATCATCAGAAGGAGTCCCCCGTCAAGCAAGTGTTTCGGCCTTGTATACTCCTTTAAACTTTAAGGAGTCATGACTCCCAAGTGTCTCAGCCTCCTGTTGTCTTGTAACGAAAATGAACCCATTTCACTTTGGTAGCAACTTTAAAATCCACAACTCTGCCAGCCGTGGAGGCAATTGTGAAAGTAACAAAGAGATGACAAATTATTCCGTTCGTTCTGCCGCACACCACAACTAGGGACAGACACCGACACACCTGCGCAAAGCAGACTAGGCTAGCCACTGCGCGCTAGCAACTATAATCCTGTGCCCAACACCTCTTGTAATATACGCCGCGTGTTGCCCATCAGTCAAAGCCCTTTCACCAGTACACCGAAAAACTCAACGTATTGTGGACTTGGAAAAATTCCTGATGTTTTCTGTACCGCAGAGTTTACTGTCCCGAGTTCCATAGCCCATTGCGGTTGTTCCACAGCCAGCATGATGCCTTTTCCGCAGTTTCACTAAGCCTCTTCAGTGCCCTTGTTCTCGACTGTCCCCTCAGCCACAACAGTTTCAATAAATCATACACTGATGCAGCCACGAGCCCTCTTGCACCCACCTCAACAGCCATGACCCTTGCAGTGAACCCATCATGTCTCAGATCCGCGGCCAGATCACTATACTTGGCCGCTTTGAACAAATGTTGCTCTTCCAATCTGGATTCAAATGGCATGGTCAGTTCAATCAATATAACCTGGTGCGATGATGAAGAATGCAGCACTATATCCGGCCGTCTTCGAGATTTCCTGATACTCTCTGGATATGCCCCTCGTCCAGGTAGGTCTACCGCCATCTCCCAGTCATTTGCACAGTCAAAAAGAGATGGTAAACTGCTACCAGGTTCACTCGGTTTGGGGGTGCTGATTTTCCTGCCCTCAGAAAGTATGTATTTGCGGTGCTTGGCCTGGGTTTGCTATTCGCCTTCATCCTTGCCAGATCTATTGTCGCAGCAAGCTCATTTAGCACTTTGTTATGGCGCCAAGTGTATCGCCCTTGCCCCAATGACACCCTACACGATGAGAGCACATGTTCAAGTGTCTGCCTCCCATGGCACAGGGGGCACTGCTCATCATCCGACTTTCCCCATCTCACAAGGTTTGTGGCCGATGGCAGGTCATACATTGATCTAACAACGAAGCTGAGCCTAAGGTGCCATATATCATTCCATGTCAAGGACTTTTGCAGGGCTCCTTCCAATAGCAGGAGCCTTCATTCTCACAACATGCATGTAAAACAACAGTATCTCACATCCCTGGAACTACGCAGGGCATTCAAAAATGTATTCTTCCAATAGCAGGAGCCTTTATTCTCACACCATGCATGTAAAACAAAAGTAGCTCACTTACTGCTAAAGACCAGAAGGTACTCCTTTTCAGACAGCTCCACTGCAAACATGGCATCAATTGGGTTGTGCGTCAGGAAACTTAGACTGTTGTTTTCTGTGTTGACTAAGGCTGGGAAAGATGGTGTAAAGTAATAATTAAGAAACATCAGTAAAGGGGGCATGAAAAGCATTCTAAAATATTACATTTAATACGTAACTGCTGCAAATTAATAATCTCTAAAGATAAGTCAATAGGAGATATAACATTTGCAAGTTAAAAAATTTTTTGTTTTAAACAGCAGGATGTAAAACAAGAAAAATAATCCCAGTGCTTGTTTGATTATTAACAACCTGCAAAAAGTTGTTATATTTGTGTTTGTTTGTTTGTTTGGTTTGGTTTTTCAAAAGCTTATTATGACTAGCAATGGGTGCTATGGCAACAAGATGAACTTGCCATATTCTTTCTCTAGCTAAAAGTAGAAGAGCCTGTTTATGGATTATTACATGTAGCAATGACAGCTAATGAAAGACACACCCTACATACTGAGAAGGCATACACTGCAACTTATCTACTGCTACTAGCTACTCTTTCGGTTCAAGTAATTTACAACGGTTCACAGAGAAGACCTCAAAATGTTCAGGGGGAAAAAACTAACAAAACACCTCTATACTGAAAGCAAATAACAAAACACCTTTATAATAAAAATTAACAAAACAAGCTGACAAACACACAACTTAATTTTAAAATGTTTAAACCACTCAGTTACATATGATCACACTTACTCATTGGAGCAGCATCACCCTGCACACAATAGATGGCAAAACAAGATGGGTAGCCAACACAAAGCCGATCACTCATCATTTCTATACACTGCACCAGACCAGGCACCTGAAATTTGCCATGAAAGAAGGTTCCTACAAATTTCACAAGTAACATCATCCAACAATTTTCAAACAGTAAAATAATAACATAGGATATAAATTCTCAGTAGTACGGGTTTTTTTTTTTTTTTTTTAATGTAAAACTTTTGCCTCGTTTTGGCGAGGCGCGTCCCGTTCAACCTAGTCGGTTATATTAGGGCGCATGTCCAAATATAAAAGACTCTTAGGTCTGGGATAGAAGCACACAAAATGATATTGGTTAAATCTTTTGTTAAGCAACCAAAGATTCACCAACATTGTTAATATATTTACTGTCTAATAAATCTACATACAGATAAACAAATTTCTTACTTTATCTCCTACAATGTCAACATTCTTTACTGTACGAAAACCTTCCTCCATTCTCAAGTTTCCAAGTCTAAATTAGTGTGTCTGGTCTTACACTGACTGTTTCACTTTGCATCTGTCCCTATGATCTAGATTTTCTTTGATTAAGATGGTATCATATTTGTTTAGTTCTACCACAAGACACAAGAGTTATGTATATATTTCTGCACGTATCTCTCCTTCTGGTTAGTAAGTATGGATTCTTCAAAATCCTCCTGAAAATAGACTGCCCTTCTAAATTGCTGGAAATGATAAAGTCATTCCATGACGACATGAAGGGAACAGTCCAATATGCTGGAAGCACATCACAGGCCTTTGACATACGAAGTGGCGTTAAACAAGGATGTGTTCTGGCTCCGACCCTCTTCGGGATCTTCTTTGCCTCACTCTTGAAACATGCATTCAGAGATGCAACTGAAGGAATATGCCTTCACACTAGGTCAGATGGCCATCTGTTTAATCTTTCAAGGCTGAAGGCAAAAACAAAAATCAGAAGGGTCACTATATGAGACTTGTTGTTCCTGATGACGCTGCAGTCATCACTCAAAGCCAACAGGACCTTCAGAGCTTGATGAATCGCTTCACCCAAGCATGCAAGGACTTTGACCTCACAATAAGTCTAAAGAAAACAAATGTGCTGAGTCAGGATGTGGGTGCTGCACCAGTTATCACTATCGATAATTATGAATTGGCAGTGGTGCACTACTTCACATACCTGCGGTCTACCATCAATGACAAACTCTCACTGGACACAGAAATTGACAGCTGCATTGGCAAAGCTGCAACTACCTTTGCCTGCCTCGCATTGCGTGTTTGGGGAAACTCCAAACTCACAACGAAGACCAAAGCTGCGGTATATAACGCCTGCATCACCAGCACACTCTTATATGGCAGCGAGACCTGGACAATCTATGCTAAGCAAGAAAGAAGGCTCAATACCTTCCATTTAGTGTCTACGCCACATCCTTGGCATCTCGTGGAAAGATAAAGTGACAAATGTCGAGGTGTTGTCACATGCTGGTCTTCAAAGCATGTATACACTGGTTACACAGCGCAGACTACACTGCCTTGGCCATGTCCGCTGTATGGAAGATGGTCGCGTCCCAAAAGATATCTTCTACGGGCAACTAGCAGATGGCAAAAGAACAGTTGGGCGACTGCAGCTGAGGTTCAAAGATGTGTGCAAGAGAGATATGAGGGCATTGGACATGAAGCTGCCAATCGCATCAAGTGGTGATGCTATTTACGGCGCCACCTCAGATTGGGCGAAAAGAAGCTCACACAACACGCAGAAGAGAGGAGAATGTCGAAAGGAGCACCAGGAAAATAAACAGCTGAGGGCTGTCACCTCAGGGGTGCATTCCCATAGTCTGTTATGACTGAAGGGGCTATTATTATTATCTCTCCTTATCTAATTAAGTGTGTTGTGTGTATTAGCTTTTTTTCTGATTTGTTAATACTTTTTATTAAGGTAAAAGTCTTTTTGTTTCAATTTACTGTCAAGGAAATAATCTATGATTAAAGTTTGTTTCAACTTTTACAGGCATTTCTTCTTCCACTACATTGATCAGGAAAGAGTAACACATATTTCAAGATCCAATAAGAATAAAGAATATATCCTTTCATTTCCACTTATCACTCATTTAATTTTTTCTGTCCAGTTAAGCTGCAAGTGTCATGGAGAGAAGCAGTTTTTGTTCCTGTGCCAAATGTGTTGCTTTAGCTAGTGTCACGTCATGTTTCTAAAGGATTTCTTTAACACTGACTATCCACCTTCATCTTGTGCTTTCCTTGCGCTTTAGTCAATCTCCTAATATTGAAGACTTGTGACAGTCACTGACCCTGGCCTCATTCTGTCAAGATGTCAATGCAGTTTTTTCCCCGTCTCACTATGTAGCTAATGCATGGTTTGCTCCCATGAACTTCCTAATCTCCACCTTTCTCAGTTGGACACTTAAGCAACTTTCTTAGACATTCCATTTCACATGTTGTAACCTTCCTCTCCTGTGCTTTATAGTAGCCATGTCTGATACTGGCACCAGAGATTTGGCAACATATCAGTATCAGCTGCCTTTTGTCTTCACAGAGATGTATGCAGCGAGATGTTTACCTGTTAGCCTTCTGACACCACATTTCTATTTCTCTGTTCACTCTATAATCTGCTTTGTCCAATGATTCCTTGTTTTAGAAAACTCCATTTTCTAATCATTGTTTTATTATATTTTGAAGAATTCTAAAAGGTGAAGTATACCACCTTTTATTGGGAATTTTATTCAAGTATTTTCTGTGAATATGCACATACTATATATCATACTGGATGGGTTTGAAAAAAAATCGAAAAAAGGTGATTCGTCTTACGAGGACAAAAGACTCTTTGTCTTTTGTCCTCGTAAGACGAATCACCTTTTTTCGATTTTTTTTCAAACCCATCCATTGTACTCCACGTCTTACCGCAGTTCCCCTCAACTTCCTCGATTATATATCATACTACAGGGAAATGGATAGAAAGTTAAAATATACAGTGTCTTTGTTTGTATTATCTCAAGGATGTTTGATATACACAAAAACATGTTGCATGTAAATTGAAAAACACTAAAAAGTTGAAAGACAATTCAAACTTACTCAAGACTATTTCCTTTTGCAAACACTTCAACTTATTTAGTCTTAAAACATCATGGTAATCCATTTACAAAGTAATAAAAAATTGAATATTGCTATATTTAGAACATTTAGTATTATTCACATAATTTTTACTATGGTCCCTTAAAAAATCATAAAATATATATAAAAATATTGCATTATGTAACTTTCAACCTAATAAACTAGAATGACATCACATGAACACTTTTTACACTTGTTTCAGGTTTAAACAGTATCCCTAGCTTCATCTTCTCCTTATGACTTCTGTCATTAGATGTCTTCTTTTCTTCTTCGTTCCTCCTGAAAAGGACGGTGGTTGCGTTGTGTCCGTTTACAGTGAAGCTGCGATATTTGCGCCTTTCGGCCGACACATCCGACTTCAGCATGGCATTTTTGGGACCGGGTTAGCCTTCCCTCTTCGATCCCTACTCGCTCAGCCAGACTGCAGTGATGCAGCCTGTTTCCAGGACCACCACTTGGAGGTGGAGTAGGGTCTTGGTCAGCTCTGGTTCGCTGACCCTGGCGCAAGCAGCCTAGCTATGGGTCGCTAACTGCATTTCTCACTGTTGACGCGTCTTAGGTCCCTGTCATTAGATGTGAATGTAGGTCTAGTTCTATTGCTTTTCGATGGCCCACCATTATTTGCTAAGGAGGCTTAGACTTTGTGAATAAAGTGTGACATATTTCTGTAGCAATAACAAAGAAAAACGAAAATAGGCAAACCATTACACAAATTGTAATAATAAACATGTAAACACACCATTTAACTATACTCAGATTGGTTGTTTAAATAGTAATGAGTCATCATACATGTTTTAAAACATGGACTGGGTCAAGCAGGTGAATTGGGTTTATTATTGATAAACTAAAAACAATGCTCTCACTGTTGTTTCTGCATGGGCGTCAAAATTGACCGACGGTCTCAGCTTTGCTCCTGAGCGAGTTTAGATCCTCTATCTCTCTTCATCTCCCCCCACCCCCTTTGCAAAAATAAATAAATGATCGAACAAGAGTCATGTATATTTAAATTTCTGTTTTGACTTTTGTTCCATACTTTTAAAAGTAAATTTAAATTGCTCATGACTTTTTCAGAATTTTTTTTGATTTGGTGGGAATCCCATTAAATCAGGTCCTCTACCTTTTTATGACCACAGCCCAAATTTCACAGATGGTGAAGCTGACACCCCATGTAGCAAAACTGAGAAGTAAAAATTAATTATAAGAATTCAGCCAATGGCACGCTGCTTAACAAATCGAGTAAGGGAAACACAAGGGACGCGACCCACCACAATGTAACCTAAATTTGGATCCCAGCCCACAGGCTAAGAACCACTGCATTAAATGCTGATAGAGTTAATTATTAACACGTCTGTAACGGTTGGTCCTTTCAGCAAAACAGCAAATGTTTAGTGGTACGCAGAAGATACTCACCTGAATATCTTTCATTTTGCGATACTTCTGTCTGGTCTTGTTGATCTCATACACCTGAACAGTGCGTTTGATGGCCACACACAGGCAGCAAGAACTGCCTCCATGAGGCTGCCGTATCTCACCATGACAGAATGTGCTGCAGCCTTTAGTTTCGTTGATCTTCAGAGGCTCTGTGTCATGTCCCTCTAAAACTGACTGGTGTATAAGTTTTATGTGCCTTTGTTTACCTGAAAGCAAATAAGGTGTGTACAGAGATATGGGATTGATGTTGTGCCTCTTATTCCAATTCTGATGGATCTGACAGAACATGTTTAAAAAAAGTTCAGTTCTGTTTGCTTAGAAATTAATATACAAAATCCTTCACCAGTGGGGAGTACATGCTAAGACAAATAAATGCATTCATTGTCAATATTTTTGCTACTCTGATTCTGATATGATGTAAGTAAACAATGAATTCATAGAAAAATTTGAATGAACATTACTATATTTTCATCCAAATTTTCCAAAAGCTGTTTCTGCATGGAAACTAGAACGAGAGACAAGTGAAAATGATGAGGAAGATGGGGAATGAGCTTATGACATGCGACAGGAGGACTTGGCATGTGTTTGTTGAAGCTTATGCTTATTGGGGAGCTAAAGGGTATTGATTGATTTCTTTCTTTCTGCAGTATGATAAACACAGGGTCTGGGGTTATCAATTCTGGTAACAGTCAATTACAAGCTGTCACAGGAACATTTTACTATCAGTAATACACAACTTTGAGATGAGATTTTTAAAAAAATTCTGTTTCAACATAACACTGCTTATCACGCATTATATATAGTATTAATGGCATAAAAAAAAAACTGAGCAGGATTTATAAGGGAAATCTAAAAATTGGTCAAAAGTTTGCATGTTAACTCTTTGACACCCATGCCAAAACAACTCTCTGAGCGTTGTTTTTAGTCTATCACGAATTAAAATTACGGCACAGGGTGGAAAATAATTGCGGAGTCAAAGAGTTAACAAAGGAGAACACAGAATCAGAATGGGACAGTTACTTCCCTGTGAAATGATAAGTAAAGTAACCCATATGATTCTATGGAAAGGTTTTTGATATAACTGAATGAAGCTTAAACAGGGCAGTGTATCTCATAATAGGTGGGTGGGTGAGTTTGTGTGCACACATGTGTGCTGATGTGTGAGAGAGAGAAGAGTATATGCAAGACATTAGAAGATAAGTAATTTTATTTAATTAACTTAAAAGGAAATTGACTGATTGAAATGACTGAGAATCAAGCATTATCTTAAAGAAGCTCCTCAGTCAGCTGGCTGAAAGCTTACATAATGCTGTTTACAGCCAAGCTGGAAAACCAAGACTGCTGTACATCTTAAGTAGTGTACAAGAAGCTATACAATAGATAAAGACATTTTCAAAGGTAAGTGCACTTGATCTTGAATGCATGCATATTGAGTTAATTATGCCTGGCCCCTCTCACACATGATGCTGAAATTATTTGTCATAGATAACACAGCTACAGAAGTTAAAGTCTACGATGTGTACACTTTTGTTTTATAAAATAGGGATGAGTTCTGAAAGGAAAAATAAAATTCTCTGCTACCTTAAATATGGACAAATTAAAACTGCTATTAGCTCAATTAGAGTAAGCCCCAGAGAATTCAAAACTACCCCACATAATCAAAGCTAAGATATAAATTTTCAAAGAAAGAAAGAAACGTGTTATAGTAGGGATAACTCCAAGCCAGAATTGGGTAGAATACACACTGATACTATTACAAGACAGTGTTGTTCTGGAATCTTGACGGTAGGAGACACAGAGGGAGACTAAACAACACATAGAGGAGGCAGCAAAAGACAGACACAGACAGGGATAAAGAAGACACAGAAAGATTTTGAACAGATGGCACAGGACAGGTGGGCTTGGATTGTATTTTTCTAAGACCTGTGCTCCATGAGGAGCTGAGAAGCAATGATAATGATATTAAAGATCTAAAACCATGCATAAATTGTCAATGTATCCAAAATATACAGTTGTCAATGTATCCAAGATATACAGATGCGTGAAATTTCCCACTAATAATCCAAGACCTAATTCCAAGGACAGTTTGCTACACACTGCACATCTTCCTTCGCAGTAACTTTCATATGTTGTTATAATAACCTTCAAATTCTGGCTTTTAAAAATGTTGTTCAAATTATAAGCTAGAAAAACTTACCACTTATGTAAACTATGTACCCAAGTTGCTGCTCAAGCAACAGTTCAACCTGAAACACCTTTTTCTCACTTCTATCACCAATACGAGCAAGTACTGTAATAAAAAAATCAAACATACATTATTTCTTAAAGTACACAGTTGTTTACAATGTGTGTGTGTGTGTATATATATATATATATATATATACTGTTCAAAAACAGAAACGCATAGCTTTCCGAGGGCGCGTTTTTATGAGTTTGTAAGTAAAATTTGGTGCTAGGGTATATAAAAACCAGCCTCAAATGTTCTTTACAGTGTCAAATGCACGTGTTGACCTGAATTGCGTTCGTTTTTGTAATCGTTACAACGCAGTAGTCAATAGTGTTTATGACGCAATTTTTGACCACAGCTCATGTTGCGCGCACGTGAAAGCAACAAAATTTGGGGTAACACTATTCACTGACTACGCAACTGAAACCCTATAAAAGGATAACGCTACATACAAACAATTCAGTTCATTTTCAAGTAGACATTTATGGTGTCTCTATCGATAAATTTAAGGAACATTGCTATTGGCCGACTGCATGCAGGCGAAAGTCAAAGTCAGGTTGCCAGGCATCTAAACGTGCATCAGAGTACCATCAGTCGACTTTGGCACCGGTTCCAAGCCACTGGCTCAGTTGAAGCCCGGCATCGCAGTGGACGACCCAGAGTGACAACAGCAGTGGAGGATCGCTTTATTCGGCTTCATCATCTCAGAGACAGGTTTACAACAGCTTCCTCAACTGCCCAGTCATTGCCTGCAGGACGTCATGTGTCTGATCAAACTGTCCGGAATAGACTGCATGACGCTGGACTTTGGGCACAACGACCTCATCGAAGACCTGTCCTTACGCGCCGCCATCGCCAAAATTGACTTCTTTGGGCCAACTAGCATCGTCCCTGGGCAGCTGACAATCAATGGAGACGTGTCTGGTTTAGTGACGAATCTTTCTTTTTGTTGCAGCGTCATGATAGATGGCGTAGGGTCTACCATAGGCGAAATGAACGTTTTGCCCAAAATTGCGTTGATGAAGCTCCGCCGCACGGTGGTGGAGGTGCAATGGTGTGGGGAATGATGAGTTACAACGGAAGGAGTCAATTGGTGCACATTGAAGGAGGTTTGAATGCGCAACGATACGTCAATGAAATTCTTCGACCCCATGTCCTTCCACTTTTGGCTGCCCAAAGGTCTGTGTTTCAACAGGACAATGCCAGACCCCATTGTGCACGGTTGACCACGCAGTTCCTGACTGCCAACAACATTCTCACCCTTCCCTGGCCATCCCTGTCTCCAGACATGAGTCCGATTGAGCACCTGTGGGATGAGCTGCATAGACGTGTTTGTCGCCGAGACGTTGCTCCAGCCAATCGTCGTGATCGGTTCCAGGCACTCCAGGAAGAGTGGGCAGCCATTCCCACAGGCCCACATCAGACGTCTGATCGCATCCATGCCCAGGAGATGTCAGTCGCTGATCGATGCAAGAGGAGGCCACACACCATACTAACGGGAAAGCCTGTACGCCAAAAAAACTCTCGTGACCCAGATGCAAAACAACTGTCAATTGATTGGTTGACCCCTAAGGTATTCTTGTGTGCAATTTGAATAATTAACTCATTAAATTAAAAAAGTTATTGAATGTCAAAATTATGGCTATGTGTGTGCCTTCAGTAGCTATGCGTTTCTTTTTTTGAACAGTATATATATATATATATATATATATATATATATATATATATATATATATATATATATATATATATATATATATATATATATATATATATATATATATATATATATATACACACACACACACACATATACACACACCTCAATATTCTGAATATTTTCATTATTTTTCAATAACACGTATTGCAGGTCTACACATGCAAAAAAACTAACGCACAGTGTGTTCTTACGAGGGAAGGTCAAAAAGTAATGCCTCCTATTTTTTATGTATGTAAATACTGCATCGGTGTGCAATTTGTAAATTTAGCAGGATTCCTCAAACACTCTTCTGCACTGTATAGCATTACCAACCTGTTTCAGTAACAGGTGGCACCACTGTAACAGTTTAAAACGTTATGTCAATAAGAATTCCACAATGGATAAGGGTGTGATTCTTCTCGACTTCTTGGAACAGGGAAACACGGTGAATGCAGACCGTTCCATTGAAACTTTGAAGAAGCTTAGAGGTCGTCTTCGGCGACTTTACCCATTAAAAGATCAGAGAACTGCACTACTGTTGCACGATAATGCCACGCCACACACCGCTAAACGCACCATTGATGCGATTGCAGAATTTGGCTGGACATTATTACCACATCCCCCTTACAGTCCCGATCTTGCACCTTCTGACTTCCATCTGTTTGGACCACTGAAAGAAGATCTTCGCGGACATCACTTTGAGGACACCGAGACCCATAAACGCGCCGTACGCCAGTGGTTTAGGAAAAAGGACACAAATTTTTACCGTGTGGGTATACATGCCCTTTTGAGAAGATGGACAAAAACTGTAACAAATAACGGAGACTACATTGAGAAATACATTTTTGAAGTTCAGACTTGGGGCTACATTTCAATGTGAATTTTATCTGTTTTCTTGCCTATTTAATGAAATTAAAAATTACGAGGCATTACTTTTTGACCGTCCCTCGTATAATACTTCATCAGTAAAAAAAATATATACATATTTTTTTTTTAAATAACAGAAAAGTTGAAAAAAAAAAAAAAAGAGTTTTCACAATAAATTGCAGAAGGCAAATTAATAATAAATTACTCAAACAGCAAACGATAATACAGGAGATCTTTAGAATCTTAAATTGTCACAAGTTATTTATACATGAAGTAATTAATTCTTACTGTCTTTGTACAAGTCAACAGCATACAATCCTTCCTCTGTACCCAATATTACTCTGGAGGAATCTAAAATGAAAGTAAATTAAGAAAACTTGATTTTTTCCAACAGAAAACTCAGACATCAGGATTAAAAAATATAAGGCATGTGGAGAAATTACTTGGGGAGAGAAGAAATGAAGAAGAGGAGGAAGTTATTCCAGCTCCAAGCATGGATAAAAACAGAAAGTATCATTTTGTCCCTCTGGGAAAAAATAATAAATAGACTGGGGAAGGAAAAATATTCAGTCAAGTTGCCAAAGAAGGGAAATTTGCAAAGGTGTACAATTTACAAGAAGAATAGTATAACTATCAATGCAAGAGAAAATATGCCAAGACTATACTATAAAGATTATATCAGGCAACAGACAAACAACTAATGGAGGGCCAGACAAGTTTCCGACAACACAGATCCTGTACAGACCAGACAGCCATCCTACACACAAACAGTAAAACAGAACTTGGAAATTTATTCCCCACTGTACACTGAATTTGTAGACTATGAAAATGCTTTAGATAGACAAAGAATCACTTTGAGTCACAACTGAGTTCCCCTAAATGTTCAATAACACAGTAGGGAAAACATTAGATGACATGAAATGCAGAGATCTTCATGAAGGACAACTAACTCTCTGATATAAGAACTGGAGTGGTGGGCAGGAGATGCCTCTTGTTATCATTTATCTTCAACCTGGCTATAGACTGCATCATGAAAACGTCAACATTAACTGCCAGAAATGAGTTTCGGTGGACTCTGACAAAAGAGATCAATGATCAAGATTTGCTGATGACCTTGTACTTCTACTTCATAACCAAAACGAGAATTTAGTTTTGGAACAAACATTAATTTTTTCCAATGACTTGCTCATTTACAGGACTGGCTCAGATAAACAAGAAATGGTTAAAAGCATACAAGAGATTCTTCAGGCAGTTTCTAAATGGTGCAAGGAAACCAGCTCTAAGGTCAATCCCAACAAAGCCTGTGTGCTGTGGCGCTCCTTGAATAACTCCATACTGAAAGCAGATCTTCCAGACATTCTTCTCAGTGGACAGAAAATTGAAAGGCAAGACAAGTTGAAATACCTTGGAGTAACATTCAATCGCAGGCTATCATATAAGCACCATGTTGATGACATCATGCAGAAGTGCAAGAGAGGTCTGGCAGCCCTAAAAACAATGGCTGCAGCGCACCTCGAGCAGAGACTACTGTTTCTCCTGTATCATCAGCTGGTCATGTTTGTAATCGAGTATGGCCTGAGAATACTCACGCTGTCAATATCACAATGTGAACAACTGGAACGCATTCAAAATGAAGGGATGCATATAATCTTAGGCTGTACGCGGGATACCCCCCCCCCCCCCCCCCATTGTGATGATGCAGCACATGCTTGGATTGTTGTCAATTAGATCCAGATATGTGATGGCCCAGGCAAAAGTTTATATGCAAGTAACCACAGACAAAAAGCATCCCCTGCAAGGGAACATAGCTGACACCAAAGGAGCAAGAATAAAGAGGGGGGGGGGGGGGGGGGGGGGATTTCATGGATGTGCAGGCAGATGCAACTATTAGATAGGTAACTACAGTTGAAAATATATTCAAGGGAGAAGAGTGGAGTAAGTCAGGTGAGAACTGGATGAACTACTAGCAAGTCAGGTCATCAGCTGAAATGGCTACACATTCGTGCATAAATTAATTAAAATCTCACCTAAAATGGCAGCAGAATGTGTGCTTTTTACCAAAGGAAGAGATGTATCACATACTTCTTGAGGGCAGTATACCTAGTGCAGGAAAAGGGGGAAAATCTTAATTACAAATTCATGAAAGGTTGTTTAAAAAGGGTTGATTAAAACAAACTGTTAGATAAATACTTCATGATGCAATAAATTGTGGGTAAACAACAAACTAATCACAATCTTCATAAAAACTATCCCCCCCAAAAAAAAGGATTGCATAAAGAAGAATCAAACAACCCCAGAAAGTCAAAATGTGCTGCCAACAACCACCTGTCATATTCCACTAGATGCATCAAAACTTACACTTTTGCTGGGAAGATTCTTGCTATGCAAGATCATCTGCAAATTGTTCAAGGCCACAAGCCAGTTGTCTTTGTCTTTTTCACTATTAGCCAGCAGAAGTATTTGGTGTTGTGAGCCAGGGGGATTCATTTCTGATGCTGTTACCTGTTGAGAGGAGTTAACACTTTTATTTTTTTTTTTACCTCATAAATGTACCATCATATGCAAATAACAACAACTTCCAAAAAGGTCAAAAATAAATAAATATAGCTTCTATATCATCTCTCTTCACACAGACTATTAAAATTTGTTCACTTTAAAACTATACAGGCAAGCAACTTGCCTCAGCATTAACGAAAGCTTATAACAGGGCTGAACATGAGACTATGATATATTTGGCAACCATAATACACACCTAGACAAACGGCTAACAAGTGAGATATTTGTCTCACTTCAAGCACAGCTCTAAAATGTTGAAGACCTCATAATAGGTATCTTCAAAATGTTCTAACTATTAAAGAAACGATCATAATGGAATAAGATGTGCTCAGACTGACTTATTCTTCTCACAATCTTGTTACCACTCTCCATGATAAGATCTTACCTACATTCATTCCTCGTGAAAATATCCTACCTATGTTGTTACAGTAGTTTTTTTGTTTTTTTTCCTCCCGCTCCCATATTTACTAATTTACAAATATGAAAGGAGAGAAAACTACATTTTTGTTCTAAATATTTAAATAATAATTCAATAAATAATAACTTAATTTGTGAGCAATGATAAAACAACATTCTAGCCTTTAAACAGAAAGTAACAGAACTCATGTGAAATGGACATGTCAGAAAAACATCACAAAAACTCGTGTAAGAAGAATATTAAATGTGTGCCAGACATTAAAAAATTAAGCTCTGAACAGTGTATAAAAACTACACGTAAATTTTTTGACAAGGAAAAATTATCACTGATCCATGCACTAAAATGTTAATTATGGGAAATAACTGGGAAACAAAAGTAGCACTATTATTTCAAAAACTTATTCTATGTATACCCTATTTCACTAACTTATACATAAAAGGAAAGAATAAGGCTATTCAACTTAACAGACCAGATGCAAATGATTTCACCTTGCTTTATCGTTAATTCCAGGGTTAGACCATTAACAAAAACTCTAAAGCAGCTTCACATGGTGCATCCCGGAAACAGGCAACTTCCGAGTTGTCTGGCCAACACTCAGGAATCGACAAGCCACACAAGAGTGGCCCAACATCATGATTCCCCCTAAGGTGAAACATGTTGACAACCCAACACTGATAAGCTTGGGGAAATCAGTTGCGCCCCAGGCCTAACTCTGGCTTTTACCTGGCTGGCTGCATGCAGTAGAATTTCACAATAGATACATGACAGGTGAGGGGACTTGGGAAGTGGCTCTATGCAGGACATGATGATTTCTTGGGATGGCACTGTATTTTAACTCTCCATATTTTGAGAACCCTTTCCCCCGACAGGATGCGGAGGAATGCACAGTTTGCCACCCCTTTCTAGTTTGAAGGCAGATGTGAGGATGCTTTAAATGCTTGCCAAGCCAGGACAGAATACCCAGGAAAGAAAGAGCTCACAACTCCCAGCTCAACAAGTTTCAGAATTGCAGAAAAGCCACAAGAAAAGCCTAGATCTTCAATGCAGATAATGCTAAGGATTCGTCAGCTTGGCACTGGCTATGAAAGAGCATCATGATCAGCAGCCCTAGTTTAGCAACAACAATAATATGAGAGAAAATAAATGTAACAAACTTTCATGTCTAAAAAATGTGACTATCTGTTAGTTTAGTAAATAAAGAAACAGTAAAAAATAAAAGTTACTTCTGACAAAGAACTGATTAAAATGTAAATCAATTTCAACTGGAAAAAAACACCTCATTTTCAGCATTACCCTAAATATACATGGAATATCCTTTTTGTTTGCATGGATGACATCACTTGGTAACACAGGTGTGGCAGAAAATTCCTCATCTCTGTGAATGTTCAAAAACATCACTTCTCAATAATCAGCACACATGCTGTCAAAATCCTAACTTTTGTATTTTTTCAAAGTCTACAACACTTAAGCTATTGGTCGGCTGAGCACAAAATTTAAAATAATATGTATGTTGAAATGTTATTAATCTGCAGAAACATTACCAAAATAAATTTTCTCATACAAATTTAGAAGTACAGCAATCCCCAGGTCTTTAACACATTAACTACCGAATTGAAAAACACACTGTGGGTGGATTAAATTTTTCCCCATTTTCACCCTGTAGGTGTTTGCACAAAGTAAGCTGTAGTTTTCATAATTGTTTACAGATTTTTATGAATTACACGCCATTTTAAAGATAAATAAATGTACTATTACAATAAGCACTATTTGTAGCTCTAATAGAGTTTGTTGCTATTTAACGGCCCTCTGATGGCCAAGGACTTGCAATATTTTCACAATTATAACTGCTTGCGCCCCATCTCTATCAAAATCACTATTTCAATCAATGTGCACACCGTTTTCACTCTTGTCCTCGTCGCTAGATCTATCAGTCAATTGTTGAAACAAGTTTCTAGCCTATTCAGCCGTTAGACGAGGTGTACAAGCATTTTTTGTGGTTCTATCACTAGTTGCGACGGTAAACAGTTTTACATGATTTGGTAACTAACCCAAAACGCTGAAAAATATGAACATAATATCAATTTTCCAGTTTTCTACAACAACCATGCTTTGGGAATTTGTTTTCCCGTAGCAATTTAAGATCTCAAACCAGATCAGAAAGTGTTTCAGTACATTTTTCATTCGTTTTACTACTAAAAATAGATCGACGCTCTGAGCGGCTCGCAGTCCAAATGATAGGATTTCAAAAGCCGGTCCCACCGGCTCACGGTAGTTAATGTGTTAAGCAGTTCGATTAGCGCTTTTTCGATATAATGCAGTTATTTTTGTATGACATGTGTCCATTATATGCTTAAAAAATGCGTTCTTACGCTAAACGCTAAATTCCATGGGACACAGGAATATAACTTTCACATGCTCATCAAGTTCATTCAGGGTGGTGGAATCGCCAAGAAACATTATCATTATAAAAGTTTATAAACTAATAACGACGGAATGAACGGAATAATGTGTCTTCTCTTTGTTACTTTCACAATTGTCTCTGTGGCTGGCGGAGTTGTGGATTTTAACCTTTAGCACGCTGCGGGCGACACATGTCGCCGAAGATAACCTATGCTCTGCACGCTGGAGCTGCCATGTGTCGCCTTACGGATATCACCGTTTCTAGCATGAGGACTTGTGTACACGTGATTTTCAGCCCCGGATGTTATATGTAATTTTATTTGCAAGAGAGTTAGCTTCCGTTTCCGATCTTAAAAAAGCGATGGGTGTATCCGCGTTTATTTTTTGTAAATTTTTTAAATCGAAATGAATCTGCATCAACACACAGCCATTTTTGCTCTAATTTTATTGGATTCTGACGCCATGCGGTGGGGATGAGATTTTTGTCTTTATAAGCGCTGATATCGGTTCTCAGAATATGTTTGATGGCTGAGATGGAAACGAAAGTAAAATGGCCTTTCAAGTATGTATAATGTTAGGGGTTAGGACTAGGAATATCGGAAAGATTTAGAATTTCGGCCGAATGTCACAGCTGACGAGAGCGTTTGTTGCTTTGCTACTGATGATGGGTGTAACGAAAAGATCGTCATTTGATTTGTATTGGTCTATTGGTCAAATGACTTTCATTGAGATGCAAGGGATATGGACCCTTCGTTTGCTGGTTATTTTTTAAAATTTTTTTTAAAATTTTAAAATTAAAAAAAATATTTTTTTTTAATTTTAATTTTTTTTCTCGTTTTTTTGCGGTTTTTTTTCCGTTCTTCCTATCACATCTAATATGTACACAAACAAATTTTATATCATCAGATTCACCATTCATTTATTTATATAAATTCCAAAAATGATAGCAATTGACCAAGAAACACAAAAACTATAGACATTAAGGGTCACCCACTATAGAAACGGGACGCTGTGAAAAAGAATGCAGCTGCAGGCGAAAATTTTCGCCAAAGAATGCAGCGTGCTAAAGGTTAAAGCTGCTACCATAAGTGGAATGGGTTCATTTTCGATACAAGACAACAGGAAGCTGAGACGCTTGGGAGTCATGACCCAAGTGGGCCCACCCCCCCTTAGAGTGTAAAGGAGTATATAGGGCCGAAACACTTGCTGGACAGGGGGACTTCTTCTGATGATCAGATTGCTTCCTGTTGTATCGCTCTGTAAAGAGTTTCCTATCATAGTTACATGGTCAAACCAGTGACGATCGGGAAAAGACCGATTGACTTCTGGAAAGACAAATGACACTGGGAAAGACTAGAAACCGACTGACCGGGTTAGCACCCCGTAAGCTGTTTTCAACTGCTACAGGACTAAAAAATGATAGATGCCCCCAGGATTCACCGAAAGGGGGGTGTCACGAAATGGATTTAGGACTAGAGACTGTCTACATATAGTGAGTGACAAGACACTAGTGAGAAGGAAGACTGGAAAATTAGATTTTGAAGAAAATGATAGTGCATATGTGAAAGTGAAACTATTGGCCCCGAGGTTGAGAACCTAGATTTGACTCTTTCCTCGCCATTTCGGACGTTTCTGCTGGCTATAGTTTCGAACCACCTCTAACTACCCTATGGGGATAAGGTTCAATTAAGATTCACAACCACCAAGATACAGACAACATATAGCTCCTGTACTAAATGAAATGACTGATGCCAGCTACAATTTATACAAGTTTATTATACACCTATAAACAAAAAAAAAAACTCATATACATGTCAAATACATAAAGTGCGAGGGTGCACACCTGGAACAAAATCAAGCACAGTTTTTTTTTTTTTTTTTTTTTTGCGTACGCCCGCTAATACTCGAGGCGAAATCTCAGGTTATTACTATGTCTAACCTGACATTGATTTTACGTGAGTATCCCTTTTTACTTGTACAGAGACAGGTGTCCCTCGCCATTCAGGCAAATACTCTCCGACTTCGGAGGTACCCATTGCAGCTGGGTCGGCTCAGGAGCCGCCAATCCCTGGTCGACAACACTCCTTCAAATGTCCTCGCCAGGTCTCGAGTTAATCCAGTCCAATTCCCGTTCGACGAAAAATCCTCAAATGCCGTCGCCCGGGTTTGATCCTGAATCACCCGGTCGCCAGAGCGGTGTTGTAACCACTACGCTAGCGCGGCTCCTTCAAGCACAGTTAAAAATGCATCAACCCCAACCCTTCTCCCACAATTGCAACCTGTATGGGGACAGAAGTTTGGATTAGACAAAATAAACCACACTGCACTTGGTGGGGGTCTCAGATGTCGAGCCTCCACTTCCACAAACTATTCTAAATTAAATGTTAAGTGCACAGTCAGCTGGAACTACTATGAAGGGTCTATGCCAACTCTGCACAGACCTCGTTTCCGCACAGCCTATCCTGAAATCTCCCGAACACTGCTACACAATTAACTCGTCTAAAAAAAAAAGTCAGCAGCTGTCATCTGCTATACTTGGGACAACACTGCGACGACTTCTGTGGAGAGTATGGTCACCCTCTCTCTCTCCACCATTCTGGAACTGATGACTAAGGTTTAAAAAAAGAACCCCACTGGATTCTGGAAATTGGAATAGGTAGCTGGTTTCTCCAAACACCTCTGGAGTTACCTGCCCTCTCCCTCCTATGGGTTCAGGCCTTCGGCGTTATTATGGCCGGGACGAAGTGAAATAATTACGACAACGCTGGCAGCATGCCAATTTTGCGTGTGTAACAGAACGAGCTTAGCGCTCATGGATTTTCCCACGAATGCTAATTCCACTAGAGAAATGTCTTCCCCTGCCTGGAAAAACGGGTTTCTTCTCCCTCCTCTGGCAAGATCTCAAACCCTGCGTCTGAGATGCCAATCTTTTTGCCGGGAGGAAGTTATTGCAACTTCCGCTCTGCCCCCTCAAAAGCCGCGCTACCTGCAAATTTCGAATTTTCCCCCTGAAAGGCAATCGATAATTTGAATCAGGAACGCGGCTTGGCAATTAATTTTTAGAGACCGAACTTATGAAATTCGGGCGTATTTATTATCAAGACCCCACGTGCCGACTTCATGACGTCATATGCGCGGCGTGGTTCTAAGCCAATGGGAGCTCTGCATTTCAACTGCAGTTAGCTCTCAGCCAATCAGAATTGTAAACAATACTGATGCAACCAGTACTGCTAGACAAAGAAACGGGAATTAGTCCCAGCCCTATACTGCTAAATTGAAGCAAAAATGGCCGCAAATAATTTAACTCCCGAAAAATGCGTCTAGGGCCACCTGCCCTATCTTTAAAAAGACTAAAACTGGTGCCAATCTGATCTAGGCTCTAAAGTCCTTCGTCTAGAATAATAATGCAACAGTTCCCTACACACCAACACTAAACAAGACTACTAGTCATAGAGAAGGAACATAGATGTAGATGAGATGAAACTCCACCGTAATCTCTCTGAAAAACGTAAATAAATAGAAGAAGAAACATGGGGAAGAATTTTTCTGTAATCCCTCCAAAAATAGTGAACAAAATGCAAGGAGAAAAAGACATGGGCCATTTGAAAGACAGAATCTCAGTACTTTCGTCACAGGTAGGGGGGGGGGGGAAGAATGATGAATCCACAGGCGCCTCATTGGAATTGACCAGACCCGTTACACGGACTTCGAGCTCTGAACAACGGCTGGAATTTCCATGTGCCTGCGGTAGGGAATCTTCTATTCAGAGAGGAATGAAAATCCACAGAACGAAAAAGGGGTGTGGGGGGTCATCAGGGGGAGATCAACAGCGCTCTGTCTCGACGGATAAGACGTTAGAAGAACGCAGCCAGGAGTCAATCCACAGTGCTGAGTACATTCAAGTTGATCTGCCTGATGATGATCTCACACACTTCTTGGACGGGAAGAGAGATGCAATCAAGTTTCCACCTGCCAGTGCAAAAGGGCTTTGGGAACAGCTGGACGAAGCCTTGGCAAAAGAGTTGGATAACAACCTGAAGCAGCTAACTTTGGAGAAGAAGCTGGAAATCTTCGGCGACATAATATATCTGCACTGTCACAAAGTGTTCGGAGTGAGGGAGGCAAGGGAAAGTAACCCACCACGGAAAAGTAGAAGACAAATTAAGATAGAAGAAATCAGGAAACAGAAGAAGCATGCACGAAAACTGTTCAAGAACGCAGTTGCCACAGAGAAAGAAGGGTTACGACAGGTTTGGGAGCACCTGAAAGGCCAACATAATGCCCTCTGTAGAGCAGAAAGGTTGTGCAGGAAGAGAAGGAAGACTCGAAGGGATAGGGAAAGATTCTTCAGGGAGCCCTTCAAGTTTGCCAAAGAAGTTTGAGCAACCACGGTCGGGTACGCTAAACATCAGAAAAGAAGATCTGGAAGAACACCTTAGAATGACATATTCAGATGGTCGCAAATATGAGCCGCTCAGCAGCATGGCAGGCCTTAAATGGCCGAGTAAGCCAGGAGCTGAGTTTAACACCAAGCCCCAAATGGTGCAAGAGGTAGAAAGCATTGTCCAGAAAGCGCGGTGCAAGTCAGCTCCAGGTCCTAATGGTGTTCCATATGTGGTGTATAAGAGATGCCCTGAGGTGCTCAAACGACTGCTCCGTTTACTGAAAAATGCGTGGAAAACCCAGCTTGTAAGCAAGGAATGGAGAAAGGCGAACGGAGTCTACATCCCGAAGGAGCAAAATTCCACAGACATCAGTCAGTTCAGGCCAATCTCACTACTCAATGTGGAAGGGAAGATATTCTTCTCAGTGATGGCAAAAAGACTCACTACATACCTCCTGGCAAATGGGTACATTGACACTACCATTCAGAAAGGAGGTATCCCAGGTACACCAGGATGTCTGGAGCATGCCACAATGATCTGGGAAGCAATCCAAAAGGCAAAGTCTGACAGAACAAACCTCCATGTAATCTGGTTGGATCTAGCGAATGCTTATGGATCCGTTCCACACCATATGTTGTGGCAGGCCCTAGAAATGTATCATGTTCCACAAGAGATTGCAGCAATGCTGAAGCTGTATTTCGCAGGATTTGCTGTCAGATTTTCAACCAGAGAGTACACAACGAAGTGGATTGGCCTTGAAGTTGGAATTGCGATGGGATGTACCATCTCTCCGATACTATTCGTCATGGCTATGCAGGTAATCCTCAATGCGGCTGAAGGAATGGCTATAGGTCCAAAGATCGGTGGAATGTGTCACATGCCACCGCTCAAAGCATTCATGGATGACACAACAATTCTTACATCAGATGGGCATCAGGCCCGGAGGATGTTAGCACGCCTGGATGAACTAGTCAGCTGGTGCAGAATGAGCTTCAAACCCAAGAAGTCGAGAAGCCTATCAGTCAGGAAAGGGAAGATAGCAGAGGTCATATTCACGGTTTCCAGCCAAAGAATCCCTACTGTCATTGAGGAACCTGTTAAAAGTCTTGGCAGGGTGTACGATGCCTCATTAAAAGACTCGAAGGCAGTGCAACAGACAATAGAAATGCCAACCCACCTTTCCCACCCCCGCAGACAGAGGACTACAGATCATAGACCAAAGCAGACTCCTGGGAAAGTTCAAACTGTGGTGCCTCCAGTTCATGTTGATACCGAAGTTGCTGTGGCCACTGCTTATATATGAAATAAGCACAAGTACAGTAGAAGCCATAGAGCGGAAGGTCAACAAGTTCATGAGAAAATGGCTAGGGGTACCACCAGGTCTGTCAGATGTAGCACTGTACTGCAAAAAGTCAAAACTTCTGCTTCCTTTCAAGTCAGTTGTTGAAGAGTACAAAGTTGGAAAGGCAAGACTTGCAATGATGCTACGCGAGTCAGCTGATGACGTGGTTAAGTCCATTCAGCCCACACTGAAAACGGGAAGGAAGTGGAGAGTGGAAGAAGCTGTTGATGCTGCCCAAGAGTCACTCAAACTGAGGGAGGTAATCGGATACACACAAACGAATAGACGGGGATTTGGTCATGGAGACATCCGCTGGTGGTCCAAGGCATCAAGCAGGGAGCGCAGAGACATGGTAGTTCAGGAGATACGAGGAGCTGAAAATGAGAAGAGGTTGCAAAAAGCAGTGCAGCAGGTCCAACAAGGCCAATGGACTACATGGGAAGAAGCCCTGCAGAGGTCCCTGACATGGAATGACATATGGCATATGGCACCTCTTAGGCTCAGCTTCATTGTCAGATCACTGTATGACCTGCTGCCGTCGGCCACCAACCTTGTGAAATGGGGAAAGTCGGATGATGAGCAGTGCCCCCTGTGCCAGGGGAGGCAGACACTTGAACACGTGCTCTCATCGTGTAGGGTGTCATTGGGGCAAGGGCGATACACTTGGCGCCATAACAAAGTGCTAAATGAGCTTGCTGCGACAATAGATCTGGCAAGGATGAAGGCGAATAGCAAACCCAGGCCAAGCACCGCAAATACATACTTTCTGAGGGCAGGAAAATCAGCACACCCCAAACCGAGTGAACCTGGTAGCAGTTTACCATCTCTTTTTGACTGTGCAAATGACTGGGAGATGGCGGTAGACCTACCTGGACGAGGGGCATATCCAGAGAGTATCAGGAAATCGAGGAGACGGCTGGATATAGTGCTTCATTCTTCAGCAACGCTTCAGGTCATACTGATTGAACTGACCATGCCATTTGAATCCAGATTAGACGAGCAACATTCGTTCAAAGCGGCCAAGTATAGTGATCTGGCCGCGGATCTGAGACACAATGGGTTCACTGCAAGGGTCATGGCTGTTGAAGTGGGCGCAAGAGGGCTTGTGGCTGCATCAGTGTATGAATTATTGAAACTATTGGGGCTGAAGGGACAGTCGAGAACAAGGGCACTGAAGAGGCTTAGTGAAACTGCCGAAAAGGCATCATGCTGGCTATGGAACAACCGCAATGGGCAATGGAGGTCGTAACAATAAACGCTGCGGTATAGAAAACACCAGGAATTTTTCTAAGTCCACAATATGCTGGGTTTTTGGTGTACTGGTGAACGGGCTGTGACGCAGCGGCGACAGGCGGTGAATACTGTAAGGGGTGTCAGTATAAGAATTTCAGTGACGAACACGCAGTGGCTAGACTCGTTGACTTCGCGATGGTGTCTCAGTGTGTGCGACGGAATGAACGGAATAATGTGTCTTCTCTTTGTTACTTTCACAATTGCCTCCGTGGCTGGTGAAGTTGTGGATTTTAAAGCTGCTACCATAAGTGGAATGGGTTCATTTTCGATACAAGACAACAGGAAGCTGAGACGCTTGGGAGTCATGACCCAAGTGGGCCCGCCCCCCCCTTAGAGTGTAAAGGAGTATATAGGGCCGAAACACTTGCTGGACAGGGGGACTCCTTCTGATGATCAGATTGCTTCCTGTTGTATCGCTCTGTAAAGAGTTTCCTATCATCATAAAACGGTATTGAATCAGTTTTACAAATAACAGTTCACATGAGACAAGGGACGTTTCGGGTTTTACCCTTCATCAGATCTTCTCTTGATCTCCATAAATTCCCAATGCAGTGAAAGTTCCTTTTACCCTTTGTATTCTTATTGTGATACCATTTTGATACCCTCTAACTTTGTCTATATTGCTCTAAGATATGTGTAGGGATGTTTCTTCTTATTGTCATTATTAGCATAACCCCAAAATAGAATGCAATTTCTATGGTAATGCATAACAAAGAACAAGATCTTAATTGCTTCATGGTTGCTCCTTGAAGACAAAAAGGTGGCAAAGCAAAGCAAGCTCAATGTCTCCTCAAATATCTTCTGCCCCCATTCACCAAGTAGTCATGCCTTCTACATCTGAAGGCGAAAAACTTTACCAATACCTACAAAACCTTCTGCTAGCAGGTCGTCTGATGATGAAGACAGCAGTGCCGTGACAACTGCAGCCACAAGTGAAGGAAGTAGCAGCAATTAAAGTCCTATAATAGTTTGTATATACTTTTTGTAAGTACAGTACATACATATTTCCTTTGCATTAAATATTTCTTATAATTATAAGTAGTCAATAAATGTTGTTAACTTTGTAGTTTTTATCACTTTTTACTTCTTTTAATACAACTCTTCTTTCTTTGCAAATACGTTGCTACTGATAATAATGAATTTGACCTTCCTTCTAACTTTACTGCCAATAATTGAAACTTTCTTATGGGTTTTTCCCCTCATAGGATGATTTATCAATAGGTCTCGTTAGAAAATCAAGCTTTTTCGTTTAGCATTTATTTCGACCAATTTTTACAAAAAATGAATTAACAATGCTAATTCAGGGGTGTTGACTGTTGGTGGTTTTCACCCCTGTTTACTGCACCTCTGTATTCCCACACTACAAAAACCATAGTTGTAAGTAAAGTTTGCCTTTCACCCTTTATTTTCTGTCATGTTTTTTTCTCTCATTTACCTGACGAGCCTCAAGGAGTTATCGGGAGTTTATTAATATGAAACAAATATAAAGGTATGTTATCAGGCACTCGCAGGAAATAAAAAAGTAGAACACCAGACAACAGAAAAACAACAGACATGAGTGGCTTACCCAGGATTTGAACACTGGACCTTCCGTGCGACAACCCCGCCTAGCCATGCAAGCGAATCACACTATCCGCCCTGCCATCTACGCATCATCATAAAATGATGTTTCAATGGCAGGTCAACAGTGTGAACCACAATACATGACACCAGAAGTCCACCATGGGCAGTTCAGCCTATTAATGACGCAATCACTTCTGTTGTATTTCTATCAAGCAGTATAGGCCGAATCCAACAAGACCCTTAGGACCTTAATACTGTGTCCAGTAAATGATAGTAGACTAGAACAGTGAGAACAGGATAGTGGGGAGGTTTGGTATTGTACAAACATTTATTACAAATAAGGGAGGGAAACCTGAGGCCTGTAAACAGTAAATTAATATGAAACAAATATAAAGGTATGTTATCAGGCACTCGCAGGAAATAAAGAAGTAGAACACCAGACAACAGAAACAGTTATCGGGAGACTCTGAGAAGAAATAACAGAACTACTACTTACTTAGACATGTCATATGAGGCGACAAATATGAGGTTATGCATGAGGCTAACATCCGTATCCTGTAATACAAATTGCTACAGAATCTACTACTGAAAGAGCACATGAATGCTTGGTGCAAGCTTCCTGCAAGGGGACCAGTGGTGGCTCCATGCTCCATAAGGAGCGAATAGGGCAATGATGATGATGATGATTTACCTCATGTCCACAACTTCCTGAACTTCCTGACTGGGTGACCCCTTGTCTGGGGAAGTCTCGTATAAGAACAGCTTGAAATCACAGATTACCATGTACTCCTTAACCCAACCTTTCTTGATGCCGCCTGTTCTTGGGATCTATGAGATTAGTAAACAGCTATTAACTTCATGTTGTGAAATACATACAAAACTGTAGTAGCACTAGTAAAAACATGAATGTAAATTGTTTTTAAAGTAAAATAATTATGGTTTATACCTCTACACCTCACAGTAGAAGGGGAACGACTAAGTAAGTAAGTAAGTATACAATACTTTATCTGTAAATAAAAACAAATACTTTCATGATCTCTCTCCGTCTCTTCTTCAATCTTTCTGTCATTTAAATGCAACTTTTCTGAATACATTTCTCTTTTTCTTTATTAGCTCTAATTCTCTGTAAGTTAACTGCCTGGATTTTCTCAGTGCGATTAACACATGGAGGGACCACAACACAATTAGCTCTCTTGTAGTTAACATGTGGTAAATTGTCTTCCAGTGGTCGTTTCAGCAGAAATCTGTTTTATACGATGAACCTCCTGCCCCAAGATTAACCAATTTTAGTTACCTTTTACAGTGCCCCTACAAGAAGAAACATCCCTAAACATATCTTAGAGCAATATAGACAAAGTTAGAGGGTATCAAAATGGTATCACAATAAGAACACAAAAGGTAAAAGGAACTTTCACTGCATTGGGAATTTATGGAGATCAAGAGAAATCAAGTCCAACATAAAAATGAGAATCTTCAACTCAAATGTCAGTCCTATTATATGGCTCTGAAATATGGAAAAACAACAAATAACAACAACCAAAAAGTTACACACTTTCATAAATGGGTGCATGCATATAACAGAAGGATTGAAATGTGCAACAAGGTCACCAATGTGGAACTGATGACAAGAACCAGACAAGTGCTAATGGAACAAGAGATGAGAAGTCGCTGGCTATGGATAGGATCCATACTGAGGAAACTTGCTGATAGCATTACAAGGTAGTCCTTGTTCTGGAATCCCCATGGTAAAAGATTCAGAGGTAGACCACAAAATGTACAGAGATGAGAACTGGAGACAGAAATTAAGAAGATGAGAATGACATGGAAAGAATTTGAGCTGATGGCATGTGATTGTTGAAGGCCTATGTTCCTTGGATAGCTAAAGAGCAATGATTGATTGATTGATTGACTGATTTTACAAGCTTGGTATGATGCAATGGTCCTATTCTTTGCATCCCAGTGTCTGGACCTGGGATCCATACAGGCATTACAAGTAATATAACATTCTTTTATTAAGTTATATGTTATGTCTCTTCTGAAATTGTGCAGACATCTTATTTCCCCTTCACTGCTGCTATCTCAGCCTCAGTATTTCTATTCAACAGATAATTTTCACGTATGCGTAAGTCTTCAGTATTTCTATCCCACAAACTGTTTTCATACATGGCAATGCACTTACTCTGACAAATCCTTCACATGCTATGCCCTGACCTTTTTCTATCGCAAATGTATGTTTCACTGTGGATAATAAAGTAACATAAATGACATAAACAGGTGATACGTAAAAAAAAACATGGTAACGGGATAAAAAGGCTTACAGTGTAAATAACATAGGTCCTTAAAAAACTAGGATGACAATAATTGCTTATATCCTTTACCCTAATTTTAAACTCATTTTAAGAAAAACAAAACTGATTTGTGAACTGCCTAACCTCAACTGTGAAAATTTTACTGCACATTCAAAAGAGCATAGTGTTCTATGAAGATAACAATAGACGAGTAAAATTACATATATTCAAGCAATGGTAAAAGGTAAAAGTAAGTTTTATTGCAGAAACTGCCGCAGGGGAGCGAAGTGTTGGAGACCATCAAACTAGGCTCAGTTTTATGAGGTGGGGTGGCCAGTTCCCTTCCTCACTGTTTTTGCCTTCCCAAACTCAAGAGCAGTCATGCACCAATTTCCAGCTGGGTAGACTGAAGCGTGAAGCTACCATAATCAGATAACTGTGGCACGAGAGGAAATCAGTCTAACCACTTAGCCAATTGGACACACAAAGCAGTGATAAAACTTCTGAAATACACTAACAAATAAAACAAAACTTACCAATCTCAGGTGGAACCGGACAATGATCTGGACATTTTGCCATACATAACACATGACAAGTGTAGTTGCATGCTGAAATTAAATCATTAGAACAGAATCCAAATATTTTTATCGGAAGCACACTTAATAAAAATGAAATGACTAGAAAAATATCAAGCACATTTAAACTTGTAAACTGTAACCTCTAACAAGACACTACAATAATATCACACGTAAATATGCAGTAATCTTTAAAAAAAAATTATAACAATAGCAAAAAAATTGTTTGCAAAAATACAACAAGCAGTTTGACATCAGTGTAGTGTAAAATACTCTGGATATCTGATAATAAATGATGCAAATTAGAATCAAACTGCTGTAATCATCTTTGGCATATGGTAAATGTGAGGGACCTGTAATAATATTTGATGTAGACCTTATGAAATGGTTAAGGAGATTCACGGCAGTGAAAATCGGGTTTCAGGTACAAAATACACATTTTTTTACTTTTGAGCTTATTTTATTAAATAATCATTGAGGAATCGATTGAGCAAGGTTTTATGACATAAAAAATGCATTTGACGTGTCAAAAAGCATATTTTCCTCACTACCCCCAAACTATGGTTAGCAAATTTGTGTCGAAAATGCAAGATTTGCATCTCGATAGTACCTTAGTTACGCTGTCCGCATCGTGAAGTATTTGGTATCGATCGTGAAGTATTTGGTATAGATGAAAATGGAATTTCCTTATCTCCCTGATTATAGCCAATTCAAAACCTTTATTTGTCATAGCTCTGCGTGATTTTGTCGGCATCTGTGGCCTAATGGATATGAACGCAGTTTCATAATCCAGATATACCAGGTTCGAAACCTGCTGCGGGCGGTTTGGTAGCAGATCGCTTTGTGTGGATTTTTAACAATGGTATAAGCGCCGTACCGTTCAGAAAGCAATGGCAAACTACTGAATGAAAAAAAAATTGCCTAGAAAAATCACAAACAGCCAATAAAAGCTGGGGTTGATTGCCACGTCCTGTAAAGGATAAGCAACTAACTGCGTGATTTTGCATTCAAAACCTCCATAATTGTACACTAACTTTGTTATAAGGAGAGGTCACGTTGTGACCCCATTCCCTCATTCATCACCCATTCATGACGCATTCGTGTATATCTTTTTGATTGGTCATAACCACGCTCTGGCTGGCCTGCACAAATCCGGAAGATAACAACAGCTACTTCCGCCCGTAAACAAAATAACTGTTCCATTGAACATGGTGTTCGACATTTTTCTCTTGATTAGTCTAAATCTCATTAAATTGTGTTCTATTACTTCAATATGGGAAGAAAAGGTAAGAAAGCAAAGCTACAACAACTATCTGCTGCTAGAGCACGTCGACAGTATGTAATTTCTAGCAATGGTAAGACCGAATCAGCGGCGAATGATAAGCAAACTGATGTAGGCTCAACATCGAATTTCTGCATTCCAGTATCCGATAGGCCTATACTTCAAATTGCTGATCCAATAGTACCTTTCACCATTGGCCCAAGTCGATCTATAAAAATGAACTTGAGCGCGAGCAAGAATGGTGCTTCTCATAACACTGTCTGTACCCAACCTAAACCTACGTGTGCAAGCAAAGCACATTGCAAACAAGAACTGACAACACCATGTCAAAGGGTTTCTCTTCCTGGAAGTTGTGTGCCACACATGTGAAAAAGCAATTTCTGTATACATCCGAGAGGGAACCAGAAGGCCGCGGCCCTCTGGGACATGCAATCAACAAATCTGCTGTTCTTGGTGCCCTCATGTCTGGAATGGGCCCAATCTCTTCTGTGAGAACCTAGACCTCCCTGGCCTGCACCAGAAAACATTTCATAAATATGCAGATTACATTTTTGATCATTTGGATACCATGCACACAGTATTTCAACGTGCCGTCAGAATTGTCAGAGCTGAACATGCTAAGAGTTAGCATCATACCATTAATAAAAAAGAAGTCATTGACATCGCTGTCAGCTTTGATGCAACTTGGCTAACTAGAAGTCATAATTCACTGATAGGTGTTGGCAGAGTTATCGACATCTTGACTGGCATGGTCATCGATACGCACGTTATGCCCTCCTTCTGTCACATCTGCGAGAATACTGGACAGTGGCAACTGAAAAACCAGCCTGACAAATTTAAAAAATGGAAAGCAGAGCATCTGAAGGACTGCTGCTGTAATTACGAAGGGTCAGCTGGAATGATGGAGGAAAAAGCCTGCGAGGTTCTCTGGCTTTATTCAGTGGCAATTCATAAGCTATGCTACACTGTTTTGCTATCAGATGGCGATTCCAAGGCCTACAACAGACTCTGCGACATCAAACCGTATGGTCCAGAAGTTGACATAACCAGCTGGATAGTACCAGAGTTGACATAACCAGAGTGGATAGTAGCAATTCGCTCACATGGCTAGACGGGGGTGCTGTTTGGAAGGTCCTGGTTTGATTCACAGTGAGTCTATCACTTCAGTTGTTTTTCTGTTGTCTAGTCTTCTACTTCTTTATTTTCTCTCTGAGTGTCTGATTACATACCTTTGCGTGTTGTTTGTTTATTTATTTATAGAAATAAAAAAGCTTTTAGGCCAAGCATCTGGAACAAACTCTAAACCCTTGGACAGGTGCGACTAAGGAAATGTCTGGCCAACAGCCAGAAATACAAGGCTGACAAACTTATAAAAAGAAAAAAAATTAAGCAAGAGGCAAGACAAAGGCGAGAGAAGGAGCTGCAGGAAGCTCAAGGAGGAGCTGCAGGAAGCTCAAGGAGGAGCTGCAGGAAGCTCAAGGAGGAGCTGCAGGAAGCTCAAGGAGGTGCAGCATATGGTGCTGGACAATTTTAGAGACATTTGGCCCCCCCCAGAATGGAGTATATTCTACAAGACAAGGTACTCGGTGAGTAACATGCATTTTTCTCAAAATTAACTTTTTATTAACAAACAATTACAAAACTAAAAACCTACGAGACAGATCATTATAAAATTTAGCATGCATGTAGTACACATATATATCTTTATTTGTTCAGAAGAGAATTTTCAAATTTTGGTAATTTTTCTTTACATATTTTTAAAAATACTTTTTTGTAAATATATATATATTTTTTTAAATCATTAAAAATAGAATTTTAAACTTATCAAAATAAGCTTTTGAACAAATTTTTTAATTGTCAGTCACAACATGTGTGTGCAATATGATAAACTTTGGACCACAGGAAACATAAGATACGGTCTCTTGAAAATTGGTTTAAAATCCAATATGGCAGATGTTTTTTTTTTTTTTTGGTTACCATGGTAACCACGTATTTTAGCAAAATAAACTGTAGAATTTGGTTCATGGACATAAACTGTGTCCTTTGAGTATATAAAAAGTGTGAAAATATTATTGGAACAAAAGTTAGTTTTCACTGTAGTGCATCCCCATAAACCCAATCAGATTAGGAAGAAGCTTAGCACTTCAAAAACTGTGCATTATATTGCTTTATACTGCTTCCTTTATGATTTTGAAGGTTTGTTCTTGGCATTAGGTATGTTTTGAGTCCTTTTGGAGAATGTCTTTCCCTCCAAAATGATAAATGATACTGGCCAAAACTGATTCATACCCATGGAATTTCATTCACACAGAGTGTTTACTTCAATGCCTTATTTCAATCTTTGCTAATATTCGTTTCTGTGCTTCAACAGACTGCTGGTAAAACAAATAACAGAAGACCACTTGCAACTGATAACTAATGTAAGGAATTACACACAAGTCCTTGGCAAAAGGGACAAAGCGCAAAGTATGGATAACAATAGTAACCATCAAGGGGATAGAAGAAATAATAATTAGGAAGCAGGTTTAAGCAAAAGCAATACCAGAAATTACAGAGCTAATGGTCATGAAGTATACATAAATAAAAAAATAAAAATAGGTCAACGTATCAGTAGACACAAGTGGAAATATGCTGATAAAGTGTTACAAGGAGCACCGAAGCTGCATTCAAAGGAAATAGAGACTGGTACAACAGTACAAAGAAGCTAACAGGAAAACATAAGCAATCAAATGGCCTTACCAAAGAAAAGAATGGAAAATTGCTTAGTAACATAAAAGTGCATAACAAGATGGGCTGAACATGATGCGGAACTGCTAAATAGATCAGAACCCTAAGATCCCTTAGAAATCCAACCAGCAGCAAAGGATTTACAAGTTAAATGTGAAAAACCAAATAAGTAAGATATCAGACCAGCTGCCATCTCCACAATGAAGATCAGCTGCAGTCCTATACATCTCTCAATGTTGTCGTTCCATTTATAGCACTGTCATTCTCTTTCTATTATGATTTTCAACAAGGATACTTTACACTGATCCCGAGTCTAGACGCATCAAAAGCTAAACCCTTTTACTCAAATGTTAAATCTAAATAATCGAATGACTAAAACACATTAATCAAACATTACTCCTGTGTCTTAAAACCTTACCTTCACAACTGACGCCCTGGCGCTGCAGACCTACCAGCAAGCTACTACAGCAGCTACATTTACACGGAGACTGGAAAGATTTGACAACAAACCTGAAAATACCAATAACAAAATGTGTTGAGCACTGAGAAAATGTGTGCCATTACACTATGACCAGAGTGGTACATGGCAGTTTGTGCCTTCTAAAAAGTTGCTACTTTAGTTTCGCGCCCTTTCTCCTGACTCGAAGGCAATAAATCTTGTTAACTGGTGAACACAGCACTGTTTACTTTGGCGGGAAATATCAGCTGACTTTGGCTTGAAATAGCATGAAATTTAAACACGTTTAAGGGCATGCGCGGCAGTGAAAATATACAAAATATAGATTTTTTACTTTTGAGTTTATTTTATTAAATAATCATCGAGGAATCGATTGAGCAAGGTTGTGACATAAAAAAAAGCATATTTTTGGAACTACCCCCAAGCTATAATTTGCAAATTTGTGCCAAAAATGCACGATTTCTCTCTCAATAATACCTTAGTTACGCTGAGTGCATCGCGAAGTATTTGGTATCGCCGAAAAGGGGATTTTTTTATCTTCCGGATTATACCAAATTTGAAACTGACTTTCTCATAGCTCTGCTTGGTTTGTTATTCAAAAACCTCCATAATTTTTACGCTAACATCCTTATAAGGAGATGTCAAGCAGTGACCCCATGCTCTCATTCATGGAACATACATGTTTTTCTTTTTGATTGGTCATAACAATGCTCTGGTTGGGCTACGCAAATCCGGAAGGTAACAACAGCTACTTCCGCCGGTAAACAACTGTGTTCTATCGAACGTGTTGTTACTCTATTTCTCCCTGGATTACATTCTAAATCTCATTAAATTGTGTTCTATTACTTCAAAATTGGAAGAAAATGTAAGAAAGCAATGCAACTATCTGCTGCAAGAGCAAGTCGACAGTATGTAATTTCTAGCAATGGTAAGACCGAATCAGCGGTGAATGATAAGCAAACTGATGTAGGCTCAACATCGAATTTCTGCATTTCAGTATCCGATAGGCCTATAGTTCAAATTGCTGATACAATAGTGCCTTTCACCACTGGCCCAAGTCGATCTGATATAAAAATGAACTTGAGCGTGTGCAAGAATGGTGCTTCTCATAACACTGTCTGTGCTAAACCTACGTATAGAACCATTTTGGACATTTCTTTTTTCAACAATGATCTCAGCAATGTGTGTTGCAATGTGTGCAAGCAGAGCACATTGTGAACAAGAACTGACAACACCAAGTCAAAGGGTTTCTCCCTCTTCCTGGAAGTTGTGTGCCACACATGTGAAAAAGCAATTTCTGGAATGTACACATCCGAGAGGGAACCAGAAGGCTGCGGCCCTCTGGGACATGCAATCAACAAATCTGCTGTTCTTAGTGCCCTCATGTCTGGAATGGGCCCATCTACATTCAAACTCTTCTGTAAGAACTTAGACCTCCCTGGCCTGCACCAGAAAACATTTCATAAATATGCAGATCAAATTTTTGATCATTTGGATACAATGCACGCTACAGTATTTCAACGTGCCATCAGCATCGTCCGAGCTGAACATGCTAAGAGTCAGCATCATACCATTAATAAAAAAGAAGTCATTGACATCGCTGTCAGCTTTGATGCAACATGGCTAACTAGAGGTCATAAGTCACTGATAGGTGTTGGCAGTGTTATCGACATCTTGACTGGCATGGTCATCGATACGCACATAATGTCTTCCTTCTGTCACACCTGCGAGAATACTGGACAGTGGCAACTGAAAAATCAGCCTGACAAATTTGAACAATGGACAACAGAGCATCAGAAGGACTGCTGCTGTAATTATGAAGGGTCAGCCGGAATGATGGAAGTAAAAGCCTGTGAGGTTCTCTGGCTTCGTTCAGTGGCAAATCACAAGCTACGCTACACTGTTTTGCTATCAGATGGCGATTCCAAGGTCTACAACAGACTCTGCGACATCAAACCGTCTGGTCCAGAAGTTGACATAACCAAAGAAGAGTGCGTCAACCATGTTGCAAAGCGATTAGGCACTGCACTGAGGACACTCATTACTGACTGCAGGAAACAAAAAGTCACCCTTGGTTGAAATGGCCATGGTCGTCTGACCCAAAATGCCATAAGAAAACTGTGTATTTACTATACCAGGGCCATCGCCAGCATAGTACAGCCCCAGGGATGAAACAAGCCATCATGGCTTCTCTCTACCATGGGTATTCGACAAACGACAAACCCCAACATAATTTTTGTCTGCCAGGCAAAAATTCCTGGTGTTTCTATCAGGCTTCCATGGCCAAAGGAGAAGCTGCCGGACCCCACGAGACCCAAGTTCATACTCCGCTAGACTACAACCTGCTCCATAAGCACTTAGCCCCTATTTATGATCGTCTTACTGATCAGCATCTGCTCAAGAGATGTGAGCTAGGTGCAACTCAAAATGCAAATTAAAGCCTCCATGATGTTATATGGAGTCGTTGCAGCAAGTGGAAATTTGGTGTCGTTGAAAAAAGTCAAATTCAGTGTCCTTGTGGCCATTGGAGAGTTCCACTTTGGTCTATCAGCCAGTGCAGAAATAAAAAAGCTGTATGGCCAAGCATCTGGAACAAACTCGAAACGCCTTGGTGTAGTAAAATCTGCGAGATAATCGCTCATTTCAGTAAGATTTTAGTCCTATGATAATAAACAACCCCGCCCGTATGTGTCTGACTATGAGCATCTCACACGCCAGCATCGCACTGAATTTTGTGCCATGGTAATGCTTAGAAACGATCCCGCCGTATAAACCTACTCGCTTTCCTTGTGACGTACAATAAACATTTTTAACATTTTGCCCGACCTGATAGAGACTGCGGCAAGACTTATAATTAACGATCTTCCAGAAATGTGCCGCCAAGTTACTGTCTGAATTAACGTAATACTTTAACTTTAACGCCTCTAATAGTAGTAATCCTTACATTTTTTGGTAGTGTAACACGAGACAACAGTAATAATTAACGCCAATTCTAACACCCGCCGCGCAAAACCCCGCTTCGCTTGACACGCGGTGGGATTGGCCCGATGATATATACACACAGACAGTTTAAATTCTCGCCGAGTAATGTATTTCTGACGTCACTCAAACAAGTTAGTTATTTGAATAAAAATGCTAGAGAGAGATGAGGGGGGAAGATGGCCGACTTGTGTAAAATTTATATTTGACGATTGACAGTGACAAAATTGAAAATCTAAACCATACTGAAACTGACCATAAAAAATCATATGGTAGTATAGCTTAGAGTCCCCTGAGCAAAAATGTGTTTTTAAAAATATGGTAGTCCAAGTATTAGCCAAGTTATTGAGAAAATACTAAATGTCTACGGACACTTGACCAGACAGACTGTTGTTCTTGCTCGTTATACATAACGTTAGTGGGGACGCTAGTTTAAAAAAAAAAAAAAAAAAGGCATGGTAGTAATTCAAATTCTATTAGTTGGTATAGGAGTGAAAGGGGAGAGATAGGAAAAATGTAACTAAAAACGAAACATCTTTTTCTATTGGGCATAACTAACGCAGACGGACCAATCGACTACCAGACACAGAGTTTGTTTGGAATTTTGTTTTTGTTTTTCAAAAACTACATTTGAATTCTGGTAGTCGCAAGTTTTCCATTGGCCAGTACTAATAGATATTAGCAAAAAGCTTTCAATGCTCATCGCCAGTTGACAAAAACTTTTTCTATCAAATACGCTGAGATCAGCTGTGTTAATTTATAAAATAAAGAATTAATTCGCAGTCTGGGCAGGGCAGAGAAAAACTGAGGCCATTCTTTGCAAGTCAGCGTTATTTGTTATATATTTCTGTGAAATTGTGGTAAGAATGCTTTATGTATTAATATGTTTATTACAACTGCCAAAGTTAGATACTGCTATTGGGAAAAGTGAAGGACATGCCGGGAGCAGACATTGTTGTACCATCGTTTTCATTTCTCCCTTAGACATTAGGTACATCATACACCAGACACTAGAGCCAAAATAGTGACTGTGTGAGATCTAGGGAGGTAGCGTTAGGTTCCCTGCAAATACATCATTATCATCTATTAGAGTCGGGGGCCTACATGTGCTTGACCTCACACGGTTAACACAGACACCGATTTCTTTCCTTTTAGGTATAACATTATAACCTCCCCAGCAAATTAAACTTGCTACACTTGGACAGGTGCGATTATGGAAACGTCTGGCCAACAGCCAGAAATATGAGGCTGACAAACTTGTAAAAAGAAGAAATATTAGGCAAGAGGCAAGACAAAGGCGAGAGGAGGAGCTGCAGGAAGCTGAAGGAGGTGCAGCATACAGTGCTGGAGAATCGTGGTGACATTTCGCCCCCTAGAATGGAGTATATTGGACAAGACACGGCACACATTCATAACCCTCCACTCCCAAAGGAGCATAGGCCTTCAACAAACACATGCCAAGTCCTCCTGTCACGTGCCATCATCTCAAGTTCTTTCCATGTTCTCCTCATCATTTTCACCTCTGTTTCCAACTCTCTTCTCCATGTACTTCTTGGTCTTCCTCTGCCTCTCTTGCCCTGGGGGTTCCAGAACAAGGACTGTCTTGTAATGCTATCAACAGGTTTCCTCAGTGTGTGTCCTATCCATCGCCATCGTCTTCTTCTCATTTCTTGTTCCACTGGCACTTGTCTAGTTCTTGTCATCAGTTCCACGTTGGTAACCTTGTCATACCATTTTAATCCCTCTATTCTACGCAAGCACCCATTTATGAAAGTCTGTAGCTTTTTGGTTGTTGTCTTTGTTGTTCTCCATGTCTCTGAGCCATACAATAGGACTGACTTCACATTTGAGTTGAAGATTCTTATTTTCGTGTTGGATCCTATTTCTCTTGATCTCCATATATTTCCCAATGCAATGAAAGCTCCTCTTGCCTTTTGTATTCTTATTTTGATATCGCTGTCTGTCCCTCCAACTTTGTCTATATTACTGCCAAGATATGTGTATGATTCTACATCTTGTATTGGTGTTTCTTCAAGTTCAACCCTGTTATCATTACCTGCATTTATTCGCATTATTTTTGTCTTTTCCCTGTGTATTTTCAGACCCAATTGCTGTGACCTCTCATCGAGTGTTTTCAATTTGTCCTGCATCTGATTACGGCTATGGGACAGAAGAGCCAAGTCATCAGCAAAATCCAGATCATCCAACTGCTTATTCAGAGTCCACTGGATTCCATTTCTGTTGTGTGTTGCCGATGATCTCATAACCCAATCTATTGCCAGCAAGAAAAGAAATGGAGACAAGAGGCATCCCTGTCGCACTCCTGTTCTTATCCCAAACGGTTCTGTAAGCTGTCCTTCGTGAAGAACTCTGCATGTCATGTCTTCATATGTTTTCTTTATTAAATTAATGATCTTCAGGGGAACTCCATAATGCCTCAACAATTTCCAAAGTGATTCTCTGTCTACACTGTCAAATGCCTTTTCGTAGTCCACAAATCCGATGTATAGTGGTGAATTCCATTCCAGACTTTGTTCAACTATTATTCTCAAAGTGGCTATCTGGTCTGTACATGATCTGTTTTGTCGAAAACCTGCTTGTTCATCTCTCAGTTTCTTGTCTATGGACTCTTTTAATCTCTCAAGGATAATCCTGTTTAATACTTTTCCTGGCACTGATAGTAACATTATTCCTCTATAATTTGTGCACTCTTGTAAATTTCCCTTCTTAGGCAACTTAACCAGATATCCTTCCTTCCATTCTGCTGGTATCTCTTCCTTTTCCCAGACTTTACCAAGTAATTTATATAACATCTCTGTAGCCGTGTCGATATCTGCTTTGATGGCCTCTGCTGGAATGCCATCAGGTCCAGACGCTTTTCCATCTCTTAGAAGCTTTATGGCTTTCTTTATTTCTTCCTTCGTTGGTCTTTCACCGTTAATTTGTAGCTCTTCTTCTGCTGGCTGGATGTCCGGCAGGTTTTGTGGAGCTGGTCTATTGAGAAGGTCCCCAAAATATTCTGTCCACCTCTTCATTTGCTCTTGTATATTGCTGCGCAGTTTCCCATTCTTGTCTTTTATGAGGCAACTTGTTTGCTTGTATTTCCCTGTTAGCTTCTTTGTGCTGCTATACAGTTCTCTCATATTTCCTTTGGCTGCAGCATCTTCTGCCTCTCTTGCCAACTCCTCAATATACTTCCTCTTGTCTCTTTTGATACTTCTTTTTACTTCTTTGTTTGCTTCTGTGTACACTTCTTGAGCCTTGGCTTTGGAACTTCTGGTTTTGCTTGTGTTTAACTCTGCTTTCTTGTTTTTTCTGTCTTTTATCTTATTGATGGTTTCTGTTGTTATCCATGCTTTTTGTTGTCTTTCCCTTTTCCCCAGTATTTCTTCACATGTCTCCTTCCATACAGTTTTGACCTGCTGCCAATAGTCAATTTTTTCAATTGACAGTCACAACATGTGTGTGCAATGTGATAAAATTTGGTTAATGGGGAAACATGATTTTTGCTCTTGAAAATTGGTTTAAAATCCAATATGGCGGATGTTTTTTTTGGTTACCACACCATGTTTTGTAACAAAATGAACTGTAGAATTTGTTTCATGGACATGCCTGTGTCCATTGAGTATATAAAAAGTGTGAAAATATTATTAGAACAAAAGTTAGTTTTCACTGTAGTACATCCCCTTAAGTGCATTCCTGATAAGCGCAGGACTAAAATAATTTGCTAGACAATAACTTTGTGCAAAATACTATCTCTGTGTGAATTTTCATTGTTTAACATTGCATAATAATTGTATACCAGATTTTTTATTTTTATTTTATTTATAAAATTTTGCCTCGTATTAGCGAGGCGCGTCCCGTTCAACATAGTCGGTTATATTTGGACGCATGTCCAAACATAACAGACCTTTAGGTGTGAATAAATTAATATATACCAGAAGGTGAAGTATGGCTTAAAATTGGGGTTGATCATGGAAAAGGAAGTTTGAAAGCTACAATGCCGGTAGGGAATTTGGAGAAGTCAAATTATAAAACCAATACCATCCTATTAGCACTAGCTAGAGTCAGACATACAATAATTTAGAAATATTTATGAATAATCTGAAAGCTCCGATAGAGTGATTAAAAGATTTAGAGTGGGAAGGGAAACAAATGATAATTTTTTTCTTCGGGGATTATGACTTTTTTATGAAAATGTATGGTGTGTCCGGAGTTCATGGAACATACACGTGTCTTTGGTGTCTTCAGCCAAATAAGATGATTAAGTTCAATACAAAACTTTCAAACAAAGAAGTCTGGCCATGTTGATGAGAAATTACAAGAGATTTATGAAATTTGGAAAAGGAATTAAAATCAGAGGCACATCTCCAATCCAACCTGGTCATAAGCAACTCTAAAACAAAATCAATGGTGATATCACGAGAAGAAAGAAGACATCAGATTAAGCTTGGAAAACAGGTCCTGGAGCAGGTCGACCACATTAAATACCTCGGAGCTATTATAGACCGAAAGGGAGGCATCAAAGAAGAGTTGGCCACTCGAAAAGCAGCGGCTGGGAGACTTTTTCAGGCCATAAATCGAGGATTCCTCAGCAACAGATAGATTGGTAAGAAAACGAAGATGGCTGTATACTGCTCCACCTATGTCCCGTCTTGACATATGGATACGAGTCATGGGCAATGACTACAACCCACAAAAGCCAGATCCAAACCTCCGAAATGAGGTATCTTAGGAAGGTGGTTGAAGTAACAAGAAGAGACATGGTCCGCAACCAAACAATACATCAAGGCCTTAAACCCCATCCCCTGCAGACCCAAGTAGAACAGTCCCAACTAAGATGGTTTGGCCATGTCTGCAGAATGGGAGAAGATCGGCTACCACGACAAGCATGGGAAACGAAGAGCCAGGGATCCAGACCCCCAGGATGACCCAGAGTCCGCTGGGAGGACAACATTAGACAATCTTTGAAGGACCGAGGACTAGAATGGAACCAGGCCAGGAGGAAGACAGTCGATAAGATAGTCTGGCGCTCTCTCTTCCAAACCTCTACACCTCACGGTAGAAGGGGAACGACTAAGTAAGTAAGGAAGAGGAATTAAAAAAACAAGTGGCACGTTACTCCAGTTCTTGACATAAACCACTGTTAGATATTGAAATTGAATATATGGTCCTCCTTACCTTCATATTTTACTAAGCATTGTTTTTAAAACACTACAGACTTCTAGAACAGGAAGCCGATAAAATAGACATTAAGATCTTTGAATATTTGCAAGATATACACACCAACATTAGTTCTGTTAACAAAATGTATAAATAAGTAAATAAAGGTTATAATCAGGTACTCGTTGGACATAAAGGATGACACTAGACAACAGAAAAGAAAATATAAGTGATAGGCTTATCAGGAATCGAACCTAGGACAAGTTAAACGGTGCCATCGCCTTGCTGTCACAGTACATCGTGAAAGGACACTCCGCCAATTTTGCACTCCAAAAAAAAATGCACAATATACTGTCACAGCAAGGCGATGGTGCCATTTAACTGATCCTAGGTTTGATTCCCTGTAAGCCTATCACTTATATTTTCTTTTCTGTTGACTGGTGTCATCCTTTATGTCCAACGAGTACATTATAACCTTTATTTATTTATTTACTTTATTTACTGTTCACAGGGCTCAGGTTTCCTCCATTATATAATAACATTTTTAGAGATTTAGTAGCAACTGGAAAATTCAGAAGAATTAGAAGCCAAATTTGAATTTGTCCAGACATGTACTGAACTTTGTGAAGATGAGGAGGCGAAAGTTAGGTTTGAAGTTAAACTTGCAAATATGTAAGATAGAATGGTCCAACTTCAGTTTGCAGGTCAGTGTGCTAGGGCAGATATTATAAAGTGTGTTTGTGTGAATAATACTGTGAATGTTAACAATCATATCTCTGATACTGTGTGCGTAATCATATAATAAATTATATCATTATATTGTTTTAACACAATATTTCCACATTTTTATTTACAATGTACAGCATCAACAGTGTTACTTTTTAAAAACTCTCAGTATCAATGTATGCTCTCGCACTCTGCATAGTACAAGTAATAGAAATTTAACCATGATTAATTACTTGTCAATTCATCTTTTGATAACTCCTATTTGAAGCATGCTGCAAACAATTTTAAGTGCTGTCCATTTTCTATAACATGTCTATTTTATATTAATATATAAATTAGAGTACAGTTTATCTATACTGTTAATGTCATTTAATGACATATTAAAACTGGAAAAAAATTACTTTTTACACTTTTTCAGACTCTCATATCTTCTGTTGTAATTACAGTACAATGTTCGTATTTAAACAACAACTTGTAGTAACATACCATCTATGACTAAACGCTACTTAAAAAATGGAGTTTCCAACAATAAATTTGCAGCGAAGGTTTAATTATCCCATATCGAATGTCTAGAGCACTGAGACTGGAATTCCCAAACGCAGGTAAGAATTTGACCTTGTGAACCGATCAGTAGCTGGATTCAATGCGGGTAACTAAAAGTGCATTGGCAAACTGACAGCAACTCTCGTTATTGTGAGAAGTTACTGTGATTTTATTTTCCACAGGCCCCATTCTTTTTCTCCCTGTAATTATTAGAGTTTACTCTCTTTCGCTAGGTAATAAATTGTGTTTTTTTTTCATGAGAGATTACTGTAGGGTTTAATTTTAATATCCGCACCAGTCTTCTTTTCTCTGAATTAAATGCGCTCACGTAGTCTTATTTTCTTTGTAAAAATAATGGCGGTCATTTTTATTGTAGTGGGCGCTTGAGTATTATTAGGCTGGGTGAAAACTTTCCGACGTTAAAACCACCTACCTGGGTTTAGACGGGGGTGGGGGTATTGAAGCACGACCCAGGTAATGTAGAACCAATCAAGGTTGTTTCTGTTCACGCGAACGGGAGTAACATTATCTTACATGACGCAATAAAGATGCGTGCGATCAGAATAAACATGACTCATGAGTTTGCTTACAATCTAATTGGCCAGGGTCAATTATTAACTAATTCCGGCAAAATTATTGGTTCCAGAGGGACACGACGCGATGACGTATGGCGTGGGTCTTGGCGTGGGTATTCAAATTATAAATAACAGAGTAAATCTAGTAGCACTCTCTTTGTCTCCAGAAATATCAGCCGTGAATCTAAGTCATATTCGTCTGCTCTTAAGTGAGAAATTTGAGAATTAGGTATGTAAGCATCTTAATTTAGCGGTGTAGATAATGCGTTTCTTAATAGAATCTTAGCACGATAAAGTAAAGTTTCTTCGGGAAGTTAACTTAAATTTTATAAACGAAAGTGCCATCCACTGCTATCTTAGGATAAAACTGTAAGTTGTGCTTATAACTTTCTGTGACTAGTAGCAATATCTATCATTTGTTAACAGATTTGTGTAACGGGTTTGTGAAATTAATTGTATAAGGTTAAGTCCTTAGGCTATATCCCTACTGAAATTGTGAGGTTCGATATAGATATACCTCGATTTGATTATAATATTTGCAGTGTAAATACGCTAGCGTATTTGTGTACTTTATTTTATTGTGCATTAAATTGTTGTGTAGTCAGGAGGGGAGTGAGGGGTGTAATTAATTTTACGGAGATGGTATTAAATTATTCCTAGATAAGTCTATTTTATTTTGGTGTTAATCGATGACTCACTAGGGTCCGTCTGTAATATAAAGTAGGGCCTAGTATTTAGTACAGGGGATTTCCTTCAGTGAATGAATTGTTTTGACGCTGAGGCTAGATTAACATAACAGATTAGGTCAGCAGTGTCTGGGGTTTCTACTAGACAGATATTTACGTTGAGGTGGGAGATGGGTAGGAGTACTTGTTATCGCTTGTGCGTAGAGGTGTGTAGGGGATAGATGGGAGATGTATTTATTTAAGGGAGTTAGGTGTTAGAGATGAGTAAATTTTGATGTGTTGTATATCTGTTGTTATTATTTGTTTCACAGCATTTTTTCACGGCACTATGGGAGGGGTGCGAATTTGCCTTACAGCTTGCCAAGATATTCGGCCTTCTCAGGAGTAGAAGGGTCGAGGCATCGCCAGAGGTGAAAGAAAATTGGTGACGCGGTAGTTACCGGTGCCAAATATGTCTGCACCAGAAAAGGATAGCAGTTCTCTTGCAGTTAAGCCATGCTTCAGCGGGAACGGGTGCATCTTTAAAATCCAGAGCTCTGAGCTCTTTCTCACAACACATATAGGCGCGTTGCCTGATGTTTGTGGTTTTTATTGTTTTCCATGACCATAATAAAGTCGTGTGTCCCAAACCCGGAGAGGGTAACGGGGCAATTAAAAGAATTGTCATCAGCAGTGAACGGGGCAGCTAATTAAAAGAATTGTCATCAGCAGTAGTCAGGAAGCAGGTACAGGGGTGTAACCCCAGTCTGGAGATAGAAGTTATAGAGGCTAGGAACTCGTTGCTTAAGTTAGACCAAAGTCATCAATTGCAGTAGTCAGGTTAACATAATTTTTATTAGGAGAAAGGGCTCTTAAGTTAGAACATTCCTGTTCCATCTGCAATGTGAGAGGAGGGGTGTAACGGCCTGGACACCACTCAGCTTGGAGATAGAAGTTATAGAGGCAGCTCTTAGAAAGTGTGTGTTAGGACAGCCTCTGGGAGGTTGTACTGAAGAAGTCGTTGCGGACCATGTGGACCAGTGCTTTTGTGGGTTGTGTTTTGACGGTAGCTATTTCATTCAGATTGTGGAGCCAGTTAGTTAAGTCGGCAGCCAGAAAGTGGTGTTAAGCTCCGAGATATTTAAAGTTTCATCCAGGACCTGTTCTTTTTATCTAGAGTCAATGAGAAGTGGTGGCTCTTAAGTTAGAGACCCCACCAAGTAGTTTTGTGTGTGTAATCCTTAATTTTCTTCCATGCAGGTTGCAAGAGAGGGAAAAGGTGGTGGGATATAGTGTATGTCACTTGCATTGTTCTGTTTATTTTTCAGGTGTGCGACCACGCACGTTATTTATTTTGATGTGTTATTTATTTTGTTGTGTAAATAAACTATAAACGGTATACTGGATCAGTCTCTATAACTATACTGTACGTATATGTTGTCTGTATAGTGGTGTCTGTGGAACTTTAGTGAAACCTTATCTCCTTTATTGGCAGTCAGAGGTGGTGAGTCTTTAGCTCTTAAATAGTCACGAGTGGCGAGGGAGAGTCAATCTAGGTTCTCACCCTCGAAGCTATAAGTCTCATCTTCCACATTCACTGTCATTTTCATACAAATCTATCTTCTCAGTCTTTCTCATACTAGGGTCTTGTCTATACACTCAGACATAAGTCTATACTAAAATCCACTTCGTGAAAGTTATGTACCCAAAATTATACTTTAATTATATTAACATTTTTCTGCATTACACCAAATAATACATTTTTTTAAATTTTTATATTTTCACCACTTATAACGCTACTAAAACATTACTAGGATAGTGAGATACAAGTCATAAACAATCATGTTACAAGAAATATATTTAGATTTCGTCATATAATCATTGTTGAAAATGCCAGATAATAAATAATAATGTTAATAGCTTTTCATAATGTTCAAATGTTGTTCTTCTATCTGGCTTTTAGAGTTCAGTGTTTTAAGTTCTGTTTTTGTGCTCTTGTACAATATAAAAGTCCAATATAAACAGTCTCTCAACTCCACAATACGTTGAAAATTTCAATGTTCAAGGAAACTCCAAGGATTCTTTTATACGCTTTATTTAACATCTCATGTTACGGCGAATGAAACCCATAATTGATTAGGCAGATAAATGATAACATTCCTGGTATCCTCACACTGATACTCAGCATCAATACTCACGTCTGCTTTCCTATACTAAACATTTGAATGACATCTTCATTTAAGTAATAATAATTCAGTAAATAACATGGTCGTCTGACCCATATGAACATGGTACGATCTCACATCGAATATCACATGCCTGGCACACATAAAAGACCATTAATCACACTGGTCATAAACACATGCCCAGTTGCCTAGAAGGGCTGACTTAAAAGACCCTTGTAACCAACTTGCTCACATCATCATTCTTACTCAGTGACACAAACAATGCCATAAAGGTTAATTGAAGTTTCATGCACTGCAAGGCATCCCCAACAATCATACATAAACATTGTTTAGTTAAATATATGGACAGCCATTTCCAAAATTTCCTCTAGTATTGCGGCTTCCAACACTGCCTGGTAGGCTACCCCTGCACTATAACAAGTCTGTGTATCAATTTGTAAAATCAATATTCACAAACTATGAGGGGCATTCAGAAAGTAATGCACCACATCGTTTTTCTCAGCTAATAATGATGATAGAAGAATGAAGTTTTGCACACTACAAATATGGCATGTGCCAATTATGTGCACCAAATTGCACCGCAACTGGCCAAATAATATGGCTGCCCTAAACCGTTGAAATGGAGCGTGTTAGCAACTTGCGTTATAAACAGCAAATTGTGATAGAATTTCTCGTTGCAGAGAAGGAAACTGTTGTGAACATTCACAAGCGTCTATGTGATGTGTATGGAAGTTTTGCAGTCGACAGGAGTACAGTCAGTCGCTAAGTTCAGAGAATCAAAGAATCAGAAAGTGGAGATACGGAGCTGCTTGATCGGCTGCGCTGTGGACATCCTGCCACAGCCACCAATGCAGAAATGTTGAAATGCGCTGAAGGCATTGTTCTTACTGATAGGCGAATCACTACTCAACAATTAGCCTTACAGCTGTCAGTCAGCATTGGTGGTGCAAATGCAGTTATAAAAACTCTCGGATTTTCTAAGGTTTGCGCAAGATGGGTTCCTCGAAGTCTCACAAATGACCACCGATTGCAAAGGAAAGCAATTTCTTCTGAATTGTTGGAGCGTTTCAATGCTGATGGAGAGAACTTTTTGGCTAAGATTGTTACAGGTGACGAAATCTGGGCACATCATTTTGAACCTGAGACAAAAAGACAGTCAATGGAGTGGCATCATCCGCAATCACCACGAAGAAAGAAATTCAAGACAATTCCTTCAGCTGGAAAGGTCATGATCACTGTCTTTTGGGACATTGAAGGTGTGATTCTTGTGGACGTTATGCCAAGAGGAGAGACAATTCGCAAGCTTACATTAAGACATTGAAAAAACTCAATCAACGTTTTCGCAGAGTTCGGCCGCACAAGAATCCAGCAGACCTGCTTCTCCTTCACGACAATGCGCGACCTCACACAAGTCTGGCAACACGGGAAGCAATCATCAAATTGGGTTGGACTGTACTACCCCATCCACCCTGTAGTCCCGATTTGGCACCCTCTGATTTTCATCTATTTGGTCCACTTAAAAGATGCACTCCGTGGGACAAGGTTTGAAGATGATGAAGGAGTGATTCATGCAGCGAAGAAATGGCTACATGATCAAGACAATATATGGTACGGGCTAGGAATACATGCACTTGTTTCGCGCTGGCATAAAGCCGTACAAGTTGATGGGGATTATGTTGAATAATACCGATGTTTACATGACATATCCATGTATATTGTGTATAAATTTCATGCTTTTTGAATAAACAGCTCCTGAGAAAAACGATGTAATGCATTACTTTCTGAACGCCCCTCGTAAAACATTTTTATTACAAAAATACAGATGACCAGTATGAATCCAGGACACCACAGATGATGGACAGTGAAATTGCCCCAGGCAGGAATATATGCAATTAAAGATTTGCTAAATAAGAGCAACTGCCAATCATCTGGCGCCAGACTGAGGAAGTGAGGTTGAATAATGAATAAACGGAACTAAGATAAGTAATTGTCACGTCGCATTTTCGCCGTGCATTTAGCAGGCTTGTTCGTAAGACGAGCAATTCGTTCGGGTCAATATACGAAAGCTTCCGAAGGAACAACGGAAGCGTACGAGCGAGTGTGGTCATGTGACCAGCTCGAATTTTGGCGCTAAGGGCATTGTAGCGTCACTCTAGTTTCTTCTGCTGCCTTGAACGGGCGTATTTCGCCAGCCTGTGTGCTGTTCATCATTGGCCATATCAGCGAGACAGCGTTTGCCATTAGTTTTGAGTCCTGGTGTCTTATGTGCTAGAGAGGCAGAATATTCTCTCAGTTGTTAGTTTTTGCAAGCTGATTCACATTTTGTAAGTACGAGTTGTGTTACGGACATTGTCATTTTGACGTATTCTTGCCACTGTTACTGATAGGTGTTGTCCTATAGTGCCAATTTAGTGTATACCGATTTGTGGTGGTAGCACTTGTATTTATGTATCTCATTATGGCAATTTGTGGCCAATTTGTTATGTCCTTAATAAAGGGATATTAGCGTTTGGAAGCCTTATTTTCTTGTATCAGCCACTGTCCGTGTTAGTGTGAATGAGCCATTGTCTATCTTGAATTAAATCCAGCACGGACAGTGGGTAGGGTATGGTAGTGGTGCTGTTATTTAGTACCCCTATAATTATACTTTGACAATAATGAAACCAAAGATTTTCTACATTTCAAAAGATACAGAGCACAACTCTGTGTGAGAACAAAATATTTACTGACCTGTGTTGTTTAGCATGTGGGGACTTTGGGGAGCGAGGCATGTCAGCACCCCCTAGAGAAGTCGCCCTGCGCAGCCCAGGACTACTTGTCTTGTTTCGTGCTAAATTTACAGTTTCATAGGGCAGTGTAAATTGTACATCTCGAGGGAGGGATGCATCTTTGTCACTCCCTGCCCTAAGGTCACTGTGTGAATCTGTCCGTGAATCTGTTCGTGATGTGTTATCTGCCTCGCTGTCATCTTCTCTCTCACTGTCATTTGACATTTGCTGTATTTGACATTAAAAAAAACCAACTCTTTATAAAAAATAGCAAAGGCATCTCTAAAAAGGATCTGATAAGTGAAAAATATAAATAAATGCATTTTACCATACTTTATATTTTGTCTCACACTTTGCAACCTAATATTCCAAACGCTTCAAAAACAAAGTCATACTGAAAGAACTGTAACTAACAAGAACTATTTCAATATGCTGAGTGGTATTAATGCACTGCCTTGTGTAGTCCCCAAAAGTCGCTAAGGAGATAATGAAAGAAAAGTACTACTAATATGTTGTAAGAGGTGACTAATATGAGGATGCAAATGGTGTTGACATCCTCATTATGTAAAATAAATTGCAATAGAATCCATCACTGCAACAGCACACAAATGCTTTCTTTAACAGAACCAGGTGCAGTGTAACTCCATGCCCCATGAGTAGTGAAAAGGGAGATAATGATGACTGATGAACAGGTTGATAATGCAGAATCCGAAGTGCTCAGAGACAGCTGTGTTTCGGAAATCTGATTTTATCCAAAGCAGCTTAAAATGTAGCCTAAGTTGCCCAGAAATCAGTCAAAAATTTGCCCAAAAGTCGGCCCAAAAACTTTCAATTTTTGGAGTATTTCAGTTGTTCGGATTCTGGGTTACCGACCTGTATTATGAACAAACAAACAAATCTTTAAAACTAGGTACCATTTCTTACCTAGTAATGTGTTTTAACTAGGAAAACTTCCTAACTAGTAAAATTTCTACCACTCTTCAAAGTGAGTAAAATAAACACTGTGCTCAGCTTGCTTTTAATCTTTACAAATGTCGGGCTAAAAAAAGACTTGTTCGTCTTCCTTAAAACAAAACTGAATCTTCTGAATGATTACTCACATCAGGCAGAAGTGCATATCGTGCATTCATGTACTTCAGGATTGAATTTTCTCCTCTTGCACGCTCCCCTGGAAATAATTACTTCATCTTAGAATACACAACATGTGATGCATACATGTAAGTTAATAATATAACTTAATCTATTACAAAAAGATGGGGGATTACAATTTGAATATACATTCTAATCTGAGTAGATGTTAGTTCAAACTAGATCTGGGATGAATAATCATATCACTTTCGTTTCGTTTCGCACACAAATAAAACCAGTGAAAGTACTATTCTTATTCATGTGAATAGTGTCTCTACTACATCCTCGGTATTTTGTGGAAAGACAAAGTGACAAATGTCGAGGTGTTGTCACATGCTGGCCTTCAAAGCATATATACACTGCTTAGCGAAGACTGCGCTGGCTTGGCCATGTCCGCCGCATGGAAGATGGTCGCATCCAGAAATATATCTTTTATGGACAACTAGCAGATGGCAAAAAGAACAGTTGGGCGACCGCAGCTGATTCAAAGATATGTGCAGGAGAGACAGCTGAGGGCTATCACCTCATGAGCGCATTCCCATAGTCAGTTATGACGGAAGGGGCTATTATTTTTATTATTAGTATCTCTACTGCGATTACACTGAAAATAATGCTTCATAAATTTGATTATGATGAAGGGGTGAGCAAAAGACAATGAAGGTGGCCAGTACATAACAATGAAGAAGTCATGCAGCACTGCAAAGCAGCTGTTCATCAGAAGGCAAATCTTGATCTGCAGCCTCTAGGGTAGGAACAGATGACAGTCCAGAAACACAGAAAAGACATGAAGATATGACATAAGGATGAGGGCATGAAAATGAAAACAGAACAGAATGGCTTGGAGATATCTAGGCGAAACAGCAAAAGTTAAAATACTATCATCATCATCATCATTCCTTTCCGTTCCCTGTGGAACATAGGGCTGAAACAGTTGCACTCCATCGATTTCTATTCTGGGCTGTCTTTTTCAGCTGTGCCCAAGTCATTCCTATTTCCTTAGCCTCCTCTTCCAAAGTTCTTCTCCAAGTTCTCCTTGGCCTCCCCATCCTTCTTTTCCCCTGTGGGTTCCAGTCAAGGGCACCTCTGGCTATGCTTGACTGTTCTCTTCTGAGTATATGTCCTATCCATTCCCACCTTCTTACCTTAATTTCCATTTGTATTGGCTGTTGTCCGCATCTTTTCCTTAGCCCTACATTTGTTATTACATTTGGCCATCTTAAACGGAGGATCTGTCGGAGACATCTATTTACAAATATCTGTAGTTTGAAGGTGATACTCTTTGAGACATGCCATGTCTCTGAGCCATACAGCAAGACTGACTATACATTTGAGTTAAAGATTCTGTTCTCTCTGGATATAGCTGAGGAGTTCCATATTAGTCAAAGGGCATTAAAAGTGCATCTGGCTTTATTTATCTTAGAATAGACGTCACCATCGGTTCCCCCTCCTTTGTCAAAATACCAGGCATGTTAATATATTCTTTCTTTTTTCTTTCACCTTATAACTCCCCAGGGAGCATAAGCCAAGTCTTCCTGTCCTGTGCCAAGTCTTCCTGTCCTGTGCCAAGTCTTCCTGTCCTGTGCCAAGTCTTCCTGTCCTGTGCCAAAACCTCAACAGATTTACATGTCTTCTTAATCCCCTTCATGTCCGTCTCCAGTTCTCTTTTCCGTGTGTTCTTTGGTCTTCCTCTACCTCTGTTACCCTGGGGATTCCATAACAAGGACTGTCTGGTAATGCTATCAACAGGTTTTATCAATGTGTGCCCTTTCCATCCCCAGCATCTTGTTCTCATGTACTGTTTAATGTCATATACATGAGCATAAACATTACACAGACAAAGAATTACTCACACTCATCAATCCTGTTCTGGTCACTCATGTTTTTTATTTTCACCTCCAGCTGCTCAATCTTTGTCTTCAGCTCATTCATCAGTTCGTTGCTTTCTTGCAGTTTACTGGAGGATTAGAGAGACATCACAAGTAAAGCTACATTACAAAGAGTGACAAGAAGCAAGCTTTTACTCTACTTACAGTTAGACATCCTCCCCATAATGGAACTAGTACATTCATCATCATCATTATGCTCCTTACGGAGCAAGGAGACACCACTATAGCTGGGTCCCCTTGTAGGAAGTCTGCACCAAGCATTCACATGCTGTTACAGTTGTGGGTTCTGTGGCAATTTGTTTAATATGATGAGGTTGCGACCCCCCCCCCCCCCCCCCCCCACCCCACGACCTTGTATGAGTCACCTTGTACAACATTCCTGAGGCTGCAGTAGTCCTATTCTTTCTTTGTCTCTTCATCGACCCCTAAGAACAACACGGGGGCACCTGAGACATGTTTTCATCAATATCCTTACCAAAACATTCTCTTCAGTTTAAAAAAATACAAACAAATCTTTAACACGCAGCTAACATTCTCAGAGCATATGATTTCCACCTTCGACAAGCTACAAAGACTAAACAAAAATTTACTTCTCATTAGGGCTGTAATAAAATTTTATGAGACACTAGATTCACGTCAAGTAATATCACCTTCATAATGGTGTGGTATATAAAGCCTGAGTCACGAGCATGCTTCTCTATGGCAGAGAAAATATGGACAACCTATGCTAAGCAATAAATAAGGCTCAATACATTCCAACAACGGTGTCTACAACACATCCTCGATATTTCATGGAAGGATAAAAAAGACAAATGTCGAGGTGCTGTCACATGCTGGCCTTCAAAGCATGTATGCACTGCTTAGAACAGAGCAGACTATGCTGGCTTGGCCATGTCCACTGCATGGAAGATGGTTGCATCCCCAAAAATATTTTCTACGGACAACTGGCAGATGGTAAATGAACAGCCGGCCAACCGCAGCTGAGGTTCAAAGATGCGAGCAAGAGAGACATGAAGGCACTGGACATAAATCCAGCAACCTGGGAGGAGGAGGCTGCCATCGAACCAAGTGGTGATGCTCCCTAAGGATCCACCTCAGACTGGGCAAAAAAAGCTCTTACAACAAGCAAAAGAGAAAATTACATGCCAAAAGAAACACCAGGCACACAAAACAAAGCAGCTGAGGGCTATCACTTCAAAGGGCACATCAATCCCAAAGTCAGTTATGACTGAAGGAGGCTACTATTATTATTATAACAGTGTAATCATCGTTTAGACAGAGCCGTACTTTTCTGTGGTGGTAAGCTCATCCTTAGTCCTAGACAGCTCCTCTATGACTTGCTGCTTTGCTTGGATTTCAGACTGCACCTGCAACTGGAGGTTCAACAGTTCCATCTTATCCATTTTAGCAGAACGGCGGCTTCTCCATCTGGGGCGAGTCTGAAAATATTATGGCTAGACATTTTCACACAAAGTTGTAAAATAATAGCTGAAGATTTCTGTTTCAAAAAGCCAGCTTAACTTTCACATAATGCCTATTATTTTTTCAGACAATAGAGAGCTGTCAAAGATTTTTTTATTTCCACAACAAAGCAAAACTTGAATTTAGCATTTGGTGATGAATGTGATATGCTGCCATGGAATACAAATATCTTTATTAAATAACATTACTGTAAAATCACTTTTTTATTTTTTAACAGAATTAAATCCTTAGGAAAAATCCACAGAAATGAAACCGCATGTAATAAAATGCTTAGAAATATATATATATATATACAAATTTAATCAGAAAGTCTTTCCTTGTGACTTGTTTACAGTCATAGAAAATTAAAGTCTAACTGGAAGTTTTTTCTTGAGTGGGAAAGGCAGATTTACTATGCATATACACTCAATGAGCAGCAAAATCTGTGTGTTCCACAAAACCTTCTGTTATTTATAGTTTCAATTTTAAACACGTGTCTAGTGGACAGAGAAACTGCATATTATTTTTATGCACCAGCATATAAGACTCACTAATGCCAGTTAAGAGCATATTTTTTTATTTAAAAAATTCATGATTTTTCTTGTTAAGGTATTCATTCATAACCCTCCACTCCCAAAGGAGCATAGGCCTTCAACAAACACATGCCAAGTCCTCCTGTCCCGTGCCATCATCTCAAGTTCTTTCCATGTTCTCCTCATCATTTTCACCTCTGTTTCCAACTCTCTTCTCCATGTACTTCTTGGTCTTCCTCTGCCTCTCTTGCCCTGGGGGTTCCAGAACAAGGACTGCCTTGTAATGCTATCAACAGGTTTCCTCAGTATGTGTCCTATCCATCGCCATCGTCTTCTTCTCATCTCTTGTTCCACTGGCACTTGTCTAGTTCTTGTCATCAGTTCCACGTTGGTAACCTTGTCATACCATTTTAATCCCTCTATTCTACGCAAGCACCCATTTATGAAAGTCTGTAGCTTTTTGGTTTGTTGTCTTTGTTGTTCTCCATGTCTCCGAGCCATACAATAGGACTGACTTCACATTTGAGTTGAAGATTCTTATTTTCGTGTTGGATCCGATTTCTCTTGATCTCCATATATTTCCCAATGCAATGAAAGCTCCTCTTGCCTTTTGTATTCTTATTTTGATATCGCTGTCTGTCCCTCCAACTTTGTCTATATTGCTGCCAAGATATGTGTATGATTCTACATCTTGAATTGGTGTTTCTTCAAGTTCAACCCTGTTATCATTACCTGCATTTATTCTCATTATTTTTGTCTTTTCCCTGTGTATTTTCAGACCCAATTGCTGTGACCTCTCCTCGAGTGTTTTCAATTTGTCCTGCATCTGATTACGGTTATGGGACAGAAGAGCCAAGTCATCAGCAAAATCCAGATCATCCAACTGCTTAGTCAGAGTCCACTGGATTCCATTTCTGTTGTGTGTTGTCGATTATCTCATAGCCCAATCTATTGCCAGCAAGAAAAGAAATGGAGTTTTTTTTATATGTTACATATGGGTGAAAAGGAGAGAATATTATAATAAGTAAACTTAGCAAATAACCTTTCAACATTAACTTTGAAAATTTAAAGAACTCTTACCGACTCCTCTGAAACACCCATGACTTTCAGATTTTCTAGCTCTTCTGTCATCTTTGTAGCCAGAGCCTGCAAGTAACCACGAGCATCTTTTTCATCACTGACCCTGTGAAAGTTAATAACCAGTTGCTTCATTTATCACATTTAGTTTCACAATCAGAAATATAAGCTATGGAAAATATCACTTTCATGTTGTATTTAAATTCTGTGCCAATAAATCTCCATAGGATGGAGCAGCCAGCCTCATGTCCAATGGGGGGGAATAAGAAACAAATCCAACATTTTTCAACTCAAAATTTCATCCAAAATTTTCAGTTCATATGTCAAGGACATCTTATTATTGGACTGAAACGCTAAGAACAAATAAGACTGACAACCAAGAAGTTGTAGGCTTTCATAAACTGGTTTCTGCACACAGCAAAGGATTAAAACAGTATAGCGGGAGCCGCGCTGGTGTAGTGGTTACCAAACTGCGCTGGCGACCGGGTGAGGACATTTGAAGATTTTTCGTCGACCGGAATTTGGACTGGATTAACTCGAGCCCTGGCAAGCTCATTTGAAGAGTGTCGTCGAGCAGGGACTGGTGGCCCCTGAGCCGACCCAGCTCTAATGGGTACCTCCGAAATCAGCGAGTATCTGCCTGAATGGCGAGGGACACCTGTCTCTGTACAAGAAAAAAAGGGAAACTCACGTAAAAATCAGTCTCAGGTTAGACATACTAACTTGAGATTTCACCTCAAGTAATAGCGGGCGTACGCCAAAAAAAACTATTAAAAAAAAAACAGTATAGCAAGATCACCAAAAAGAACCACTTAAAAGCCAGAGGAACAAGAGATCTAGAAAAGAAGCAGGCATTTGTTAGAACATATGCTGAGAAAACAAGGCAGCCCTTGTTCTGGAATCCCTAAGGTCTTTAACATTTGGACATGCACCCTAATACAACTGAGGGACCCTGTGCCTAGGTTGAATGGAGCCACATCACCAATATGAGGCCAAAAAAATGTATTTTTTTTTTTAAACAAAAAAAAATGCTGTTTACTGCAAGTATCTTATTCCAATTTCCCTGGTTTCCATACATCTATGATAAGAAATAACACAATAGGGCACTTAAATATGCCAGAAAACTTAAATAAGATAATGTGATATATAAAACACTACTACAGACTTAATACAGAAAGTAACATATGACAAGTCAACATTGGTCAAACATCAAGAAATGTCATAAAATGCCACATCTGAAAGGTCCAATGAATCAGGGCAAGTTTTACATAATGGAGCTCAGAATAGCGTATATGAAGTAATCATGAAACAATTCATGCCAACAATTTTCCTCATTGCTCCACGTACTAAAATACTTGTATTGGGTAATCATTTGGAGCAAATTAGAGACAACCCATAAGACAGGGCCCAAGATTAGTAATCTAGGCCTTTCAGATGCAATCAAGCTTACTGAAACCACTAAATATAACTTAATATTTTATATCTGTAAAATTTTAACTATGAATACACAATATGAACAAGGCAGTCAGGTTTCATTTTTTTTTTTTTAAAGCAAATATAAAAAACCTTAAAAAAAAATTCTGTAATTTTTCTTGAATCCCTCTTGATGATCAAAAGTTTTCTCTAATAAATAACTGATGAAATTTAATGCTTCAGATATCAGGACTAACAAATCAGATGACAAGATTCTTAACATTTTACACAGAACTTTAAACTATATACTATAATTATGTTGTAATCTGTGTTCTGTATAATAATAATAAATTCTTTAAGCGCCAAACACGGCGCATAAGGCAGAAACCAGTGCTCTCCAGGTTGTTCGTTGTGACGCCACTCCTCTTAGCTCTTGCACATTATTTAGGCCCAACGTTCTTCCTTCTCTTATTATTGTTCTTCTGAGTGTTTCTTTTGGTCTTCCTTTTTTCCGCTTACCCTCAGGAACCCAAGTGAGCGCCTGTAGTGGTATTCTGTTGTTTTGCATTCGTAGGACATGACCGATATATGACCATCGTCTTTTCCTTATATAGTCGGAGACATATTTCTGCCTAGAGTCTTCTCTTATTTGTCGATTAGTCTTGAATTCTTTCCAACTGATGTTCCTGAGTTTTCTAAGACATTTGTTCTCGAATGTATTCAGCTTGTTCTCCAATGATTTTGTTATTTTCCAACTCTCACAGCCGTATGTTAACACTGAGATAACATTTGAATTAAACAGACGAAGCTTGGTATGTATATTCAATGATCGTAATTTCCAAATGTTAGATAATCTATTGAAGGGGCGCTAGCTGCCAAAGCAATTCTAGTATGGATTTCTCTTGTTGTGTCACCATCCTGAGTCATTTTACTGCCTAAATAATTGAAACTTTCAACTTTCTGTAGTTTTTTTCCCCGTTCAAGATGATATCAAAGGTCTCGTTAGAAAAGTTCATAGCTTTAGTTTTAGAGGCATTTATTTGGAGACCAATTTTAACCGAGAGATGACACAAATTATTTATTACTTCTTGGGATTGTCTTGGTGTTGAACTTAAGAATGCTACATCATCTGCGAAATCCAGGTCCCCCAGGAATTTTCCATTTGTCCATTTTATACCCAATTGTTCATTGTGGGTATAGTTTCTCATAACCCAATCAATAGCTATTCCAAAAAGTAGTGGTGACATAATACAGCCTTGTTTCACCCCTGTTTCTACTGTAAACCATTCTGTATTCCCTTTATTTGTTCTAACACAACATCTTGCATTGTCATATAGCGCTTTGATTATATTCACATATTTTGTTGGAAAACCATAGATTGTAAGTATCTTCCACAATGATGGGCGGTGTAGACTATCAAAGGCTTTTTGAAAATCGACGAAGGTGATAATAAGTGGCGATTGCCTTTCCACTGATTCTTCTATAATTGTTCTTAGTGTGAATATTTGATCAATACATGATCGTTTCGGCCTGAAACCCGCTTGTTCTTCTCTGATCTTTTCGTCAGCATGCAATTTAAGTCTTTCTAACATCATGCAACATAATAATTTTCCAGGTACTGATAATAGAGATATACCACACCAGTTATTACAGTCTGATAGATCACCTTTCTTCGGTAACTTTACAATAATACTGTCTTTCCATTGTTGTGGTGGTTGTTCTTCTCTCCATACTTCATTTATAATATCTAAAATTCTCAAGAGGTTGTTGTCATTAACTGCTTTAATCATTTTCCCCTGAAATTTCGTCAACTCCAGCAGCTTTAAAATTTTTTAATCTTTTAACGGCTTGTTTGATCTCGTCCAGCGTGAATTCATCGCAAGTTATTGGCAAGGTGGTTGTGGATGTTTCATTATTAAAATCAGGTGTTACTGTTGGTGGTGGTCTGTTTAGCACCTCCATGAAGTGCTCAGCCCATCTCTTCATTTGTTCTTTTTCTGTTGGTATTGAATTCCCTAATTTACCTTTAACAGGTGTTTCCATAGCAGTAGGCTGGTGACATAGTTGTTTTGTAATTTGATAAAGGCACCTACTATTACCAGTTCTTGCAGCATTTTCAGCTTCTACGGCCAGTTCATTGATGAAATGTCTTTTATCTCTTCGAGTTTTTGTCTTCACACTTCTTTATTTAACAAGTTATAAGTTAGTTTGCAAGATTCAACTGCATTATGTGTACTTGCCGCTAGTAGTTAAAGTTTTGCTGTTTTCCTTTCTTGTATTTTATCCCAAGTATCTTCTCTCATCCATTTTTTCTTTTTATGTACTAGGTATCCGGTGGTCGCTACAGCTGCTTCTGTCATTGCTGTTCTCAGTTGTTCCCATTTAGTATCGATTGTCTTGGTGGTGATATCGTTGTCAATTTTGCCTAAAGCATCGAAATAGTTGTTCATTTTGACATTATATTCCTTCTTTATATCATTTGATTGCAGTCTGTGTACATCTATTCTTCTATTTTTATTCGGTTGGTATAACTTCTTCAGTTTAATTCTCATTTTAGCTATGCAGAGGTTATGATCGCTTCCGATCTCTGCACCTCTGTATGCTCTGACGTCTTGAACTGATGAGCGAAATTTAGCGCTTATGCAGAAGTGATCTATCTGGTTCTTAGTTCTGCCATCAGGTGAATTCCATGTTATCTTGTGGATATTCTTATGTGGAAAGATGGTGTCTGCCACAACGAGGTTTGATATTTCACAAAGTTCTAGAAGTCTTTCGCCATTTTGATTCAAACAGCCTATGCCATGAGTACCGAGATATCTTTGTACTCCATCGTTGTTGTCACCTACTTTGGCGTTAAAATCACCCATGACTGCTATTATGTCATGCTTGGGTATTGTGTTGATGGTACTTAGAAGTGCTTCATAGAAGTCATCTTTTGTGGTATCAAGAGCGTCGTTAGTTGGTGCATAACATTGTACAATTGAGAGCTTGAAAAATCGTGTCTGAAATCTAGCTAATATTAGCCTCTCATTGATAGGTACCCAGCTGATAAGCGATGCTGCTGCTTTCTGTGTCATTAGGATGGCTACTCCCTCTGTGTGACGATTATCATTACTACCAGAGTATATAATTTGCTTTTTTTCTTCTGAAATATATTTTATGCCCTTCCCCGTCCATCTACACTCGCATCTTGCAAAATAGTCCATATGGATATTTTGACTTCCTGTTGAAAACTGAAAAGGACATGACTATCTTTTCAAAGAAATTAATCAGATACCGGTTTTCTTTTTACCTAAGTCTGAATGTTCTCACTACAAGTAATTTTGTTTACCTAATTTTATTGAGATCCCCAATTATTATTAGTACTACAACTTATTCAGTGTGACAGTAAACTCATTAAATCCCCTATCTGAAAGGTTGAAAGAATCATGACAAAATTTATATAATGGAGCTCAGAATAGCGTATAAGTAGCAATCATGAAATAATTCAAGCCAACAATTTTCCTCACTGCTCCATGCACTAAAATACTTTCACAGTGCAATCGTTTGGAGCAAATTTTCTGACTACCCACAAGACAAGGCCCAAGGCTGATAGTGTAGTCCTTTCAAAAGCAATAGCACTAGCTAAATCAAATAATACATTTACTGTATGTATATATGTTCTAACAGATGAGAAGACAACGCTGGCAATGGATAGGACACATGCTGAGTAACCACGCTTATAGCATTAGAAGGGATTCCATATTCTGTAATCCCCAGAATAAGAGATGCAGAGGTATACCAAACAACACATGAAGAAGAGAACTGGAGACAGATATTAAAATGAGGAACACATGAGATGGCACTGAGCTGATGAGACATGACAGGAGGACTTGGTGCACCTCTGTTGAAGGCCTATGCTCCGAGGGTAATGAAATCATTCACTGAGATATAATATTCTTATTCAGAATTGATATTCGCATTTAAAGAAATATATATGACTGCCTTGTCCAAAGCAAGGTTGTCCTATCTAAATTTTTAACATTTTTTGTTTAACGCAAATATCACAATTCTAAAAGAATATTTTTTCCTTGATTTCCTCTTTTTGAACCCCGTAACATAAGTTTTCTCCAATATAACTGCTGAAGTTTATTGCTTCAGATGTCAGGACCACCAAATAAAATGGTAAGTTTCTTAACAGTTTACAAAGTACTTTAAACTGCAGACTACAATTATGTTGTAATCTCTCTTTTGTATGTCTCCAGAGCACTGGTCCATATAGATATTCTTACTTCACGTTCAAACACTGAAAAGGACATGTCTACTTTTCAAAGATATTCATCAGTTCTCTTTTCTTTATTCTATCTTAGTTCAAATGTCCTCATTATAAGTAATTTTTGTCCCTACTCAGATAATGATATCCTTAAATTGTTATCAGTACTACAGCTAATTATGTATGACAGAAAACTCCAGACAATGTGGCATTATTAAACTTTCTAGAGCAGACTTAAAACCAAAAGTAACACATGACAAGAAGTCACATATTTCACACACTAGGAAATGTTACAAAATACAGCACTGAAAAACTGAATGAATTAAAACAAGATACACATAATGGAGCTCAGAATAGCGTATAAGAAGCAATCATGAAATATTTCATGGCAATAATTTTCCTCACTGCTCCATGCACTAAAATAGCTGCATAAGACGATCACTTGGACAAATTTTCAGACTAACCACAAGCCTAAGGGTAATAGTGTAGCCAATTCAAATGCATTAAATATAAGTAAATAAAACCGCGAAACACAAATTAATATTTGATATATGTAAAATATGTACTGTATGAATACACATTCTGGCTAAGACAGGATTTAATTAACAGGAAATTTTTTTTAAAGCATTTACTACAATTTAAAAAAAAAAGGGTGTTTTTCATACCTTGAATTCTATGTTTTATTATTCCTTGAATTCCTCTTTTAGAAGGCCTATATCAAAAGATTTCTCTAAAAAAATAAATGTCCACAGGAAATGTCACAAAATACAGCATCTGAAAGACTGACTGAATCAAGGCAAGATTTATATAATGGAGCTCAGAATAGTGTATAAGATACAATCATAAAATAATTCATGCCAAGAATTTTCCTCACTCCTCTGTGCACTATAAATAATAATAAATTCTTTAAGCACCAAACACGGCGCATAAGGCAGAAACCAGTGCTCTCCAGGTTGTACGTTGTGACGCCACTCCTCTTAGCTATAATGCTTGCAAAAGAAAATCACTGGGAGCTAATTTTCTGACTATTTATAAAATAGGGCCCAAATTGGATACCGTAGTTCTTTCAAAAGCAATAGGGCTAACTAAATGAAACAGTAGAATACAAATTAACATTTGATTAATGTTAAATATTTATTCTATGAATCCAAACTTCAGGTCGTTTAATTTTAATAAAAATGTATTTAACTTAGTTCTTGCTTTCTTCCTGTTTTGTTTTCATTTATTTACCGTGATGAAGGTTTTGTGGCTATGTCCTTTGTCCTAATGAGACTCATTACCTATTTTTGTTCCCCATCCTTTTAACAAGTTTATCAGCCCCCTTTAGTTATTCTACCTGAGTTCATAAAGCCCTTATTATACGTTTTTCTTTAATCAGATGTCTTATTTCTATCTGCAATTATTATCAGTGCTCTGATTAAGTACAAGAGAAAACTCCAGACAGTGTGCTATAAAACATTCTACAGTGGACATTAAACAGAAAGTACCATATGACATGTCAAATATGTCATACATCAGGAAATGTCATTAATTCCTGCATCTGAAGTTGAATGAATCCGGGAAAGATTTACATAATGGAGCTCAGAATAGCGTATAAGATACAATCATGAAATAATTCATGGCAAAGAATTTTCCTCACTGCTCCATGCACTAAAATACCAGAAACAGACAATCTTTAGGAGCATATTTTCTTTCCACAAGACAGTGTCCCAGGACAGAAAACACAGTGAGGAAATCTGCTAATAGAATTGTAATGCTGTCAATCTGGAATCCCCAAGGAAAGAGGCATCCTCTAAGCCTGAACAACACATGGAGAAGGGAACTGGAGATAGAAACCAAAGAGATAAAGAAGCCATGGAAAGATCTTGAGCAGACGGCACAAGAGGAGAAGTCTTGGCATGAATCTGTTGAAGGCTTACGCTCCTTAGGAAAGTGAAAGGCAACGATGAACAAATCTGTCTTGTGTATGTATCTTGTTGATTATCAATATGGATATTCCTACTTCCTGCTGAAACACTGAAAAGATCATGACTATCTTTTGAAGAAATTCATCAGTTCCCTTTATTTCATTCAAGTTCAAATGTAATCATTAAAAGTAATTTTTTTTTCTAGTAAGATGTTTTATTTATATCTCAAATTACACTGGACAACAGCCAAAATGTATCTGAGACAAAAGTAGCTATTTTTAACTAATTTGGACATGCTGATCACGAAAATGAACTTAAAAATCTCGAATTAGCTCTAGTTTTCCAAGATCGGGGGGGAGATTCCCCAACGAATCTGCGCTGCTGGTTGAACCGAAAAGGACGACTGATGCGTTTTGCAGTTCCAATGGTGTGAAGGGAACCGACAAACCATCTTAATGATTGTTACTTTTGCATGACTCCTCCAATTGGACATGGTATTTCTAAGAAAAAGCGGCCTGTGACCTATCCGAATATTCCCTCTGCTATGCGGCCAGTGCCTCACAGGGAAGGACTTCCTGTTCCGGACCCACCAGAATCTTATACTCTGCATGAAGAAGATAATAAGGCCAGTGGGACATCCGTCACCTGTGAAAGCATCTACATCAAGAGATCCTGATTTTGTGCCTATTGAAGAGTCTGCACAGCCACATAAAATTACCCAGAGTGAATTGAATGATCTAGTGACTGGAATTGCCAAAAAATAAAGCAGAGCTGTTGGGGTCCAGACTGCAGCAATGGAATCTTCTAGAAGAGAATGTGCTCGGCAAAAAGATCTGCTTCCATATTTCAAAATGATAGATAACCTCATTGATATAGTGGGTCTGATGGCAGCGCTACACATCAACTACAAAGACGACGATTGGAGGCTGTTCATTGATTCGTCCAAGTTGAGCTTAAAAGCTGTGCTGCTCGATAATGGTAACGTTTTACCATCTATTCCACTCGGGTATGCAGTCCACATGAAAGAAACATACAACAACATGAAACAAGTTACACACCATCAACTATGACAAGTATAAGTGGCAGATTTGTGGTGACCTGAAGGTCATTGCCATCTTGATGGGGCTACAGCAGGGTTACACAAAGTTTTGCTGTTTCCTCTGTCTGTGGGACAGCTGTGCCAGGACTTCCCACTACAAGAAAAAGGATTGGCCCCAACGACAATCACTTGAACCGGGGAAAAAGAATGTACTTAACGAACCACTTGTAGAATCCCACAAGATCTTGCTCCCTCCTCTCCACATCAAACTTGGACTAATGAAGAATTTTGTAAAGGCCATGGATCAAAATGGGGCAGGATTTTTATACCTTACTTACTTAGTCGTTCCCCTTCTACCGTGAGGTGTAGAGGTTTGGAAGAGAGAGTGCCAGACTATCCTATCGGCTGTCTTCCTCCTGGCCTGATTCCATTCTAGTCCTCGGTTCTTCAAAGATTGTCTAATGTTGTCCTCCCAGCGGACTCTGGATCCCTGGCTCTTTGTTTCCCATGCTTGTCGTGGTAGCCGATCTTCTCCCATTCTGCAGGTATTTTTATACCTTCGTGATAAATTTCCAAGACTTAGTGAGGCCAAAATCAAGGAAGGTGTATTTGTCAGTCCACAGATACGTCAGCTCTTCCAAGATCTGCGTTTTGATGATATCCTCACAGGTGATGAAAAGTTAGCTTGGAATGCTTTCCAGCAAGTGGCCACAAACTTTCTAGGAAACTATAAGGCTGACAATTACCAGGAGCTTGTAGAAACCCTCTTGCAGCGCTACGAGAGAGGGTGCAACATTGTCTTTTAAATTACACTTTTTACACTCTCATCTGGATTTCTTCCCTGCTAACTGCAGTGCTGTCAGTGACGAGCATGGGGAACGATTTCATCAGGACATTACTACCCTCGAAAAAAGGTACCAAGGGAAATGGAATGCAGCAATGCTAGCAAACTATTGTTGGACCCTTGTGAGAGATGCTGCAGAAACTCATTACAAGCGACAGGCAAAAAGGCGTCGCTGTGAATCATTTCCGCTATGAGCATTATTATCATATGGTATGTATACGCAAATGTGTAAAACTTGTTTTATAGATATTTAAAAAACTAGAGCTAATCTGGTGTTTTAACGGCCATTTTCATATTCAGCAGCCCAAACAACATAAAGGTAACTTGGTTTAATCTCAGATACACACACAAAAAGTCCAAATTTGTTGTCCAGTGTTATTATCAGTACTCTGAGTAAGTACAAAAGAAAACTCCAAACAATGTTATATAATTAAATGTCACAAAATCCTGCCTTTGAAAGTTTAAATTAATCAGGACAAGGTTTATATAATAGAGCTCAGAATAGCGTATACAAATTAATCATGAAATAATTCATGGCAAAGAATTTTCCTCATTGCCCCATGCACTAAAATACTTGCAAAAAGTTATCACTACGAACAAATTTTTGCACTATCCAGAAAACACATCCTGAGACTGATAGCGTAGCCCTTTCATAAGCAATAACAGCTAAATTAAAAAATTAAATACAAATTAATATTTGATATCTGTTAAATATTTACTTGACGAATACAAATTCTACGTATAGCAGTAAGGTTTCAGTTTAAAAAGAAATAAAATCCCTGTGTAAATCACAGTTATAAAACAAAGTGAAATCTCCTTTTAGTAGCCTTATATCAAAAGTTCCCTCCAATATCACTGTTGAGGTTTAATGTTTCAGGTGTACTGGAATGATAAATCATATAAAAAGATTCTTAATAGGTCACACAGTTCTGTAAGCTTTAGACAATAATTATGTTTTAACCTGTCTTCTGTACATATCCAAAGGACAAGTCCAAATGGATATTCTTATTACTGTTGAAATGCTGAAAAGGTCATGGCTTTCTTTAAAAAAACTTATCAGTTCCTTTTGTTCATTCTTTAAAGTTTAACTGTCATTACAAATTCATTTTTCCCGCAAGTAAATGTTTTATTTGTATCCCCAATTATTATCAGAACTCTCATTAAGTAAGTCAGAGAACTACAGACAATGTGATAGTCAAAGCAGAAAGTAACTTATGATAAGTAAAATATGTCAAACATCAGGAAATGTCACAAAATCATTTATCTGAATGAATCAAGCAAGATTTACATAATGGAGCTCAGAATAGCGTATAAGAAGAAATCACAAAATAATTCATGGCAAGAATTTTCCTCACTGCTCCATGTGTTAAATGTAACACTTGCAAACGACAATCATCGGGAGCAAATTTTCTGACTTTTCACATGACAGGGTCCCAGGACAGAAAACAGAGTGAGGAAATCTGATGACTGCATTACATGGCAGTACTTGTTCTGGAATCCATTGGGTGCGAGGGTAGAGTGTACAGGACTGACAAAATTGATGAAAAGATTCTTAGCAGCTCACACAATTCTATTAACAATAATTATGTTGTAATCTGTCTTCTGCACATATCCAAAGGACAAGTCCAGATGGATATTCTTATCCTGTTGGAATACTGAAAAGGTTACAGCTTTCTTTAAAGAAACTCATCAGTTCCTTTTGTTCATTCTTTAAAGTTCAACTGTCATTACAAATCAATTTTTCCCCCAAGTAAATGTTTTATTTGTGTCCCCAATTATTATCAGAACTCTGATTCAGAAAGTCCGAGAACTCCAGACAACAATGTGATATTCAAAATATAAAGTAACTTGTGATAAGTAAAATATGTCAAACATCAGGAAATGTCACAAAATCATTTATCTGAATGAATCAAGCAAGATTTACATAATGGAGCTCAGAATAGCGTATAAGAAGAAATCACAAAATAATTCATGGCAAGAATTTTCCTCACTGCTCCATGTGTTAAATGTAACACTTGCAAACGACAATCATCGGGAGCAAATTTTCTGACTTTTCACATGACAGGGTCCCAGGACAGAAAACAGAGTGAGGAAATCTGATGACTGCATTACATGGCAGTACTTGTTCTGGAATCCATTGGGTGCGAGGGTAGAGTGTACAGGACTGACAAAATTGATGAAAAGATTCTTAGCAGCTCACACAATTCTATTAACAATAATTATGTTGTAATCTGTCTTCTGCACATATCCAAAGGACAAGTCCAGATGGATATTCTTATCCTGTTGGAATACTGAAAAGGTTACAGCTTTCTTTAAAGAAACTCATCAGTTCCTTTTGTTCATTCTTTAAAGTTCAACTGTCATTACAAATCAATTTTTCCCCCAAGTAAATGTTTTTATTTGTGTCCCCAATTATTATCAGAACTCTGATTCAGAAAGTCCGAGAACTCCAGACAACAATGTGATATTCAAAATATAAAGTAACTTATGATAAGTAAAATATGTCAAACATCAGGAAATGTCACAAAATCATTTATCTGAATGAATCAAGCAAGATTTACATAATGGAGCTCAGAATAGCGTATAAGAAGAAATCACAAAATAATTCATGGCAAGAATTTTCCTCACTGCTCCATGTGTTAAATGTAACACTTGCAAACGACAATCATCGGGAGCAAATTTTCTGACTTTTCACATGACAGGGTCCCAGGACAGAAAACAGAGTGAGGAAATCTGATGACTGCATTACATGGCAGTACTTGTTCTGGAATCCATTGGGTGCGAGGGTAGAGTGTACAGGACTGACAAAATTGATGAAAAGATTCTTAGCAGCTCACACAATTCTATTAACAATAATTATGTTGTAATCTGTCTTCTGCACATATCCAAAGGACAAGTCCAGATGGATATTCTTATCCTGTTGGAATACTGAAAAGGTTACAGCTTTCTTTAAAGAAACTCATCAGTTCCTTTTGTTCATTCTTTAAAGTTCAACTGTCATTACAAATCAATTTTCCCCCCCAAGTAAATGTTTTATTTGTGTCCCCAATTATTATCAGAACTCTGATTCAGAAAGTCCGAGAACTCCAGACAACAATGTGATATTCAAAATATAAAGTAACTTGTGATAAGTAAAATATGTCAAACATCAGGAAATGTCACAAAATCATTTATCTGAATGAATCAAGCAAGATTTACATAATGGAGCTCAGAATAGCGTATAAGAAGAAATCACAAAATAATTCATGGCAAGAATTTTCCTCACTGCTCCATGTGTTAAATGTAACACTTGCAAACGACAATCATCGGGAGCAAATTTTCTGACTTTTCACATGACAGGGTCCCAGGACAGAAAACAGAGTGAGGAAATCTGATGACTGCATTACATGGCAGTACTTGTTCTGGAATCCATTGGGTGCGAGGGTAGAGTGTACAGGACTGACAAAATTGATGAAAAGATTCTTAGCAGCTCACACAATTCTATTAACAATAATTATGTTGTAATCTGTCTTCTGCACATATCCAAAGGACAAGTCCAGATGGATATTCTTATCCTGTTGGAATACTGAAAAGGTTACAGCTTTCTTTAAAGAAACTCATCAGTTCCTTTTGTTCATTCTTTAAAGTTCAACTGTCATTACAAATCAATTTTTCCCCCAAGTAAATGTTTTATTTGTGTCCCCAATTATTATCAGAACTCTGATTCAGAAAGTCCGAGAACTCCAGACAACAATGTGATATTCAAAATATAAAGTAACTTGTGATAAGTAAAATATGTCAAACATCAGGAAATGTCACAAAATCATTTATCTGAATGAATCAAGCAAGATTTACATAATGGAGCTCAGAATAGCGTATAAGAAGAAATCACAAAATAATTCATGGCAAGAATTTCCTCACTGCTCCATGTGTTAAATGTAACACTTGCAAACGACAATCATCGGGAGCAAATTTTCTGACTTTTCACATGACAGGGTCCCAGGACAGAAAACAGAGTGAGGAAATCTGATGACTGCATTACATGGCAGTACTTGTTCTGGAATCCATTGGGTGCGAGGGTAGAGTGTACAGGACTGACAAAATTGATGAAAAGATTCTTAGCAGCTCACACAATTCTATTAACAATAATTATGTTGTAATCTGTCTTCTGCACATATCCAAAGGACAAGTCCAGATGGATATTCTTATCCTGTTGGAATACTGAAAAGGTTACAGCTTTCTTTAAAGAAACTCATCAGTTCCTTTTGTTCATTCTTTAAAGTTCAACTGTCATTACAAATCAATTTTTCCCCCAAGTAAATGTTTTATTTGTGTCCCCAATTATTATCAGAACTCTGATTCAGAAAGTCCGAGAACTCCAGACAACAATGTGATATTCAAAATATAAAGTAACTTATGATAAGTAAAATATGTCAAACATCAGGAAATGTCACAAAATCATTTATCTGAATGAATCAAGCAAGATTTACATAATGGAGCTCAGAATAGCGTATAAGAAGAAATCACAAAATAATTCATGGCAAGAATTTTCCTCACTGCTCCATGTGTTAAATGTAACACTTGCAAACGACAATCATCGGGAGCAAATTTTCTGACTTTTCACATGACAGGGTCCCAGGACAGAAAACAGAGTGAGGAAATCTGATGACTGCATTACATGGCAGTACTTGTTCTGGAATCCATTGGGTGTGAGGGTAGAGTGTACAGGACTGACAAAATTGATGAAAAGATTCTTAGCAGCTCACACAATTCTATTAACAATAATTATGTTGTAATCTGTCTTCTGCACATATCCAAAGGACAAGTCCAGATGGATATTCTTATCCTGTTGGAATACTGAAAAGGTTACAGCTTTCTTTAAAGAAACTCATCAGTTCCTTTTGTTCATTCTTTAAAGTTCAACTGTCATTACAAATCAATTTTTTCCCCAAGTAAATGTTTTATTTGTGTCCACAATTATTATCAGAACTCTGATTCAGAAAGTCCGAGAACTCCAGACAACAATGTGATATTCAAAATATAAAGTAACTTATGATAAGTAAAATATGTCAAACATCAGGAAATGTCACAAAATCATTTATCTGAATGAATCAAGCAAGATTTACATAATGGAGCTCAGAATAGCGTATAAGAAGAAATCACAAAATAATTCATGGCAAGAATTTTCCTCATTGCTCCATGTGTTAAATGTAACACTTGCAAACGACAATCATCGGGAGCAAATTTTCTGACTTTTCACATGACAGGGTCCCAGGACAGAAAACAGAGTGAGGAAATCTGATGACTGCATTACATGGCAGTACTTGTTCTGGAATCCATTGGGTGCGAGGGTAGAGTGTACAGGACTGACAAAATTGATGAAAAGATTCTTAGCAGCTCACACAATTCTATTAACAATAATTATGTTGTAATCTGTCTTCTGCACATATCCAAAGGACAAGTCCAGATGGATATTCTTATCCTGTTGGAATACTGAAAAGGTTACAGCTTTCTTTAAAGAAACTCATCAGTTCCTTTTGTTCATTCTTTAAAGTTCAACTGTCATTACAAATCAATTTTTCCCCCAAGTAAATGTTTTATTTGTGTCCACAATTATTATCAGAACTCTGATTCAGAAAGTCCGAGAACTCCAGACAACAATGTGATATTCAAAATATAAAGTAACTTATGATAAGTAAAATATGTCAAACATCAGGAAATGTCACAAAATCATTTATCTGAATGAATCAAGCAAGATTTACATAATGGAGCTCAGAATAGCGTATAAGAAGAAATCACAAAATAATTCATGGCAAGAATTTTCCTCATTGCTCCATGTGTTAAATGTAACACTTGCAAACGACAATCATCGGGAGCAAATTTTCTGACTTTTCACATGACAGGGTCCCAGGACAGAAAACAGAGTGAGGAAATCTGATGACTGCATTACATGGCAGTACTTGTTCTGGAATCCATTGGGTGCGAGGGTAGAGTGTACAGGACTGACAAAATTGATGAAAAGATTCTTAGCAGCTCACACAATTCTATTAACAATAATTATGTTGTAATCTGTCTTCTGCACATATCCAAAGGACAAGTCCAGATGGATATTCTTATCCTGTTGGAATACTGAATTTTTATTACAGCTTTCTTTAAAGAAACTCATCAGTTCCTTTTGTTCATTCTTTAAAGTTCAACTGTCATTACAAATCAATTTTTCCCCCAAGTAAATGTTTTATTTGTGTCCCCAATTATTATCAGAACTCTGATTCAGAAAGTCCGAGAACTCCAGATAACAATGTGATATTCAAAATATAAAGTAACTTGTGATAAGTAAAATATGTCAAACATCAGGAAATGTCACAAAATCATTTATCTGAATGAATCAAGCAAGATTTACATAATGGAGCTCAGAATAGCGTATAAGAAGAAATCACAAAATAATTCATGGCAAGAATTTTCCTCACTGCTCCATGTGTTAAATGTAACACTTGCAAACGACAATCATCGGGAGCAAATTTTCTGACTTTTCACATGACAGGGTCCCAGGACAGAAAACAGAGTGAGGAAATCTGATGACTGCATTACATGGCAGTACTTGTTCTGGAATCCATTGGGTGTGAGGGTAGAGTGTACAGGACTGACAAAATTGATGAAAAGATTCTTAGCAGCTCACACAATTCTATTAACAATAATTATGTTGTAATCTGTCTTCTGCACATATCCAAAGGACAAGTCCAGATGGATATTCTTATCCTGTTGGAATACTGAAACGGTTACAGCTTTCTTTAAAGAAACTCATCAGTTCCTTTTGTTCATTCTTTAAAGTTCAACTGTCATTACAAATCAATTTTTCCCCCAAGTAAATGTTTTATTTGTGTCCCCAATTATTATCAGAACTCTGATTCAGAAAGGCCGAGAACTCCAGACAACAATGTGATATTCAAAATATAAAGTAACTTATGATAAGTAAAATATGTCAAACATCAGGAAATGTCACAAAATCATTTATCTGAATGAATCAAGCAAGATTTACATAATGGAGCTCAGAATAGCGTATAAGAAGAAATCACAAAATAATTCATGGCAAGAATTTTCCTCACTGCTCCATGTGTTAAATGTAACACTTGCAAACGACAATCATCGGGAGCAAATTTTCTGACTTTTCACATGACAGGGTCCCAGGACAGAAAACAGAGTGAGGAAATCTGATGACTGCATTACATGGCAGTACTTGTTCTGGAATCCATTGGGTGCGAGGGTAGAGTGTACAGGACTGACAAAATTGATGAAAAGATTCTTAGCAGCTCACACAATTCTATTAACAATAATTATGTTGTAATCTGTCTTCTGCACATATCCAAAGGACAAGTCCAGATGGATATTCTTATCCTGTTGGAATACTGAAAAGGTTACAGCTTTCTTTAAAGAAACTCATCAGTTCCTTTTGTTCATTCTTTAAAGTTAAACTGTCATTACAAATCAATTTTTCCCCCAAGTAAATGTTTTATTTGTGTCCACAATTATTATCAGAACTCTGATTCAGAAAGTCCGAGAACTCCAGACAACAATGTGATATTCAAAATATAAAGTAACTTGTGATAAGTAAAATATGTCAAACATCAGGAAATGTCACAAAATCATTTATCTGAATGAATCAAGCAAGATTTACATAATGGAGCTCAGAATAGCGTATAAGAAGAAATCACAAAATAATTCATGGCAAGAATTTTCCTCACTGCTCCATGTGTTAAATGTAACACTTGCAAACGACAATCATCGGGAGCAAATTTTCTGACTTTTCACATGACAGGGTCCCAGGACAGAAAACAGAGTGAGGAAATCTGATGACTGCATTACATGGCAGTACTTGTTCTGGAATCCATTGGGTGCGAGGGTAGAGTGTATAGGACTGACAAAATTGATGAAAAGATTCTTAGCAGCTCACACAATTCTATTAACAATAATTATGTTGTAATCTGTCTTCTGCACATATCCAAAGGACAAGTCCAGATGGATATTCTTATCCTGTTGGAATACTGAAAAGGTTACAGCTTTCTTTAAAGAAACTCATCAGTTCCTTTTGTTCATTCTTTAAAGTTCAACTGTCATTACAAATCAATTTTTCCCCCAAGTAAATGTTTTATTTGTGTCCCCAATTATTATCAGAACTCTGATTCAGAAAGTCCGAGAACTCCAGACAACAATGTGATATTCAAAATATAAAGTAACTTATGATAAGTAAAATATGTCAAACATCAGGAAATGTCACAAAATCATTTATCTGAATGAATCAAGCAAGATTTACATAATGGAGCTCAGAATAGCGTATAAGAAGAAATCACAAAATAATTCATGGCAAGAATTTTCCTCACTGCTCCATGTGTTAAATGTAACACTTGCAAACGACAATCATCGGGAGCAAATTTTCTGACTTTTCACATGACAGGGTCCCAGGACAGAAAACAGAGTGAGGAAATCTGATGACTGCATTACATGGCAGTACTTGTTCTGGAATCCATTGGGTGCGAGGGTAGAGTGTACAGGACTGACAAAATTGATGAAAAGATTCTTAGCAGCTCACACAATTCTATTAACAATAATTATGTTGTAATCTGTCTTCTGCACATATCCAAAGGACAAGTCCAGATGGATATTCTTATCCTGTTGGAATACTGAAAAGGTTACAGCTTTCTTTAAAGAAACTCATCAGTTCCTTTTGTTCATTCTTTAAAGTTCAACTGTCATTACAAATCAATTTTTCCCCCAAGTAAATGTTTTATTTGTGTCCCCAATTATTATCAGAACTCTGATTCAGAAAGTCCGAGAACTCCAGACAACAATGTGATATTCAAAATATAAAGTAACTTATGATAAGTAAAATATGTCAAACATCAGGAAATGTCACAAAATCATTTCACAAAATCATTTATCTGAATGAATCAAGCAAGATTTACATAATGGAGCTCAGAATAGCGTATAAGAAGAAATCACAAAATAATTCATGGCAAGAATTTTCCTCACTGCTCCATGTGTTAAATGTAACACTTGCAAACGACAATCATCGGGAGCAAATTTTCTGACTTTTCACATGACAGGGTCCCAGGACAGAAAACAGAGTGAGGAAATCTGATGACTGCATTACATGGCAGTACTTGTTCTGGAATCCATTGGGTGCGAGGGTAGAGTGTACAGGACTGACAAAATTGATGAAAAGATTCTTAGCAGCTCACACAATTCTATTAACAATAATTATGTTGTAATCTGTCTTCTGCACATATCCAAAGGACAAGTCCAGATGGATATTCTTATCCTGTTGGAATACTGAAAAGGTTACAGCTTTCTTTAAAGAAACTCATCAGTTCCTTTTGTTCATTCTTTAAAGTTCAACTGTCATTACAAATCAATTTTTCCCCCAAGTAAATGTTTTATTTGTGTCCCCAATTATTATCAGAACTCTGATTCAGAAAGTCCGAGAACTCCAGACAACAATGTGATATTCAAAATATAAAGTAACTTGTGATAAGTAAAATATGTCAAACATCAGGAAATGTCACAAAATCATTTATCTGAATGAATCAAGCAAGATTTACATAATGGAGCTCAGAATAGCGTATAAGAAGAAATCACAAAATAATTCATGGCAAGAATTTTCCTCACTGCTCCATGTGTTAAATGTAACACTTGCAAACGACAATCATCGGGAGCAAATTTTCTGACTTTTCACATGACAGGGTCCCAGGACAGAAAACAGAGTGAGGAAATCTGATGACTGCATTACATGGCAGTACTTGTTCTGGAATCCATTGGGTGCGAGGGTAGAGTGTACAGGACTGACAAAATTGATGAAAAGATTCTTAGCAGCTCACACAATTCTATTAACAATAATTATGTTGTAATCTGTCTTCTGCACATATCCAAAGGACAAGTCCAGATGGATATTCTTATCCTGTTGGAATACTGAAAAGGTTACAGCTTTCTTTAAAGAAACTCATCAGTTCCTTTTGTTCATTCTTTAAAGTTCAACTGTCATTACAAATCAATTTTTCCCCCAAGTAAATGTTTTATTTGTGTCCCCAATTATTATCAGAACTCTGATTCAGAAAGTCCGAGAACTCCAGACAACAATGTGATATTCAAAATATAAAGTAACTTATGATAAGTAAAATATACCAAACATCAGGAAATGTCACAAAATCATTTATCTGAATGAATCAAGCAAGATTTACATAATGGAGCTCAGAATAGAGTATAAGAAGAAAACACAAAATAATTCATGGCAAGAATTTGCCTCACTGCTCCGTGTGTTAAATGTAACACTTGCAAAAGACAACCGACCATCAGGACCAAATTTCTGACTTTCCACATGACAGAGTCCCAGGACAGAAAACAGAGTGAGTGAAATCTGATGATAGCATTACATGGCAGTACTTGTTCTGGAATCCAATGGGTGAGAGAACAGAGAGATACTGAAAAACACAGGGAGCCAGGCAAAACAGGGATAAAGAAGATACCAGTCTCTGAAATTCTCTGCCTTCTCCTAGCTCAACATCTCTACATTCAAGCACAATCTAAGGTTTGTCTCCTGAAGTTGTGCCTTTTATTTGTGATAGCTCAGATATCACATAAAATAAAGTAATTTTCTAGACTATAAATATTTGGATATTGACAGTAGCACTTACCATTTAATGATCTCTGATATCTGAGCTTCCCACTGGGTAACAGACTGCCGCTTGTCATAGACATCTCGTATCTCCTCCTCCATCTGATTTTTCTCTTTTATTAAGCTGTCGATGCGATTGGATTGCTGATGAAGAGAAAATGCAAACCAATTATATAAACTATAGTAAATAAGTTTTCAATTCTTGTAGCTATAAAGTTACAGACCGTGTTTTAAATGCCTGGCAGTTGTTTATATATCTTGTCATTATAAAGCAGAGAAAACAATGACAAATGGCTACTATTCTTAATGCACATTTCAAAAATCATAAAAAAAACATTTGTCCTCGTGTGTGCTAATTAAAACTTATGTGTGAAAATAACATCAGATACATACTGAACTAGATTCCTCCTGCAGCTGTTTATTTTCCTCTGTGACAGTTTTAATCGTATGTTCTGCAGTCTCAATCTGAAACTGGAGTTTTGCAATCTGCTCCTGAAGTTCTTCCAATCGCAGTTGTTCAGTTATTTTAGCTTGTAACTTTGACACTTCCTCTGCCAATTCAGATCTTTTGGCTTCACTGTCTTCCAGCTGGTACTTGACATCATTCAGTTCTGAGATGTGTTTAGAGGTTAAATGGGAAATCTGCTCTTCATGCTCAGATGCTTTTTTCTCCAACTCAGCTTTTAATCTGAAATTAAGAATGAAGCAGATTTAAAAAATCATGTCCTAGTTGGTGCTGTAACAAGTATTTGTTTTCTATTCAATCCAGTGCTAGAAAATATATTGAAAGACCTATATGTATTGATGTAACAATATGTTACAGATGAAGATGAAGCAAGCACTGTTAAGTTCACTTCATTCATTCTGTAAGTACACAGTAATAAAACACACCTTTTGTAAATTAAAAACAAAATTCATATAATTGTGTAATATCAATATCCCATGCACATTTATTAAGCCGCCAGCACTGCTTACTGTGTACTACCTCATCTCCACACAAAAGAAATTCAGTCATTTCTGAAGCCATTAACTCCTAACCTCATAAAAACGCTTGGGGGGGGGGAGGGCGCGCACTATATTTTACCTTGAGACATCTTTTGTAACCTCTGCTGGATCAGCAGTAGCTAATCGTCCTATTTGCTTCCGCTTTAAGAACTCAATTTCTGCCTCCAGTTCCTGTGCATATGCCTCTGCCCTCTCTCGAAGACGACTTTCCTTACTTACTTCTGACCGGGCCTCATCTACCTGATTGTGCAGCTTCAGAAAAAAAGAATAATTTGTTTAAATATTTCAGTAAAAAAAGACTACTGTGCTACAGACAATGAATACCAAATTAAATTTATATTTTTGTATAGCTCTTGAAAATCCTGGAATCACACTTACACCTATGTACAACACAATCCCAAAACAAAATAAGTATTGCAGCAGGTACAAATCATATTATAGGTTTGTATCTATTTTTTTTTTTCCTGAAATCCTCTAAGACAGTTCTGTTGCAGAAACCAGTTTTCTTTTTTTTTTCATTTTCAGATGTCACCAAAATAGTGTCTGAAAAGTAGCCCTAATTGCCCAAAGTGTGTTTAAAACATAGCTCGAAGTTGCTCAGAACAGTCAGAAATCAGCCATATTGTGATAGAAAAGTAGCCCAAAGAACTTTAGATTTTCAGAATGTTTCGGTTTTCGGGTGTCTGATTAAAGGATATAGACCACAGACCTTTTTTGAGACCAACTGTAACTACTAAAGACAAAGACACCCCCAACATGAGAAGGTAGCTGACACCCCTTACATGAGAACGTAACTGACATCAAAGGAGTAAGAATCAAGAGGGGGATGTCATGGATAGCACTGGCAGAGGCTACAATTGGTCAGGTGACCAGGGTTGAAAATGTATCCAAAGGGGAAGAGTGGAGTAAGTCAGGGGAGAACTGGATAAACTACCAGCAGGTCATCACTAGCCTTGGCAGAGAGTGCAGATCTTGGAGCTATGGAAAAGCAGAGCTGGAGATTAATCAGCTGGTAAGTGATCATGCTGGGGATGATGACGCCATTGTGTACACTGGTGGGTCTGTAGTGCGTGGTGAGAAATCAGGTTGGGGCTTCTCTGCGAGAATAAAAGGCAGGGTCGTCGCTGAACAGAGTGGAGCCTACATGACAACAACCTCCAGCATGAGAATGGAGGTAGATGCAGTTACTGCAGCACTGAGGTGGCTGTCTGAAACTCCATCAACCAGGGCAGTTATATTGTCAGACTCTCAAGCCATGCTTCGGAAAGTACAGAATGGATGGCTGCAGCAGGAATGGAAAACATCAATAGAATCCTCAATTCTTCAAGAACTGGTGTGGACCTACTGTAATGGTCATGCAGGGGTACGTGGCAATCAGAGAGCTGACAGACTGGCCTCGAGAGCACCCATAGTGGGGACAATGGACATGGATAAGGGAGAGATACTAAGGGCAATTAATGATCGCCTGCTGGATAATGACACTGCAATGGATGAATCAACAAGGCTGGGTCTTGGAATTTGGCATCAAACATGGGACTAGCAGAAATGGACGTGAGAGAGGATGCATCCGTCGTATGTATAACCAGCGTGCTACAGGTACAATTAGCATTCATTTAACAATAACAATAACTAGTTTCATGTCAATTGCTAAACAACAGGAAACTCTATCCAGGGCATTACAATAGGGGGTAATCTACTGTCACGATTCTCAATTATTGTTCTCTTGTCCTAACACCATCCTCTATCCAGAACTCAGGTTTTAACCTATAACATTTCCTTGCAATGGCCATCAATCATTGATGTTATCAGTTCTGTCAAAGTACTGCTTGACAGAGTGGTTAGAGCGCTGGTCTCTTGTGGCAAAGGTGTCGAGTTCAAATCATGGTACCGACAAGCTCCAGTCTACCCAGCTGTAAATGGGTACCTGACCCTGCTCTTTGAGTTAGGGAAGGAAAAGACACCAAGGAAAGGAACTGAATGCTGGACCTAGTATGGTGAAGTCTTTAACACTTCACTCCACTATGGCAGTATGGGCTATGGGACTTCCTTTATCAACGACTTCACAATCCATTGAGAACCAGTTCTAGCACAAAAATAAATAAATATAAACAGAAATAAATGTCCCCATGTAGTTTAATAGGGATCTTTGAGGAGACAGAGAAAGAATAAGCCTATTGCCCCCTTCAGGCCTTGTGGTAAGGATTGACTAATATGAGGCTGGCAATTTCATCATGTAAAACGAATTACCTAAGAAACCAGTGCTGCTAGAGCACATAAATACTTTGATGCAGGATTCCTGAAAGGGGACCAGTCACAGGAGTGAAAACGGAAATGAATGAATGAATAAATATTTTTTTTTTATTCAATTAACAGATTTTTGGAATCAACATTAATTGAAGAGTTCTACAGCTGAGGTTTTGCAGTAAGATGTCCATACTACAGGGGATAATATGGTAAATAAATATACTGTCATTGCACATGATGAGTATGTGATACTGCAAAAAGTTAAAACAGTAATAAGTCAGTGCAGGATTTACATACTGGAGCTCAGAATAGCGTATAATAAGGAATCATAACAAAATTCATGGCAAGAATTTTCATCACTGCTCAGTAAACAAAAAAAAAACCTTGCAAAAGGAAATAATCATAAACCAAAACAAACTAAGTGACTACCCACAAAATCAGACCCAGAGTCCATAGTTAGCCCTTTCAAGATTATAATACCAGCTAAATGAATAAACATTTTTACACATTCCCACTCCCAGTTCAGCTGGGATTGAATTGTTTAAATAACAGTTTTTTTTATCAGGTGTTTGTGTTCAATTAGCAACAGAACTGGCAGATGTGTAACAGGACAGAAACATATATTTAAAAACTGTATAATACAATAACGCCTAGGAAGGATTCACCGAGTCTTTTGGCCGAATGCCATCGCCGGCCAAGATCTGCTTGCTCGTAGCGAGCAAGAGGACATGCATACCATCATAGCTGGCAGACGCTGGAGCTGGGTTGGTCATGTCCTCAGAAGAGACCCCGATGCCATCACAAGAACAGCTATGCTTTGGACCCCTGAAGGAAAGCGAAAGAGAGGCCGACTAAAAACAACTTGGCGGAGGACTGTGGAGGCTGAGATGCAAAGAATGAACCAGAGTTGGGGCACTGTACGAAGGATGGCCACCGACCGTGCAAAGTGGAATCAATTTGTTGTTGCCCTACAAGACGCCACTAGGCGTGATGGCCACTGACTGCTTTGACGGTCGGTGGTTAAGGATCGAAGAAGAAGAAGAATACAATAACACCAGTAATTAAATTGTCTCCGATTTGGCTACCATTTTTCTCAATCTCTCTTCTCTTTTACTGACTTCTTTTCAGATGCTATTGATCATATTTCTCCACCCACATCCATTTCTTGTGTAATGTATTATTTCCTGCTACTAATATGCTGTTCAACCCAGAATAGGTTATAATTAAGGTACATCTGTCGTTTACACAATATATTCAATTAGTTTACACAATATATTCAATTATTGTCATTTGCTTACAGGCAAGCAATGTCATTACTTATCTTTTATTCAACGTTACACTGTATCGCCCTCATAATTTATTCTACACTTTATTCTCATCATTTATTTTATAAAACATAAAGGTAATTTGAAATTTCTATTCTGTGTATTTTTTATTTTAAACAAATCTTTGTGTAATACTTGTACAACGTATCCATGGATTCTTAGACTAGGAAATTTCCTTTGTCACTTTCTACACTACTTATACCCAGTGAATCACTGTACTTGTCTTCTCCCCAGACCTCAGTTTAACATTCATTCATTCATTCATTTAACATCTTTCAACTGCCCAATGAGAATAGGCCTTCAACAAAGTCTTCCAGTCTCATGCCAGTGGGTCATGGTCTGTCTGTGTTTTCTTCATGCCTGTCTCCAGTTCTCTTCTCCATGTGTTTTGGTCTCCCTCTACCTCTTTTACCCTGGGGATTCCAGAACAAGGACTGCCTGGTAATGCTATCAGCAGGCTTCCTCAACGTGTGTCCTATCCATCTCCGCTGTCGTCTTTTCATCTCGTTCCAGTTCTCTTCTCCATGTGTTTTGGTCTCCCTCTACCTCTTTTACCCTGGGGATTCCAGAACAAGGACTGCCTGGTAATGCTATCAGCAGGCTTCCTCAACGTGTGTCCTATCCATCTCCGCTGTCGTCTTTTCATCTCGTTCCACTGGCACTGATCAGTTACACATCAGCAACCTAGTCATAGCGCTTCAATCCTTCTATTCTACACAAGCATCAATTCATGAAAGTCTGCAGTTTTTTTTTTGGTTTTTGTTTTTGTTGTTCCCCATGTTTCAGAGCCAGACAACAGAACTGACTTGACCTTTAATTTGAAAATTCTAATGATCGATGTTTCTTCTGATTTCCATAAACCTCCCAACCCAGTGAAAGCCTCTCTTGTCTTCTGTATTATTATTTTGATATCAGTGTCCATTCCTCCAACTTTCTCTGTACTGTTGCCAAGCTAATATGTACAAGTCTATATTTAATAGAGATGTTGGTGACATTTTAATCTGGCTAACATTTTTGCTGCATATATTCTCATAATCCATGTTTTTTTCTCTGTACAACCATACCAAAAAAGCAAAGAACTATACACTCTGAATGAAAGCAATTCTGCTGGCATATATGACCTGTAACAATTTTAATGTACCTCATTGATGGTCCTCTCTAATTTTCTTTTGTCTTGTTTTAAAGCTTCAGCGGCTCTTTGTTGATCTCCTATCTCCTCTTCTTTGTTTTTGACTTCTCTGGTCAGCCCTTTCACTTTGGACTGTTGCTTCATAAACCTGAGGAGCATTAAAAAAATGTATGCATAAGACTGTTATTGCAGCAAATTGTAATTCTGAATGAATTTGCACAGATTCACTCCGCTAAAATTCACAATAAGATCTCAGTGGTTATGTTACGCCATCTTCTACAAAATATCCTGATATTTCTGTCAATATCTTGTGATCCATGCATGAATTATTGTTGCTGTAATGCCCTGAATTTGAGGACTATGAAAAGGCAACTGACTGTGTTGACTGTGGAAACTGATGAGGCATTATGGAGTATTCCTGAAAATTATTAACTTAAAAAAAAATATGAAGACGTGGCGTGCACAATTCTTCACAAATGACAACTTACAGAACCGGACAAGATAAGCTATGAAGTGCAACAGGGATGCCTCTTTTCACAATTGTACTTCTTACTGGCTTAGACATGGCAATGAAAACATCAATAATCTAATGGATTCTGACTAAACAGCCTGATGTAACCATATGCAAGACAAAATGAAAACAGCTGATGAGAGGTCACAGCAAGTGGGTCAGAAAATTACAGGGGACAATATCTAAAGAAATGTCACAAATTACTGCATCTGAAAGACTGTCAAAATTGAGCTCACAACAGCATATAAGCAATCATGAAATATTTCATGGCAAGAATTTCGCTTCACTGCTGCATACACTAAAATATTTGCAAAAGGCAACCATTTTAGAGAACACTTTCTAATTATCCATAAGACATGGCCCACGATTAAAAGTGTAGCCCTTTCAAAAGCAATATGACTAAGTGAAGCAGCTAAATACAAATAAATATTTTATAACACTAAATACAATTAATATTTTATATCTATATAATATTTACTGCATGTATACAAATTCTGGACACAGCAGTCTGGTTTTAACTATAAAAAAAAACAAGCCAAAATGAAAACAAATAATGCAAAGCCTCTAATTAACAAACTAATAGGGGAAGTGGTTGGTCCTATAAAACTGACTGGTAATTCTGAATAATGTATACTGTAACAGAACGGGTTCATGTGGATGAATGATGGAGTGAGTGTAAGTACGGGTCACTGAGGTTGTCAACACTTGTTTAACTCAGGGATTGAGTTTATGTCTGACTTCATGTCATCATTTTGTGACTTGTGCATGCGCATGGGGAAACCACAGTTGTGATGAATATAATGATTATGGTAGATTTGTGGTCGAGCTGTGTGCTCGCATTTTGTGACAGTGGGAAACCACAGTTGTGATGGTTACAGTGTTTATGGTGTAGGTCCTACGTATTGTCGTGTAGGCGATTTTCCCACCTGAGAGCCATTCTTAGAGACTCTGTATGGCGATGTTTCATGCCGCCAATCACTTGTGATAAGTGAATCACACCTGGATGGTGAATGTATTTGTGTGAGGGGTGTATACCGCACATAGGGACGTTTTGAGTACTGTCTAGACCATGAATAGTGTAGTTAAGAGTTATTTCCTACCGGCGATGTTAGCCTGAGTGTTCTGTCAGTGTGCTTGATGATGTAATTGGTATTCAGGACTTGTGTAACAGTCAAATAAATGTTATAGAACTGTAACGAGTGGCGTCATATTAATTCATACGAGTCAGTGTTGTTTACCACCTACACACACCACACCCATACTATAATTCTTAACACATATAAATACAGCCTTAAAAAGTTGCAAATATCCTCATTATAGGTAATATTTTTCCTAGTCAGTTGTGTTATCGCCAATTAACATCACTACTTGAACTGATTAAGTATGACAAAAGCCAAGACAAAGTGATATAGACTAGACTTACGTTGCAATCTGTCTTCAGTATGTATCTAGCTGGCTATGTGGATATTCTTACTCCTTGTAAAACACTGACAAGAGCATGGCTTTCATTCAAGAAACCCTGTCCTTCATTGGCCCCTCTTTTTGTTCATTCTCCCTAAGTTCAAATGTCCTCCTAATAAGTTATTTGTTCCTAGTTTGATGTTTTATTTATATCCCTAACTGATATCAGTACTTTTAACTCATTTGTCTGACAGACAACTCAAGACAAATTGATATAAAACACAATACAGCAGACTTAAATACAAAACTAACATATGACAAGAAATCACATGTTAAACATCAGATGTCACATAATACTGCATCTAATATACTGAATGAATCAAGGCAAGATTTATATAATGGAGCTCAGAATAGCGTATAAGAAGCAATCATGAAATCATTCATGGTAACAATTTTCCTCACTGCTCCACAAACTAAAATATTAGAAAAAGGCAATCACTTCTGAGCATTCTTTCTAACTATTCACAAGACAGCAAAGGATTAAAAAGTGTAGCCCTTTCAAAAGCAATAGGATTAATTAAATAAATCAATGACATATAAATTAATATTTTATTATATGTGTATTTTTATTGTATGAACACTAATTCTGGCCATTATTGTATGAACACAAATTCTATTGACAATGGCCAAGGCAATCAGGTTTTTATGTAAGAAAAATAACATGCAAATGTTCAATTGTAATAAAGAAATGTTTTTATTTTCCTTGAATTCCCCTTTGAAAATCCCTATATGACTTGTCTTCTACAAAACTGCTAAAGTTCATTGCTTCAGATGACACATCAGCATTGCTTCAGATAACACATCAGCATTGCTTCAGATGACACATCAGGTGAAAAGTTTCTTAATATCTTATACTGTACTTTATGCTACAGATTATGAATAAGCTGCAGAATGTCATGTATATGTATGCCCATATGGATTTTCATGCTTACTGTTAACACACTGAAAAGTTCATGTTAATGTTAATATTAATCAGAATTGACGCCATTGCACTCCGGGCAAACTCATAGGTGCTCAGTCTCCCTCAGCAAATGTCGAAGAGTATGAATGCTAACTGTTCCTGTTGCGCACTGGCTGTATACTTGCCGGACGCATCCTCTCATACATCCATCCTTGCTGGTCTTACGTTTGATGCCAGATTGTTATCATGTAAGCCCCGCTATGTTCAGAGATGGTTCTGCCCTTAAGTCTGGCAGAGAAGCCAAACCCTGAATTACTACCACGAAAAGTTCATGAATATCTGTAAAGAATTTCATCTGAACTTTTTGTTCATTTTAAGTTCAAATGTCCTCATTAGAGGCAATATTTGTTTCCAAGCCAGTTGTTTACTTTATATAACCAATTAATATCACTACTTTAACTGATTAAGTATGACAGAAGTCACGACAAAGTGATATGATATAAAACACTCTACAGCAGACTTAGAAAGTAGCATAAGACAAGAGGTCAAATATGTCAAACATTCAGAAATGCCACGCAAGACTGCACTTGGAAGACTGAATGAAGGCAAAATACACTTAATGGAGCTCAGAATAGCGTATAAAAAGCAATCATGAAATATTTCATGGCAAGAACTTTCCTCACTGCTCCATACACTAAACTACTTGCACAAGGTAGTCACTTGGCGTATATTTTCTAACTACCCACAAGACAGGGCCCAGGATTAATAGTGTAGCCCTTTCAAAAGGGCTAACTAAATGAAGCAACGAAATACAAATTAATATTTAAAATCTGTATAATATTTACTGTTATGAATACAAATTCTGGACAAGGAAGTCAGGTCTTTATTTTAAAATAAAAACATAAAAATCACGCGCGCACAAATAATTCCGTTGTAAAACGGTTGACTAGATTTTCCTACAATTCTCCTTTTAGAAGCCCTACATCACAAGTTGTCTTCAAATATAACTTCTTTTTTTTATCCTAAGCCGCCAAATGTCAAAGCAGTCTGTGGCCATCACGCCTGGTGGCGTCTTGTATTGTAGGGCAGCAACAAACTGCATCCACATTGTTCGGTTGGCGGCCATCCTTCGTACAGTGCCCCAGCTCTAGTTCATTCTTTGCATCTCAGCCTCCACAGTTCTCCACCAAGCTGTTTTTGGTCGGCCTCTCTTTCGCTTTCCTTCAGGGGTCCATAGCATAGCTGTTCTTGTGATGGCATCAGGGTCTCTTCTGAGGACGTGGCCAACCCAACTCTAGCATCTGCCAGCTATGATGGTGTGCATGTCCTATTGGTTACTCCTAATAAGTAGCTCTTAATTGATGGTATTTGTCGTAAATTTATTTTGAGAGAAAAGAGTCGTAGAAATAGTGGTCCGGTTTAGAGTGGAAAATGATGATGGAAAGCTCAGTGATAGAAATGTAGAGATTTAATAGTTACTTCACAGCGTGCTGGAGGAGAGTAAAGACAGACTTATTTACGACAAATCGTGTCTCTCAATCTTCTCTTTCACTCTCCTGGTCAAACAATTATTTGCCAGTTTTCCAGACTCGCATCTGCGCACACACCGATTTGGTGTTTTCAAACACACACACGACGTTGATACAAACTATATTAAACGAATAGGGGAAATGTTGGGCTTTGGGTATATCCAACACACAGAACTAAATGAGTTTATGTGATTTTATTCACTTTAAACATCAATCACTAAAAATATCAGATCTTACATAAATTATCATAAGTACACAAATGCAAATAACAAATTTGGGAGGGGTGAAGAAGATTGGTATCGACTAAGCCCTTCCCGCTTATTAGACAAAGATAAACCCAGTCCAAAGATAGATAATATCAGGAACACGGGTACGTTAACCTAACAGTAAAGTTAATTACTCTGAAAGAGGTGTTACCAAGTTAGGTATAAGTAATAGAAAAAAACTGTTCTTCCCAGCTATAACAGTTTCTATGGGAGGGCACGGTCTCTGATACCGGGGTGAGGATGGTGTGGTCTATTTGACTATGCCGCTGATAATAAAATTCTTACGCGTGCTGGTACACTTTATCCGTGAGGTATGGTTTAAGTCCAGTGAGAAAACTAGTCACATCACTGTTCAGGAAATGAATTATCTCTCTGTGTCAGTAAACTAACCAAGCTCGGGCCAGTGTTCTTCTTCCCGTTACGACTTAAGTTGTTTGATGGTGCGTTAAATTTGTCTTTGGGTGTGCTTTCTTTGCTATAAGTTAGATAGCGGAATTCCAAACATAGAATCGCCTCAAAGATTAAAAATTTACACAGTCTCAACAAGTTCTGCGTCAGGGGAACTCTACACACTGTTTATGCTTTGCTTTGCTTAGATTGATTTCTTTATTGCTTTCTTAATGCTGGGATCGCACAGGTTACGATCACTCTGTATGAAAGAAAAAAAAAAGACATGTAATATACCGAAAACAAATAACCTTCTGAAGCGCGATGAATTTCCCGTTAAGCCTATTATATATATGCTCGTGTATTTAATTATGTATTTAATAAACACTGCGCGAGTTCTAGTGGTTAAAAACACACATCTATAAAACTAGGACTTAACTGAATTTATTAATTATAAATTCCTTCGCGACTTTAAAAGTTAATTTAAGCATCTATTATCTTTTGAAATAATATAATAGATAGATCATTATATTTAAAACTGGAACTCTTGAGATGGTTTAATTAAATAGATTTAAATTAACACAAAATCCCTTTAAATAGAATGACTGAGCTAGACCACTGATCACTTTACACCAGTGGTGGCCAAGCTAAGGTTGGCCGAGGGCCAGATTATGGTAAAGGGTAACACCAGAGGGCCAGACCTATAAAATCCTTAAAAAATAACGTTCTGAGATTTAGTTTTACATATATAATGAACCACGTACAGAAAGCAACGGCAAACTACTGTACTGCACATCTGCCAAGACATGTATACCAGTCTTCGGACTGAAATTACTGTAAAATAAAAATATAATGAATCTGTTGTTTTAATGTGTTATGTAATTTGTATTATGTCATGTAATTATTTATTTCAAACATACATTTGTATGTTATTTCATTGTGAAGAGTGTGGCTTATCAAAACTTTTCACCAGTGATTTGAAGTCTATTTCCGTTTGTGACGTAGCAATTCTGAGAACATGGGATAATACAGAGTCAGTTAATCTGTTTCTGGTCTTGGATTTGATAAGCTTCATGGCAGAAAATGATGTCTCACAAAGATATGTGCTACCAAATATAGAGCACACTTTTAGGGCCCGTTTTCTCAGAAGTGGGTAACGTTTCTTTGGTAGTAATTTCCACAAATCAGCTCCAGTTGCTTCTGTTGTGTTGATTATTGGGTCACATTGGAGTTCACATAACTGTAATTGTAGTTCTGCTGGCTGAGACTCCACTGTGCACTTGAATGGGTTGTTAAAAAGTTCCATTTGTGGACGAAACATCTCAAAATCTTGAAATCGACGATCAAACTCAGAAATCAGCTGTTCAATGTCATCTGTGTACCTCCTGAAGTTAACACTCTCTTTCTCAGACAGCTGTTTACAACAAGGAAAATGAAACAGGTAATTCTTTTGCAAAGACAGAATAAATAGGCTCAGTTTCTTTTTGAAGCCATCAACATAGCCCATCATTTGAAAAAATTGTTTGCCTTTTTCCTTGTAACTGCAAATTCAGTACATTCAAATGTTGTGTTATATCTGTGAGAAATGCCAAGTGCTGAATGAAATGAATATCTTTGAGTTTATTTTGAAGATCAATTGAACATGGTAAGATGTCTCGCAGGAAGTCAAATATTTCATCCTTCAGTTCACAAAATCTTATTAAACATTTTCCTCGACTAAGCCATCTCACCTCAGCATGAAGCAGGAGATCACCGTAAACAGAATCCACTTCTTCTAAAAATGCAAGGAACTTCCTGTGAGTTAGAGAGCTGTGTCCTCCTCTGATCAAATTCGTTATTTTCACTACAGTAGCCATAGTGTCATTTAGGTTTATGGATTTTGCAAAAAGGGCCTCTTGGTGAACTATGCAATATAATGTAGGCACGTCAATTTTATTTTGCTTCCAAAGTCTAACAAAACCAGTATTTTTCCCAACCATAGCCTTGCAACCAACACAGCAGACAATTTTTCAAACCCACCATATTCTTCCATGGCATTTTGAACTGCAGAAAATATGTCATCCCCTTTACTTATGCCATGCAAAGAGCAAACTTTCAGTAATTCTTCAGAAACAGTAAAGTCTTCCTGGATCACTTTAACAAAAATAAGAAGCTGGCTAGTGTCTGTGATGTCCGTACTTTCATCAATCGCCAGTGAAAAGTACGGACAATTTTCAATTAACGATTTCAAGTTCTGGGACAAATGCAAACTAATATCTTCTGTTCTCCTAGCTACGGTTTCGACCATATATACAAAGGCCTCTTCCACAATCTTGTTTGAAAGAGGTACATTTTGAAATTCTTTTACTACTTTTTCTTCATTGAACGCTTCTGCCATTTGAACTGCACATTTTTTCACAAACTCTCCATCAGTAAACGGCTTTTTTGCTTTTGCAAGCTCATAACTAATCACATAGGACGCCATGAGCGATGATTCCTGAATCTTATTTACATGACTAAATATACTCTTTTGCTGATTCAGTTTTTTCTTGAGTTGTTCAGTCACAAGCTTTCTCGACTCGCTGTTATGCTCGTCGATGTTTTTCCGATGATTTGTGATGTAGTGACGTTTCAAGTTACATTCCTTCACTACGGCTAACAATTGGGCGCAAACTAAGCACTGAGGTTTATTATCCTTACTGAGAATGAACAAATAATCGAACTCCCATTCTGGTTTAAATGCGCGATTTTCACTGTCCACTTACTATACTTAGAAAACATTTTTACAAAAGCACTCTTATACATGAAAACGTGCACAACAGCTACAAGCCCAGAAGTGTCACTGGCTGATTTATACTTAACACACTTCACAAGACCAACTGTGCACCTCAACTCCTTTCTATAGAAATGTACCTACCATCCACCCCCACTCCCACGATCACTTTCCCATACCGATGCTAAAGACAAAGCAACATCATTGGATCTCAGAGACTTCCGACCGCAGAAAAGATATGTCATTGCTTTCAGTTTCTCATTATCAAAGTAGGTACCGATACTGTCTTCGCCTGTCCACGTGCACGATCAGAGATTTGACGTTATCATTTCCGTTTTGTCGGCACTATCTAGTAGAGCTCAATTGGTATGATAGAGAGAGAGAGAGAGAGAGAGAGAGAGAGAGAGAGAGAGAGAGAGAGAGAGAGAGAGAGAGAGAGAGAGAGAGAGTTGGTGGTGTTGTGGGAGGTGGGGAGATGTTAATTGTACATTTTGGGTCTTTTTGGTTTTGTTTCTGGTGCCTGTGCGTGCTATTTTGTAATATTCCTTTTAGCACAGTGGTCGGAGTATACAGTAATTTTCAATCAACAATAAGAGGCCGGCCAAAACAGGTTGGCGGGCCGGTCAAAACTGGTTGGCGGGCCAGATCTGGCCCGCGGGCTGTAGTTTGGCCACCTCTGCTTTACACAATATATATTACCGCTTTGCACAGAATAGAAAACACTGCAAATATATATATATAAAATCCAGGGGAAAATCTATAACAAGATTTCAATAAAGCTAGTGCTTCTGTAAAGGTCTGGCCAGCGAGTGATAACGTGTCTAGTTCTACATGGTCTATTTAGCTAAAATGGAATGTAAGTTGAGTGGGACATGATAAACTTGACAGCTTATTTGATCTCACGAACTTTTGGGGATCTGACCGCCAAATCAAGAGAAGAAACCGCACCCTGGTCTTCGTATCTCCGTTCGCTGCTACCCGTTCGCTTTCCCCGTTCGCTCGGTTCCTCGATTGACACCGAGACGCAAAATTAGCGGCAAGCAACTGCGTCTCGTATCAGGGACCACTACTGTCTTTGATAACGCCGATAGTCTCCCCTAAAATCCCTCGGTCTGTCTCTTTGATCTCGTGCCGCATACTACATGAGTTCCGCGCGGTTCGCTCTGGCGAAACGAAAGGTTACAACAAATGTTCAGGGGTTCTAATGTTATGAAAAGCTAAGGGTCCCTTAAATCATCCATCATATCAGGGAAAATTCACTTGTCAAACTAGACGTACGTCACAATCGTCCCCACTTTTAGACATGAAACCATTTTTCATGTTTTCATTTTTGACAATGGAGGTGACCTGATTGGTGATTTTAGGATGAGTGGTATCTTCAGTTTGCTCTTCTTCCTCTGTAGACCAGTTTCTACTCAGGAAATCAGCCCCGACATTCTGTCTTCCCGGAATATATTCCACTTTGAAAGAATAAACGCTTAAAAGAAGCGCCCAACGCATGATCCTTGCATTAAATTCTTTATTGGCACCAAGAAATGCTAACGGAGCGTGGTCTGTTTGCACCGTGAAAGATGTACCATAAAGAAACTCATGATGGCGTCTGATACCGTCAATCAGAGCAAGACATTCCCTTTCAACTACGCTGTAGTTCCGTTCCGCTTTATTTAATTTCCGACTGCCATAGGCAACTGGAAATAGCATGTTCAGGTCACTGTCATCGGCTTGAAGCAGTGTTGACCCGATGCCCTGACCTGACGCGTCGACTCTCAGTACAAAAGGTTTTTGAGGTCATGCAACCTCAAAATGGGGTATGCAGACAACTGTCCTTTCAAAGTGCTATACGCGTGTTCGCACTTTTGATCCCATATGACCTTATCAGGACAACCTTTCTTTGTGAGGTCAGTCAGAGGTGCCGTCAGTCCGTTGAAGTTCTGGATGTACTTCTGATAGTATGCACATAGCGATATGAAGGAACGTACGTCTTTCTTCGTTCGGGGTCTTTTTGCTGCAGCTATTTTCTCCACGTTCTTCTTAATAGGCCAACTGCATCCGTGAGAAATAGTGTGCCCCAGGAAGTCTAACTGTTCAAACCCGATGAGACATTTGCTAGGTCTGGCTGTGAGACCCGTTTCCTGTAGTCTCCTGAGGAGCATAGCAACCGTAGCAATATGTTCTTCATAGGTTTCCGATGCAATTAAGATGTCATCCATGAAATTATGGATATGGGGACTTTGCAAAGGTTCTAGAAGCTTCCTCATCATCCTGGTGAACACTCCTGGTGCGTTATGCAAACCGAACGGCATCACGTTAAATGTGTAATGTCCTTCACTAGTGCTGAAAGCTAACAAAGGTTTAATTTCCTCCTTGACTGGTATTTGATAATAACCTTTACTGAGGTCAATCTTGGAGAAGATCTTTGCTTTGCTGAGCTTGGTGAACAACTCAGAAACAGTTTGGAGAGGTTCGGGCTGGAATTCCGTTACAGCGTTTAGCAACCTGTAATCAATGCACAGCCAAACTTCCTTATTGGGCTTCTGCAACAGCACTACGCTCGAGCTGTAAGGAGATGTAGACTCACTGATAATTCCTGCCTGACGCAGCTTGTCTATTTCTCCGCGAAGTGCATCAGCTTTAGCGTACGGGATGGGGTAAACTCTGGTTTGAACATGGGTCTCGTTTGTTAATTTCATATCAAATTCAATGAGATTTGTTCGACCAGGTACATCCGTTAAAACTGCACTGTACTGTTTTAGTAGAACCCTAGTTTCTGTTTGTTGTTCTGGTGAGAGATTGTCGCCGAACTTGACATCTTTAAAGGATTCTGTGGGTTGCAGTGGATACTCCATGCAACCATCATCATCTTCCTCGTCTTCCGTTGCTATGGCGACAGCCAGGAGATGCTCGGAGGATGGCACCGGTCTTTCCAAATATTTCTTTAGCAGATTTACGTGGAAGACCTTCTCCTTTCCTTTGATGGAGATCTTGTAGTTGGTACGTGAGATCTTTTTAAGGACGGTAAACGGTCCTTGCCATCCGATGCGAAGTTTATTGCTTCCGGTTGGAAGTAGCAATAGGACTTTCTCCCCTGGTTGTAGTTCTCTCTCTTTTGCAGCTTTGTTGTATCTTTTAGTAATTTTAGCGCGGGCTTTCTTAAGGTTGGTAGTAGCTAGATCCCATCCTAGCTTTAGCCTTTCCTTAAGCTCAGATACATACTTGCTTGCAGAGACGACTGTCTCGTCAGCCTTCTGGTCTGTCAGGGACCGAAGTAAGGCTTCTAGTGGCCCCTTAATAGGTCTGCCAAATAAAAGTGTAGCTGGCGCAAAACCCGTAGACGCTTGGGGTACCTCTCGGTAGGCGAATAAGGCAGCCGATATATATTGGTCCCAGTCTTCCGGTTTCTCCTGACCCAGCTTACGTAACATCATGGTGAGGGTACCGTTAAAACGTTCCACGAGCCCATTTCCGGCCGGATGGTAGGGACTTGTGTGGATATGTTTGGCCCTCAAGATCTTAAAGATCTCCTCCATTAACAGGCTACGGAATTGGGATCCATTGTCCGTCAAAACTTGTTGAGGGAATCCCAACCGTGTAAAAATTTGCACAAGGGCTTCTGCGACATGCTTGGAATTAGTGCATGGTAGCGGTACGGCTTCGGCCCACATAGTGCAAGTGTCAACTAAGGTCAGGATGAACCTGTTCCTTCTTTTGGTCTTTTCCAGAGGACCAATAATGTCGACAGCAACCCGTTCAAATGGAGTCCCTACTATTGGCATTTGCCCCATAGGTACTGGGGGTGTCAAGTGCTTGGGTGCTACCCGTTGGCACTGGGCGCAGGATTTCACATACCTGACAATGTCAGAGTTCATTCCTGGCCACCAATAGTGGTTTTTTATTCGCTGAATAGTGGCGTTTTGTCCCATATGTCCGCTAAAGGGAAGAGAGTGCCCCATTTCTAAGATCTGGTTTCTGTACTGCGTCGGTACTAGGAGCTGGTTATTCCCCGTGTCCGGGTTGCCCGTTCTACGATACAATACACCATCCTTAGAAAAGATGTCTCCGTTGTGTCTGGGGTCCTTAGCCATGGGCAGTTTTTTTAAAGCAGGGCGCCAGAGTAGGGTCCTTTTGTTGCGCCTCCTTCAGTTCATTCGGCAACAAGTTTGGCGCAGGCTCCCTCTCCTTCTTGGCTTGCCCTCTTGTGGTTACCGCTGCCACAATCGGCTCCTTAGGTCTCCCAATGAACACATATCTACATCCCAGGATAACTGGGTAGATCGGATCATCCATTATGGCCGCTTTAATAACTCCTCTGACAAAGTCAGAGTGTATTTCTACCAGTGCGATAGGAAGCGTCCTGGGTGCATCACTCCTGAAAACTCCACTAAGTTTGACGGTTTCCTCTGTCTCCTGACCGGGTTTGACTAGGTGCCTAGCGACAATACAACTAAAACTTAATCCAGTGTCAAAGAGACAAGTAGTTGAGGTACCATTCAAAATTACAGTTCCTCAAGTTGAGGGTCGGTCCCCCTCAGGTTGAGAATCACTGACATTGACTCTACCTTTCGAGGCTGTATGCAAACATCCAATGCGGTTTGCACCGGTTTGTTTGCCCTGATCAGACGTTCCTGGTGTAGGGGTCTTCCCTTTTCCTTGACCTTGGTGGCCGCGCTGCCACGTAGGCTTGTTGGGTTGATCAGAATTTTTTTTGGGGGGGTATCGGGTTTTGTAGAATTTCGATTTTTCCTGGGGAGGTTTCTGGGTATTGTTATCTCGTTGGTTATAATGTTGAGAGGAAGTGGAAGAATAGGATGCCTGTTCTAGATTCTGTTTTCGAGATGGCTCATCGGTGGGTTTACGTTTAGTGCTGGGAAGTTCGGCCATTGCATTGCTATAGCGTTCGGCTTTATTGAGTATGTCTTCAAGCCTGACTGCCCCCTGTTCAGCCAAAAATCTACGAGTTTCATTCGACAAAGTGGATTTTATCTGCTCCACAAGAACAAGTTCGAGGAGTCCCTCATATGAAAGAGGTAGGTCAGATAATTCAATGCACTTTGTCAGATAACCCGTGAGACGTGAAGAGAACTGGGGAAATGTTTCCGTGCTCTCTTTTCGGCTGTTTCTGAACAACTGCAGAAACTTTCGGGCAGTCATCTCAAACTGCTGTAGTAAGGCCTTTTTCAACATGTCGTAATCATGTTGATTCGGTCCCAGCTTTGTGTACACGTCATAAGCATTGCCTTTCAGTGACGTTGAAAGTTTGAGCGCCCAGCGGGTACTCTCTAACCCATAAAGATTCGCGAGTCTCTCGAATTTTTCTAGGTAGCTGTCAATTTTTTCGTTAGGGCTAGGAAAAGATTCTAAAGAAAACGACATAGCAGTTAATTGGGCAGATTGAGTACTGGAGAGGTCCATTGATTGAGACTGGGGCGAAGACGGCTCTCCGTTAGTCGAAGTAGAGGCGCCCCGACTCTCTAGAGCCTTAAGCGCCAGTTGATGCTGTCTTTCCTTGTCTCTCTCTCTCTCTCTCTGCGAGTTTCCATCTCTGCTTCAATTTTCTTCTGTTCCAAAAGACGTTCTTCCGCTTCTTTCTTATCTGCCCTCTCCTGGGCTTCTCTCCTCTCTGTTCTTTCTTTCTCTTCCTTCCTCTCAGCTTCTGCTCTCTGTTGCTCCGCCTTCCTCTCAGCTTCGGCTCTCTGTTGCTCCGCGTCATATATTTCCAATTCCTGGTTAATAAACGCGTTTGCAGCTTCTGCATCTAATCCTGCCTCTTTCGCTTCCAGCCTCAAGATGGACCTCATCTTTATCCTCTCTGCCATTGTTAAAGAATAAGATGAAGTATGCTTAGAGAACTAGTAAGAAGAAACGCGAAAGGGAGGAACTCTGAACCGCTACGAGAAAAAAAAAACACAAGTACAAATTTACCTGTGTTACCTCCTACCTGTACTGTGCAAACTTATCGCTGCTATTATCTGGCAATTAAGGCTCTAAACGCAAGCGACTATGCCACTAAATGGTAAGTTACACTGGAAAAGAATCTACTATTACTAACAGTAGAGAAAAATTTATATTAAAACAATTTAAAAGGAAAAAAAAAAATTCCCCTAAATTTTAAATCTCTGACAACAAACTCCGTCCCTAAAGTCAATTATTGAGATGAGACGTTGTTAACTTAATTTTTTTAAAAATCAGAACAATCCGTCTTTAGCTAAGCTCAACTCTTCTTAACTTCAAAAACCTTAGTGACTGTAAAACAATCACGCAATCCCAGCAACTTTTATAAAGAAAGAAATATAATTATCTCCGCCAGAGGATAATAAAATAGCAAATATATTTGTTTATCTGTACTTTCTACTGCTGTGGAGAGAAAACAACCTGTAAATATGCTGTGTGGACAACCCAAATACTTAAAGAACGTTTGTCTAGGGGTGTAATTATTTATTTATTTCCCTAATTCACAAAGACAAATCATTCACACTCTACCTAGTTAGACCCAAACTAAATCAGACTCAAAATATCTTTAACCCGGCTATGCGATTGCCTCAAATGTAGCTCAAGATCCCAGAACCAGCCCACAAATATGTGTGCATCAAATGTATCTCAAAATTATCCCAGACGAGCCAGCCAAATATTGTCGTAAATTTATTTTGAGAGAAAAGAGTCGTAGAAATAGTGGTCCGGTTTAGAGTGGAAAATGATGATGGAAAGCTCAGTGATAGAAAATGTAGAGATTTAATAGTTACTTCACAGCGTGCTGGAGGAGAGTAAAGACAGACTTATTTACGACAAATCGTGTCTCTCAATCTTCTCTTTCACTCTCCTGGTCAAACAATTATTTGCCAGTTTTCCAGACTCGCATCTGCGCGCACACCGATTTGGTGTTTTCAAACACACACACGACGTTGATACAAACTATATTAAACGAATAGGGGAAATGTTGGGCTTTGGGTATATCCAACACACAGAACTAAATGAGTTTATGTGATTTTATTCACTTTAAACATCAATCACTAAAAATATCAGATCTTACATAAATTATCATAAGTACACAAATGCAAATAACAAATTTGGGAGGGGTGAAGAAGATTGGTATCGACTAAGCCCTTCCCGCTTATTAGACAAAGATAAACCCAGTCCAAAGATAGATAATATCAGGAACACGGGTACGTTAACCTAACAGTAAAGTTAATTACTCTGAAAGAGGTGTTACCAAGTTAGGTATAAGTAATAGAAAAAAACTGTTCTTCCCAGCTGTTCTTCCCTTTACTAAGCAAATGGAAAGGAGGTGGTTTTAAACAGAGTTAACAAATTATCAACTATCCCACTTAAAGGAACAATGTAGGGTATACAGAAAAGATATATATTACCAGGTAAGCAAGTTAACAAAATGGTCACACAAAAGAATTAATTTCCTGTCATTCATACACGCGCTAGCAAAGGCCTTCACTCATCTTGCTCTCACTTACCGATTGTGAAAAAATCTTGCACTCCATAGAATAACACAACAGCAGTTACACCTCAAACTAAATGTATGAGTGTTTGTTCAAGTTCTAGCCCCAGATTAGCGGGTAGGCGGTCAGCACATAAAAGGATCCCGTAATCGCTGGAAAATGAATCTGTAGTTGTGTCTCTTTTCTTAATAACAGTTTCTATGGGAGGGCACGGTCTCTGATACCGGGGTGAGGATGGTGTGGTCTATTTGACTATGCCGCTGATAATAAAATTCTTACGCGTGCTGGTACACTTTATCCGTGAGGTATGGTTTAAGTCCAGTGAGAAAACTAGTCACATCACTGTTCAGGAAATTATGAATTATCTCTCTGTGTCAGTAAACTAACCAAGCTCGGGCCAGTGTTCTTCTTCCCGTTACGACTTAAGTTGTTTGATGGTGCGTTAAATTTGTCTTTGGGTGTGCTTTCTTTGCTATAAGTTAGATAGCGGAATTCCAAACATAGAATCGCCTCAAAGATTAAAAATTTACACAGTCTCAACAAGTTCTGCGTCAGGGGAACTCTACACACTGTTTATGCTTTGCTTTGCTTAGATTGATTTCTTTATTGCTTTCTTAATGCTGGGATCGCACAGGTTACGATCACTCTGTATGAAAGAAAAAAAAAAGACATGTAATATACCGAAAACAAATAACCTTCTAAAGCGCGATGAATTTCCCGTTAAGCCTATTATATATATGCTCGCGTATTTAATTATGTATTTAATAAACACTGCGCGAGTTCTAGTGGTTAAAAACACACATCTATAAAACTAGGACTTAACTGAATTTATTAATTATAAATTCCTTCGCGACTTTAAAAGTTAATTTAAGCATCTATTATCTTTTGAAATAATATAATAGATAGATCATTATATTTAAAACTGGAACTCTTGAGATGGTTTAATTAAATAGATTTAAATTAACACAAAATCCCTTTAAATAGAATGACTGAGCTAGACCACTGATCACTTTACACAATATATATTACCGCTTTGCACAGAATAGAAAACACTGCAAATATATATATATAAAATCCAGGGGAAAATCTATAACAAGATTTCAATAAAGCTAGTGCTTCTGTAAAGGTCTGGCCAGCGAGTGATAACGTGTCTAGTTCTACATGGTCTATTTAGCTAAAATGGAATGTAAGTTGAGTGGGACATGATAAACTTGACAGCTTATTTGATCTCACGAACTTTTGGGGATCTGACCGCCAAATCAAGAGAAGAAACCGCACCCTGGTCTTCGTATCTCCGTTCGCTGCTACCCGTTCGCTTTCCCCGTTCGCTCGGTTCCTCGATTGACACCGAGACGCGAAATTAGCGGCAAGCAACTGCGTCTCGTATCAGGGACCACTACTGTCTTTGATAACGCCGATAGTCTCCCCTAAAATCCCTCGGTCTGTCTCTTTGATCTCGTGCCGCATACTACATGAGTTCCGCGCGGTTCGCTCTGGCGAAACGAAAGGTTACAACAAATGTTCAGGGGTTCTAATGTTATGAAAAGCTAAGGGTCCCTTAAATCATCCATCATATCAGGCAAAATTCACTTGTCAAACTAGACGTACGTCACAGTATTCAACCAAAAGATTCATAGAATTTTCCTTAGGCAGATTTTGTGGAAGGAGGACAATTTCGACATTTCCTTCTCTGTTACTCTCCAGCATTCCGCACCATGGAGAAACACAGAAAGTACACAGCTCTCACATAATCTTAATTTGGTGTTTGTGCTGTACTGAGAGGACTTCCAGATGTTTTTTAGACTAGCAAAGACTGTTCTTGCTTTATTCATTCCGTTATTAATGTTTTTGCTTGTTCTGCCTTCTGATGTTACTATGCATGCTAGGTATGTAAGTGTGTCCATCTGTTCCGGCTTCGGATTCCTTATTTTTATGGGCTCAGGACTGCCTTCATTGAGTGTCATGACCTGTCTTCTTTGAACTTATGTTCAGACCCACCTGTTGGCTATACTTATTCAGTCTATCTGTTTGGGGTGACTAGATTTTCCAAGAATTCTCCTTTCAAAAGCCCTACATCACAAGTTGTCTCCAATGTAACTACTGAAGTTTAATGCTTTAGATGAACCAGACTGAGACATCAGTTTAAAAGATTCTTAATTTCTTACACAGTACTTTACACTACTGACTATAATTATATTTAATGTAATCTATCTTCAGTATGTATCCAGTTGGCTAGTTTCCTCGTGGATTTTATTACCCCTTGTAAAAACTGACAAGAGCATGGTTATCTTTCAAAACATCATCAATTCTTCCCCCCCCCCCCCCCCCCCCCCTCCCGTTTAATCTCCTTCATTTCAAATATCCCCACAATAAGTTATTTGTTCATAGTTTGATGTTTTATTTATATCCCCAATTGATATCAGTACTTTTAACTGATTGTCATGTCAGAGAGAAAACTAAAGACAAAGTGATATAAATCACACTACAGCAGACTTAAATACAAAAGTAAGATATAACAAGATATCAGATATCAAACATCATGTCACATAATACTGCATCTAATAAAACTGAATAAAATAGGGAAAGATTTACATAATGGAGCTCAGAATAGCGTATAAGTAGCAATCATGAAATATTTCATGGCAAGAACTTTCCTCACTGCTCCACACACTAAAATTTTTGAGCATATTTTCTGACTATCCACAAGTCAACAGAGGATTAAAAGTGTAGCAATATCAAAAGCAATAGGACTAGCTAAATAAATCCAAAACTAATTATAAATTAATATTTTATTTTTATTGTATGAACACAAATTCTGGCTAAGGCAGTCAGGTTTTTATCTAAGAAATATAACATGCAAATATTCAATTGTAAGAAAGTATGTTTTTATTTTCCTTCAGTTCCTTTTTTTTTAAAAAAGTCCTATATGCCATGCTTTCTCCAAGAAAACTGCTAAAGTTCATTGCTTCAGATGAACCAAACTGACACATGAGGTAAAAAGTTTCGTATCTTACACAGTATTTTAAACTACAGACAATGAATAAGCTGTAATCTGTTCATGAAATTCTTTAACGAAATTCTTCAGCTCCTTTTGTTCACTCAAAATTCAAAAGCCCACTTTATAGGTAATATTTGTTTCTAGTCAGTTGTTTTCTTTATATCCCCAATTAATATCATTACTTGAACTGATTAAGTATGACATAACTCAAGACACAGTGATATAAAACACTATACAGCATACTGAATGTAGCATAGGACAAGACGTCACACATGTCGGACATCTGGAAATGCCACACAAGACCGTATCTTAAAGACCGACTGAATCAAGACAAGATTCACATAATGGAGCTCAGAATAGCGTATAATAAGAAATCATAAAATAATTGATGGCAAGAATTTTCCTCACTGCTCCGAGACCTAAAATACTTGCCAATGGCAATCATTTGGATCAATTTTCAGACTACCCACAAGACAAGGCTCAGGATTTATAGTCTGGTTCTTTCAAAAGCAGTACAGCTAACTAAATGAAGTAACTAAATACAAATTAATATTTTATATCTGTATAATATTTACTGTGTGATTACAAAATCTGGCCAGTACCATCAGCCTTTTATTTGAAGAGGAAAAATAAAAGGCTGCAAATACTCAATTGTAAAAAAAAAAATGGTTTTAGTCTCCTTGAATACCCCTTTCAGAAGCTGTATATGACAAGTTTTCTCCAACGTAAGCACTAAAGTGTAATGCTTCAGATGAGCTGCACAGGCATATCAGGTGAAGTGTTTCTCAATAGCTTACATAGTACTTTATAGTACAGACTCTGAAAAAAGCTGCAATCTGACAAGTGTATGCCCATATGGGTATTCTTACTTCCTGTCAAAATACTGAAAAGTTCATGAATATCTATAAAGAAATTCATCAGCACTCTGAGTTCTAACATCCTCATTATAGGTAATATTTTTTTACTAGTCACTTGTTGTATTCTTCATATCCTCAATTAATATCACTACATTAACTGATTAAGTATGACACAACTCAAGACAAAGTGATATCAGGAAATGCCACGCAAGACTGCACTTGAAAAACTGAACGAATCAAAGCAAGATTTACATAATGGAGCTCAGAGTAGCGTACAAGAAGCAATCATGAAAAATAAATCATAGCAAGAATTTTCCTCACTGCTCCATGCACTAAAATACTTGCACTCGGCAATCACTTGGAGTATATTTTCTAGCTACCCACAAGACAGGGCCAAGGATTAATAGTGTAGCCCTTTCAAAAGTTAATTATTATTAATTACAAATTAATATTTTATATCTGCATAATATTTACAGCAGGAATACAAGTTCTGGACAGGGCAATCAGGTTTTCATTTGGGAAAAAAAACAACCCACAAATATTTCAATATTAAAATAGAATGTTTTTATTTTCTTTAATTCCCTATTTAGAAGCCTTTTATCACGTTTTCTTCAAGATAACAATTATTCTTCTGCATTCAGTGTGTAATGATGCTAATATGCAGGCCTGTCGCCGGGACAAAGTCCACATTCTTTTCCAGGTCAGTATGGCAGCTCCATAGCTTCTGCCCGAGCTCAACACCAGCAGGCAGGTCAGGCGTCATGTGACATTCACTCATATGAGGTATCCTGAGGTGATAGGGGTGGCCTAGTAATCTGCAGTGGCCAGTTATCTGGTGGAAAATGATGGTCTGCTGGTGTATATTTAACTAGTGGATTAGGTCATGTCTGTTGTATATATCACCGTCCTACGAGGGGCGTTCAGAAAGTAATGCACCACATTGTTTTTCTCAGGAGCTGTTTATTCAAAAAGCATGAAATTTATACACAATATACATGGATATGTCATGTAAACATCGGTATTATTCAACATAATCCCCATCAACTTGTACGGCTTTATGCCAGCGTGAAACAAGTGCATGTATTCCTAGCCCGTACCAGATTTTGTCTTGATCATGTAGCCATTTCTTCGCTGCATGAATCCCTCCTTCATCATCTTCAAACCTTGTCCCACGGAGTGCATCTTTAAGTGGACCAAATAGATGAAAATCAGAGAGTGCCAAATCGGGACTATAGGGTGGATGGGGTAGTACAGTCCAACCCAATTTGGTGATTGCTTCCCGTGTTGTCAGACTTGTGTGAGGGCGCGCATTGTCGTGAAGGAGAAGCAGGTCTGCTGGATTCTTGTGCGGCCGAACTCTGCGAAAACGTTGATTGAGTTTTTTCAATGTCTTAATGTAAGCTTGCAAATTGATTGTCTCTCCTCTTGGCATAACGTCCACAAGAATCACACCTTCAATGTCCCAAAAGACAGTGATCATGACCTTAGCAGCTGAAGGAATTGTCTTGAATTTCTTTCTTCTTGGTGATTGCGGATGATGCCACTCCATTGACTCTCTTTTTGTCTCAGGTTCAAAATGATGTGCCCAGGTTTCGTCACCTGTAACAATCTTAGCCAAAAAGTTCTCTCCATCAGCATTGAAATGCTCCAATTCAGAAGAAATTGCTTTCCTTTGCAATCGGTGGTCATTTGTGAGACTTCGAGGAACCCATCTTGCGCAAACCTTAGAAAATCCGAGAGTTTTTATAACTGCATTTGCACTACCAATGCTGACTGACAGCTGTAAGGCCAATTGTTGAGTAGTGATTCGCCTATCAGTAAGAATAATGCCCTCAGCGCATTTCAACATTTCTGCGTTGGTGGCTGTGGCAGGACGTCCACAGCGCGGCCGATCAAGCAGCTCCGTATCTCCACTTCCTGATTCTTTGATTCTCTGAACCCAGCAACTGACTGTACTCCTGTCAACTGCAAAACTTCCATACACATCACATAGACGCTTGTGAATATTCACAACAGTTTCCTTCTCTGCAACAAGAAATTCTATCACAATTCGCTGTTTATAACGCAAGTTGCTAACACGCTCCATTTCAGCGGTTTAGGGCAGCCGTATTATTTGGCCGGTTGTGGTGCAATTTGGTGCACACAATTGGCACATGCCATATTTGAAGTGTGCAAAATTTCATGCTTCTATTTCATTATTAGCCGAGAAAAACGATGTGGTGCATTACTTTCTGAACGCCCCGCGTATTTCCTTTGGTATTTGTACCTTTTGTTGATGATGGTTTTAGCTTCTCGATTGGGCAAAGGGTGGCTGAATTGTTCCATTTTACTGCCACTTCTAGATAAAGCATCGGCTCACATTTCCAGTGATTCCACAATGGAAGGGTAACCATTGAAGGATAATAGTTGATGACCTTCGGATAATGTTGAGCTCAGATGTGATCTCATGCATCATGTTTTCATTTCTGGTGTTCTGTATTGATTCCAGTAATGATCCACAGTCAGTAAAGATTACTATCTTAGCTGGTGTCTGCTGTTCTGATCTAGTGAGCATTCTCAAAACTTGCAGTAGTGCCATAGATTCTGCCTTGAAATTAGAGATCTTTCTGGTTGGGAAGGCCTTTAGGATGATCCTCCCATTTATGAATCTAATAAAAATGCTTCCTCCACCATTCTTTACTGCCTCCTCTGCAGATCCATCTGTGTCTATGTGTGTCCACTCCTCCCGTACCTTTCTTCAATCATCTCATAAGCCAAATGAAGTTTAATGCTTCAGATGAACAGACTGATACATCAGTTTAAAAGATTCTTAATATCTTACGTGGTACTTTACACTACAGACTTTAATTATGCTGCAATCTGTCATCAGTATATACCCTGTTGACACACTGAAAAGGTCGTGACTATCTTTCAAGAAATTCATCAGTTCGTCATCTGTCCCATTTTGTTCAATCTTCCTAAGTTCAAACATCCTCATTTATATCCTCAATTAATATATGATTAAGTATGACAATACTCAATACAAAGTGATATAAAACACTCTACAGCAGACTTTATACAGAGAGTACCATATAAAAGGTCAAATATGTCAAACATCAGGTTTATCACAAAGTCCCGAATCTGAAAAGCTGCATGAATTAAGGCAAGATATACATAATGGAGCTCAGAATAGCGTATAAAAAACAATCATGAAATAATTCATGGCAAATATTGTCCTCACTGCTCCATGCACTAAAATATTGTACTTGAAAATGGCAATTTTCTCACAAGACAGGGCTCAAGAAATACAGGGGAATAACATAGAAGCTACATATTTTCATAAATGGGTACTTATGTAGAAGAAAAAGGTTGAGATAGTATGAAAAAATCATTAATGTGGAACTGATGACATGACCAGACAAGTACCAGTGGAACAAGAGATAAGCAGAAGATGCTGGAAATGTAAACACACTGAGGAAACCTGCTGATAGCATTACAAGGAAGTCCTTATTTTGGAATCAACAGAGTAAGAGAGACAGAGGGAGACCAAAGAACACATAGAGAACAGACTTGGAGACAGACTGAAAGGAATGATAAAGACATGGAATGACCTTGAGCTGATGGTAAAGGACAGCAAGTCTTGGCATAAGTTTACTGAAGGTCTATGGTCCTTGGGGAGCAGAAGGGTGATGATGAATATGAATCAAATGAGGGAAAGATTCACATAATGGAGCTCAGAATAGCGTATAAAAGGCAATCATGAAATAATTCATAATTAGAATTTTCCTCACTGCTCCATGCACTAAATTATTTGCAAGGGGCTATCACCTGGAGAATATTTTCTGACCATCCATAAGACAGGGTACAGTACTTAATAGTGTAGCCCTTTCAAAATCAATAGGGCTAACTACTTAAAGTAACTAAATAAATATTAACATTTTATATCTGTATAATATTTACAGCAGGAATACAAATTCTGGATAAGGCAGTCAGTTTATATTTTTTTTTAAAACAAGAATGTGAATATCACAATTCCATAATGTTTATATATTTCTAGACTCCCCACGTTTCCTCAGTGGTAACCGCTGAAGTTTAATCCTTCAGATAAACCAGACTGACACATCACTTGAACAAATTCTCAATACAGTACTTAGTTCTTTAAACCATCAGCTTTAATTATGTTATAATCAGTCTTCCGTACATATCCATAAGAATTTCAACAGCATCGGTTACCTTTTGTTAATTCTCCCAAAGTCCAAATGCCCTCATTCAAAGTAAATATTTCACCTATGTTAATGGTTTATTTTTATCCTCAACTGATATTTTTTTCTTCTTCTTTGATCCTTAGCCGCTGACCGTCAAAGCAGTCAGTGGCCATCACGCCTAGTGGCGTCTTGTAGGCCAACAACAAATTGATTCCACCTTGCTCGGTCGGTGGCCATCCTTCGTACATATAATCAGTACGTAATCAATTATTTACACTGTATAAAACAGCTGAATAGAGCTTGCAACTGAACTCTCACCTTTACACTGGATTTGTACACTCTTGAAAACATTTAACAGTTCAGAGAATCCCTTTAGAAACTGAAGGGGCAATGTGCAGTTCCCTCCCTTGAAGCACACAGAATAAAGAAAACATGAAATGCAAAAATACTTATCCAGGACCACATTTGAGATAAGAACTGGAAGAAGGCAGGTCAAGAAGTGACATTAAGTGGGATAAAACAGTTTCATGAACTAGATTTTCAATGACTTTTTTTCCTAAATAAAATATGGCTTTGTTTTGGCGCGCTCCATTCAACCTAGACACATGGTCCATCAGTTACATTGGGGAGCATGTCCAAATATAAAAGACCTGGCTCTTCTGTCCCATATCAGTAATCAGATGCAAGACAAAATGATGAAGGTCAATAGCAATTAGGTCTGAAAATGCACACAGAAACGACAAAGATTATGAGAATAGATGTGGTAAATTAAAGCCGGACTGCACTTGGAGAAACACTGCCACGAGATGTGAATTCATTCATACATATATCTTCGCAACAATACGAAAGAATCTGGAGCAAGAGATAGTGAAAACAAAATAAGAATACAAAACTCACAAGGAGTTTTCATTGCACTTGAAAGATTATGGGAATAAAAATAAAGTTCAACACAAAAATCAGAATCTTCAACTCAAATGTCAAGAAAGTTCTACTGAGTAGATATGAAACATGAAGAACAAGAAATAACAACCAAGTAGTTTTAGACTTTCAAAACAACTTTCTCGCATATTGTCACGAAGTGGTTTTAAGTTTATAGAGTGTGCCTGAATGAAAGCAAGACCCTAGTATGAGAAAGTATGAGAAAATAGAATTTAGATGAAAAATGACATGCCTGTGGACAGACGCGACTATTGGCTCAAGGGATAGAACCAGGATTTGAATCTCCCCTTGCCGCTTCGTGACTTTAGACTGGCTATAGTCTCGCCCTCCTCTAACTTCCTTTAAATACAAGGAGATAAGGTGTATAAATACGACCACAAACACCACTATACAGACAACATAGAGTAAGTATAGTAAAGAATAGAAGCTGATCCAGTAAATAATATATGTATATATTTATTTACATACAAGAAAAACATAAAATGGCATATTACGTCATCAAGTCAGTCGATAGCGTGCACTGTTGCACGGCCTGGAAAAACCAAAGTAACAATTAAATTGAGAGACACGAGAGACAAAAAAAAAACCTCAATCATATTCACTCTTCCTGTCACCCTGCTGAGGAACAATAAAAATGGTTAGTGATTTAAACCAAATCTAATTTGGTGGGGCTGACAACTTTTAGCCTCCACTCTCTAACACTAATAAATTTCTACTGCCTTAGTCCTGGTGACTTCTTCCTCAACGAAACGCTACACAGCTTTCTACTTGTGAGGCGATATGCGCCGATAACTACACCACAAGAAATGCTAAAATAATAGACTTGGTTTTTCGAACGCAGACTCAGTGTCTATCCGTCCAATGGATACTGAACAGACCCTACTGGTCCTGTCTATATTCTCCCTCCTTCTCTATCTCTCTCTCTTGGTCTCAGTGTCTCTCTAACACTCGAGGGCTGATGATGCGGCGTCTCCATTACTCTTTTCTCTCAATTTCTATCAGGACCTAGGTATGGTAACCCTGTCACCTGTTCCTGAATTTGGTGATGACGATGTTCGGATATCAAGCATGAGGGACTTGATTAACTGTAGACAAATCTTCTCTGCTGCTGAATAGCTTCCCTCTTTTAACTCGCTCCGGAGTTAGAGGAAAAAAACACAGCCTTGATTTCAGGCTGTACAAAATGAAACTAGTCTCCCGGCCACCTGCCGTTGCTAGAGACTATAATAGCGATGCTCTCGGCTGTATGATAAATAAACCTCGGTCCAGCTGAAGCATAGGGACTTCCCTGCCAGAGACCATAGGGTAATTTTCTTTTGCTCCTGACGATACTCGAGTACACTGACCCTGAGATATGTCTTTTGCCGTGGATAATTTTATTTGACAAAATTATGCTCCCCACTGTTTCGCCGAGACTCGCGATTATCGTTTGTTTTGCCCACGGTGGAGAACAATAATTACGACGTCCTACGGCCAGGCAATAATTTTTCATAGAGACCGAATCCCCGCGCAAAAATCAGAAGAAAGTAAAACTGGCCGAGTGAAAAATAAACCTACCGACCTAAAACGAACCCATTTAAATTACCTTCCCAAAAGTACCGAACACGATATATTCACATGAGAAGAAATAAAATGGTGGAAAAGCGGGCCCGAAAAAAGCGGGCCTGGTGAAAATTCAAAATAGAACGATCGGGCCGGTTGAAAGTCAGAATTACGTAAACAACAGAAGGATTGAAAAGCAATGAAATCGACTGTTGATTGGACAGCTGTCAATGGAACAAGACATAAGAAGAAGACGCTGGAGATAGAGAGGACACACATTGAGGAAATCTGTTGATAGTATTACCAGGCGGTCCTTGTTCTGGAATTATCAGGGTACGAGAAGTAATAGTAGACTGTAATACATGTGGAAAAGAGAATTGGAGATAAATGAAAATGATGAGGAAGATATGGGAAGATCTTGAGATGATGGCACAGGACAGGAGGACTAGATGCTTGTGTAGAAGGCCAATACTTCTTAGAGAACTGAAGGGAGTGAATGATTCACAAAGTGCAACATATCATGTATGACACATCACCTCCAAGTGATCAAATTAAATGACAGTTACAATCAATATTTAAGCATCTTCTATGACAAGACAACTTTAATCAAGTGCGTGAAAAAGAGTGAACAAATGAACACTATATAATACTCCGTGTGCATGTAGAATAAGTTTCTATTTTTTTTTTTCTTCACAACTTAATGTCTTTAAATTTTCTTTGATTTCTTATTATTTCAAGGATTGGAGAGGGAAAAAAAATCAAAATTGAAAGCACTAAAACAAATGTAAATAAGCTTTATTCAATTCCTATCAGCCAAATCAAAGAAAACTCACTGGTCGTTGATATCTGTGTACTGGTCCATTACAATCTTCTGTTTATTAAGAGCTTCTTTAAGTTCTCTTGCTTGTGACTTGTATCTTTCTCTCCCTTCCTGAAGTTCCTACAACAAAATTTGTTACATAAAAACAGTAAAACCTGACATACAAAATGTCAACTCAAATTTAATATTTGCTAACATAATTTACAGCGTCTGATTGGGAAACAAGGTTAGAGTGTTGGCTTCTTACAGCATATGTACTAGGTTCAAAACACATCCTCACACTCGTCTACCCAGTTGTAAAGGGGTCCCTGACTCTGCTCTTAAGTTAGGGAAGGAAAAGACAGCAAGTAAATGGTCAGCCCACTTCTCAAAGCTGGATCTAGTATGGTGAAGTCTCTAACACTTCACTCCTGTAGACAGTACCTGCTATGGGACTACCTTTACCTTTTTTTTTTTAAATATAAATTTAACAAACAAAAAAAAAACTTCTTTTGCTATGTTAATGACTTAAATATTAAACATTTTACTACTCTTAGCGTAGGCCAGGAAAAATAAAAAATTATAATGTGACAGAGAGCTCAGAGAATACCAAATAATCAGTTGCAACAATCATGGCGCAATTGTCTCATCCTTGCTCTAATGTTTACTTGCTTTCAGAAGGCATGACAATTTAACACAAGCCCTAGTTTCACAACATGTTCAACACCAACCTTTTCAACTGCTGCTTTCTCATCTTCTGAAAGTTTCAGCTTCCGCTTTAAGTCAAATACACTCTCATTAGATCTTTTCAGTTCCTGCTCCAAACTTCTAATGTCTGTCTGAGATTCTGCATATAAGAAAAAGAAGGACTGAATAATGAAAAACAAAATTAAACTCTGATATAACTTGTCTACTTTCTAAGAGATCCCCTTGGAGGCAAACGTATAGATGTCAGTAACAGACAGAAAAGTAAAGGTACTAACTATATCAAACAAAATGTCCTGACATGTCAAGAAATACAGTAAACTTAAAATCTGCCTGATCCGATTATTGGAGCAGAAATATGGAGAACAACAAAGATTTAATGTAACAAAACAATGATAGTTATAAACAAATGCTTTGACAGCATCCTGAAAAATGAGTACAGGTTAGCAACTTTTAATCTGAAATTTGAAAAGCCCTGAAAACCACAAGTGTTTTTGTGCCGTGCCACATTCTATTATAGCTGGCAACTATAATATGATAACCCAGCCAACTATAAAGCGATAACCCAGACAATGATACATATTTGCATTTTACGTTGTCTATGTCGCCAATGAATTGGTGAAATTTTCAAATATTTATTGAATACAGATTTTACAGAACTGTACATTTGACAATTTCTTTGTTTCATCAGCTTCTACCCACCTGCCTGTTAATAACTGCTTCAGCGAGTGAGCCAGGCTGATAATGTTCCTTCCAGAGGTTCACCTACAGAAACCATGTTATGAGATATTTTTTCCAAGCAATCAAGTTCAAGCTCCTCCTATCAGCACTTGCACGTCAGATCGAGACTATTCAGAAGTTACATACCCCGCTGAACTGCTCAATCGATAATAAATTCTCTTTTTCTCTCCCCCCCCCCCCCCCCGCCCCCCGCACTAAGATCTATGGTTTGGCATTATAACGAATAAGTATTTGTTAGTTACATAAAGCTTTGTTAAACTGCACATGGAATAAATTCCGACACTACAAAAACTAGTATGTTTGTTTTGTGTGTCTAAAACGATACAACTAGCATGTAAATTTCTATTTTCAACCCCTTTTAATAACAAGCACTTTAAGATTTCATGACTAAATCATATGCCAAAACTGAAACTTTATGAGTTTATGCCAAAAACAAAATTTAAAAAAACCCTAAAACTGACCTGCTATGACTTTGTGAAGTACTTCAATTTCCTCCTTCTGTTGCTGCAATAAATTCTCGTCAGACCCTGAGGCAGCACCCCCTTCATTTTTCACATTTTGCAGCTCCCGTATTGTTACCATAAAGTCTTAGGCACAAAAACAAACAAAAAACAAGAGTAACTGGCTGAATGTCAACACCGAACTACTACATAACTTTAAATACCTCATATAAAAATGACAAAAGTCATCTCTTGTTATGAGCTACATTCATGGAAAACATTTCCTCAGTTTAAAAAAAATTAACTGATTTTTATATTTCAGCATTTTAAAACTGTCTCATTATTATTGTATCACACTGGGTAAAACAGGCTTCTTTAATATTACTAGAATTTCTTTATCCGTGGAACAGATTTGTTGAAAAAAATGGCCGACATGTATAATGGCAAACACACAACTACTGTTGTATCATACACGCATACACATGTATAGGAGCTCTGAACAGTGTGTGTTTAATCATCAATGAATAAGAAACTGGCGCCACTTTCTCTTCATTGCTCCCATTAAAATAACAGCTTGGCACTTCTTGCAAAGAGGATTATAGTAAAGTTACAACTCACAAATTCAGGTCACCAGAATGACTAAAATTTGGTTACGCTGGTATCAAGAATTTTAAGTATTTTTCTAGCACTGGACCTCTGCTATACTGATTATTCAAACACTTAAAGATTTCTCGCTTTAGCAACTGTTACACCATACTATACCACGTATAGTTTTCTGAAAAGTTATAAAATATATATATATATCAGGGTTCATAGCAAATTTCTTCAAGCATTTTCCAGGCTTTTCCCAGGTTTTTCCAGGTCCAGCACGTAATTTTCAAGGATGGGAAACTCTAATATTTTCCTGATCTAATTTTCTCAGATATAATTATCACTTTGCTGACCAGCAATCCGGAGCATTACCGTCTCCCATTACCAATGGTGTTTGCAGATTTCTTTAAAAAGAACTGTTTTTTTTTAAAATAAAATTCATAAAAGATTGAAAAACAGACATCTTTTCCAAGTTTTTAGTGAATTTGTTCAACGTCAGCGCAATAAAGTGTTAGTGACATGGATGGTAATAAATAAAATAAGCTTGATTGACATATTGATTTAACCATTAACCATGTATATCAACATAAAAGGCTAATAAAATTGTGAATAAAATGCAAAAAAAAATGTATTTTTCGTGTTTGTCTTTTTTGAATGTATTCTGCGTGTGTGGCATCTGACAATGAGCGTTTGTAAATGTTTGAGTAGTTACGTACCTCTAGTTGTAGTCTGAGCTGCTTTTTTCATTAACTGGGGTTGAAGTTGTAGCTGTAGGTCTCTGCAAGAGTCTTTGTCTGGATCGTTGATAATCCTTGACTGTGTGGTTGTGACGCTACACTGTAATTCTGACTTTTAACAGGCCCGATTCTGTGGTTCTATTTTGTATTTTCACCAGTTTTATTTTCTTCTGATCACGCGATTTTCCGTTGTTTACGGAAATCGCTATTTTCGGGCCCGCTTTTCCACCATTTTTTTTCTTCTCATTTGAATATATATCGTGGTTGGTATTTTTTTTTGAGTAGATAAATTAAATGGGTTCGTTTATGATGGTAGGTTTATTTTATTCTAGCATCAGTGTTACTTTCTTCTCATTTTTCGCGATTCCCGTAAAGTTCGTTGTTTACGGAAATAATCGCCATTTCCGGCACGCGATATGACGAGGCCGGAAGCACGCGGCCGGAAGCACGCGGGGTTTGCGTGGGTTGATAGTACTAATTTTTCTAGCGCTCCCATTGGTCCGGGATTTGCGTAGGAAGGGAAATCCGCGTGGGCGGTTGCTCTTGTATATATGGGACAGAAAACGGGGATTCGGTCTCTATGAAAAAATAAGTGCCAGCCGTCAGACTACGTAATTTATCGTTCTCCACTGTGGGAAAAACCAGCGATGAATTGGTATGTAAGATTTTATCGTATTATCGTTTTATTCATTAGAGGGTTCTTTGAGAAATTCGCCCTTAGGTAAAGATTAACTTTTCAGTTTTTAAAATAAACGATAGCGCCATTAATTACTATTTTTGAAGAACGACGTAATGCAACAGTGTGCTTATTCTTTCTATGATTTTGGCAATAGATAGGTGTGTTCGTTAATTTTTCTGAGCCTTAAAAATGTGAGAAATATTGTCAGAGGGTTCAGATTTACGTTGTAAATGAATTATACTGCTTAGGGGAGGAAACTATTCCTATAGCGAGATTTAATTTAATAAGAGTAAGCCGGGGAAACTCTTGTGTTAATGGGTAAAAGGATTTCCCTATTTTTGTCAAGTTTGAACACATGATCGGCCATGCGTAACGGCCATGTAACATGTCAGACGGGTCTGGGCTATTGTTTGTTTTACCTGGCAGATTTTAGTAGAAGGAGGGGGGATGAGTGTGATTTTAGTGCCACATGGGATAATAGTATTTCATGTATTATGTGAAGAACGAGAGAAGGGGAATAGAAGGAGGAGTGAGATTGACGAGACACGTGTATAGAATTATTTTAGGTATCGTATATGTTAGAGATAAGCGATTTTAGAGTGGGTGTACATGAGTCGCTGTTTCTTTTAATTTCAGCGAGTCACGGCGGAAACAGTGGGGAGCATAATTTTGTCAAATAAAATTATCCACGGCAAAAGACATATCTCAGGGTCAGAGTACTCGAGTATCGTCAGGAGCAAAAGAAAATTACCCTATGGTCTCTGGCAGTGAAGTCCCTATGCTTCAGCTGGACCGAGGTTTATTTATCATACAGCCGAGAGCATCGCTATTATAGTCTCTAGCAACGGCAGAGGCCGGGAGACTAGTTTCATTTTGTACAGCCTGAAATCAAGGCTGTGTTTTTTTCCTCTAACTCCGGAGCGGGTTAAAAGAGGGAAGCTATTCAGCAGCAGAGAAGTTTTGTCTACAGTTAATCAAGTCCCTCATGCTTGATATCCGAACATCGTCATCACCAAAATCAGGAACAGGTGACAGGGTTACCATACCTAGGTCCTGATAGAAATCAAGAGAAGAGCGTAACGGAGACGCCGCATCATCAGCCCTCGAGTGTTAGAGAGACACTGAGATCAAGAGAGGAAGATAGAGAAGGAGGGAGAAAATAGACAGGACCAGTAGGGTCTGTTCAGTATCCATTGGACGGATAGACACTGAGTCTGCGTTCGAAAAAACCAAGTCTATTATTTTTAGCATTTCTTGTGGTGTAGTTATCGGCGCCTATCGCCTGACTAGTAAAAAGCTGTGTAGCCGTTCGTTGAGGAAGAGTCACCAGGACTAAGACAGAAATTTATTAGTGTTAGAGAGTGGAGGCTAAAAGTTGACAGCCCCACCAAAGTAGATTTGGTTTAAATCACTAACCATTTTTATTGTTCCTCAGCAGGGTGACAGGAAGAGTGAATGTGATTTGGGGTTTTTTTGTTGAGTGTCTCTCAATTTAATGGTTACCTTGATTTTTCCAGGCCGTGCAACAGTGCACGCTATTGACTGACTTGATGACGTATGATGCCATTTTATGTTTTTTTCTTGTATGTAAATAAATATATACATATATTATTTACTGGATCAGCTTCTATTCTTTACTATACTTACTCTATGTTGTCTGTATAGTGGTGTTTGTGGTCGTAATTATACACCTTATCTCCTTGTGTTTCAAGGCAGTCAGAGGTGGGGAGACTATAGCCATTTTTTTTAGTCACGAAGCGGCAGGGGGAGATTCAAATCCTGGGTCTATCTCTTGAGCCAATAGTCTCACCTGTCCACAGGCATGTTATTTTCCATCTAAATTCTATCTTCTCAGACTTTCTCATACTAGGGTCTTGCTTTCATTCAGGCACACTCTATAAACTTAAAACCACTTCGTGACAGTGGTATAACTTGAAGCGGGGTATCAGGCATAGAGGTACATTGCAATCTGGGCAGTACATGCAAGTCTGGCTTCTGTTCCCTGCAGCCTTACACACTTTACAGTCTGGTTTGTACCTTGCCCTTTCATATTTATCAATGAAGTGGTGCTCAGTAAGTCGTGTTGTTGTGACCTGTGGTTTTGATGGTGTCACATTGCGTAGAAGAAAAGCAGGTTCAATAAGAGTTATACTGACATCCTGATCTTTGCTTTGATCTTTTTTTGTAGAGTTGGCAGTGTTGTAGTTATGTGCTCATTGACCAGGACAGTTTCTTGTTTATATTATCATTGGAGTGAACAGTAGATATAAGATTAAATCTGTTTGTATCATGCCAGGTGACTGTCGGCATGCCTTATCTTCTGTCGCACAAAACACAGGATGCTTTGTCTTTTTTCAATTTGAGTTGTTTTTTCTTCAGTGCTACAGGAAAATGCTCCCTATTTTCAGCTACTGTTCCAAATGCACCAATCTGAATTTCAGGTCTTGAAATAAAGGTGAAGGCTGAGTAAAGACTACCACAGAAGAAAATATGTCCCATGTTGCCTATCCATCAAGAAGATCTTTGACAACCCTGAAAGTTGCCCCAACACAACCTTCAAATCAATGGACATATATTCAGTTGTGGCACCATGAACTTTGTGCAGCCCACAGCTTCCAACATTCAGTAGTTCTAATCCATAGTTCTGGTTCAGTAGCACATTAATGTTGTCATGAAAAGACCAATTTACATTAGGCCCATCCATGGACAGTTGGAGCAAATGTCCTAAATTTAATGATGAGCATGCATCATCAAATGCAGTCTGCATATCAAGAGCTCTAGCATGTCCAAGAAACTTTGATGTTAGATAATGTGCTTTTATCACATTCACATCCCAGAAACGAACATGGAAATCCATTTGCTTTCGCTGCATTGATTTGTTCATGCTTTCATCAAACAGAACAATGTAACTGTTCTTGCTAAGCTGGCTCTCAAGAAGTGAGGTGAAATATGGAGCCAGTCCAAAAGAGGCCAGGTAGAAAGTTTTCCTTTCAGATAGACCAAACTGTCTGGCAATAGAACTATCAGGACACATTTTCTGTAAAATTTTATTAATTCCTGTATTTGAATTAAAACTATGGTGACTTTTCATTGAAAAAAGAGTCCAAATAATCTCAGCTCTGAGAGTTTCTTCCTTGGTCACAAATGATGTCACTCTGTAGGTCTCCTAGTAGTGTTAGACGTTTTTGATGTGTCCGAGGAAGTAGTGTCGGAGGGAGTAGTGTTAGATGGTTTTGATATTTCTGAGGGAAAAACTGCTCCTTGGGGTTGTGTTCTTTTCTGTTTAAAAAAAAAAAAGGAACACAAATAACTTATGAGTAGGCCTAAGCTATGTATATTTACCAAGTCAAAGTTCTAAACGCATGAATAATAAAGTCAAACAATATTTAACCAGAACAAGAAAAGTTAATATATAGTAATTGGGAGGGTGAAGGTATGATGATATTCTTATAGGATATGTGAAAATCAATTAAATATCTAACTGGAAACAGGATGCCTTTACCCCTTCCCCATCTTTACTATCTTTGTTTGGTGTTTTTGTTGGGTTTTGTTTTGTTTTATCTCGTTTGTTTGTTTAGATATTTTTAAAAATTTTATTTAATTTTACTTATTTACCTATTTATTTTTAAAATAACATAGGCCTATACTATGCACACATTTGGTAGTCTAATTTTCATGCATCCTAATTACAGTGATTTAACATAAGTTATGGCACTTTCATGAATCAGCGGTTATTCATGTTATCTGGAATTGAAAACATGTAGGCCTATCCTAATTATAGGCCCCTAACCCTTCAGAAGTTGAACAAGATATGTCCCTTTAGGCTGTCATTAAGAAAAAAATCATTCAAAATATATTTATTTCCAAAGAATGAACAGTGGGACATGGGTCTGATAACAGGGTATATGATATGGAATCGCCATCAATTTCTATTCCTGACAATCTTAAACTGTGTCAAAGATGTTCCCGTAAACAGTTGTAAACTAAGAAATTTCATTCAAACACCAGGCCTATAAATTTTGGCCATGGTTAAAAGTAAAACTGTAGCCTAAATATATTGTAAATTAAAGACACAAATACAGTAGGCCTATCTATAAATTGGACTTATTTAAATATGTTTTATAAATGAGATAAATAAATTTATTACTTACCTCAGTTGAAATGAACGATTTAATACAACTTGAATGTGCAGAGACAAGTTGTTGGTGTTTTTTTCCAGTAACATGCGACTTTACTGCACTTTCTCAAATGCTGGTCAAACATATTTCTTTTTTACACATGGTGCAACTTGCGTAATTTGCAGTTTTTCCAGGCGCTATCCATGTTTTATAACTTGGGATTTCTAGCCATGAATGCTGAAAGTTACAACCGGGCATGTTTCTAAAAAATAAATTGAAGAGTGAAGGATGCTGTCAAAATGTCAAAGTCTCGACTTTAAAAGGTGGCGATGTTTCATTCGAATGAACAGACTACAGACGCTAGCCCTACAGTACAGTGACGACAACTAAGGTTCGACCGAAAATGGCAACAAAACCCGTATCGCTAGAAAAAGGACGCAATCTCGTCTTTCAAAATTAGCTACAAATACAGTAGCACATCCTGAAGGAAAAATTTCAAGGCCTCCGATTTGAATTTTTTTTTTCGTTTTCCAGGTTTTTCAAGGTCGCTACGAACCCTGATATATATATATATACACACACACACACAGAGGCATACCTCGCTTTATTACACTTTTTTCAAATTATTCATGTTTATTTATTACAATGTGCCTTCTTCTTCTGATAGATTTTGGCTCATCACCAGCAAAAAGATTATGATTCGCTGAAGGCTCAGATGATGAAGATTATCATTTTTTATAGCAATAAAGTATTTTTAATTTTACAGTACATTGTTCTTTTTAGACCTAGCGCTATTGCGCACTTAACAGACAGTGTAAACAAGATTTTAGACTTTTTTTTTGCACCGGGGAGCCAAAAAAAATGGGTGTGACCCAATTTATTGTGATATTTGCTTTATTGTGGTGGTCTGGAACTGAACTGCAATATCTCCAAGGTATATATAAAGCTGTGAGCATCGAATAGGCAGAGTGGTTACAGCGCTTCTCTCGCACCAAAAATGCTGGACTCGAAACCTGGTAGCACCATGCTCTGTGTCTACGTAAGTGTAAATGGGTACCTGACTCTGATGTTGAGTTAAGAAAGGTAAAGGCAGCAAAAAAAGAAATTGGTCACCCCACTTCATAAAACTGTGACCTAGTGAGCTGGTGTCACACTCTCCAATGGCGGTATCTGCTCTTGGACTATCTTTATATTATATACAAGTTGTATTTAAAGTTAGCCTTCTTTCATCTATATCTGTTATCTCATTTTTGTTCTAATTAGCATAATCACATGATCTTGACTGTTTTCGAAACTTTTCCTTCAAAACAGAAAGCACTGTTTTACTATGAGAATGATGACCCTATGTAAATTCTTTTATTACAAGATGTTCAATGAGTTTGCCATTAATAATATATATTCTTTATTACCTTGAATCCTTTGATTCAGATCTTTGTTTTCCTTCTCTAAGCCTTTGAGCTTACGCTCAAGTATTTCATTCTGTACATCGCCCTGCTTGCTCCCTTCATTTTCACTGTCTGGCATCAAAATACTCAAGTCTGAAAGAGTGCTGCAATACAAATATTCGAAATTTATGTTCACAGATAACATTTAACTTTTTCATTCCAATCAAGCACTGCATTCATAGCTTGTAAGTGGCCAGATAGAGTGGAAAGCAATAATCCCTAGAAAGCCAAAGCTTTTGTACAATGAACTGCCTCCCAAAATCTATATAGGCTCTCATAACAAACATTTTGTTGGTATGTGAGTGACCTATAAAGTCAAATGTAACCATTATCAGTCAATCAAATTATACTATGTGGGCTCACCTAGTCTAAGCCCATCAGCAATGACCACCTGTCAGCACATGAAGCTTAATTTCTTTCTTTGCAATGTTCGCCATATTTTGGATGTGAAAAGTTCTCATGCAGACTAATTAGACTTCTATTCATCTAAAAGCTTGTAGCAAATATTATTTAACTTTGTTTTAATGCTTTTAAGTTCAAAATGGTTATCATTTTTTTAAATTTCAAATGAGTTTGATCTTTTACCGTTACATCCCAAATTCACATAACAAAGGTTTCTGTGGACTAAATCACTTTCACTATGATTGGGTCCTCTGCTTTGAAACATAACCACAACTAAACCTGTACTTTGCATCATGTAAAGCTTTTGACTCATAACAAACAATGAGGTAAAATAAAGCATATGTGAAAGACAGTCTTGGGCCAGAACTTAAGGATTCAGATTTTCACTTCTGTTAAACACCCCTCCCCACATCACCAAGGTAATTACTGATCTTTATAATATTTTAAATTAGAAGTGGCTGTTGCGCTCGTGACTTCTGGGTGACATTGTGGCTCTGCTGCAGTGAAACAACTCTTAGGAAGACACCTCTGACATCCACTTCACATTTTCATTTGGCAAATCTTAAATAATTATTTAGTGCAACATCATCAAGAAAAAAATGTATAGATATAAAACTAGGTCACCAGTTTCCTGAATCACATTCAGAGTTAAAAAAAAAAAAGAAAAAGTACACAGTAATGTTTTCCACTCTAAAACAGATTACATTTTGCCACAATGAAAGGTTACTTTTATAATCGATAAGTCAACAAGTCCATACAGTCATGAATATTGTCCCAGTCCAATAGAAGAGAACCAGAGTGGCATTTGAAATCTTTTAAACCATTTTTGCCAAATTTATTTACTAGATATGCACATCATTCTGATGTAGATGATGTGTGAAAGAAGCACACGACCTGATTCGGAGATTGATATTTCAGGGTGCTAAATTGGCTGCGTTTACTTTCGCGATTTACTTTCACAGCTAGGCGGCAGCTCCATTTGGATGGTAATTGGTTTGATTCCTGGTAAGCCTATCACTTATATTTCTTTTCTGTGTCTAGTGTTCTTCTTCTTATCCTTCCCTCAAGTCTTCTTCTTCTTTTCTTTGATCCTTAGCCGCCGACTGTCAAAGCAGTCAGTGGCCATCACTCCTGGTGGCATCTTCTAGGGCGGCAACAAATTGCTTCCACCTTGCTCAGTCAGCAGCCATTCTTCGTACAGTGCCCCAGCTCTGATTTACTCTTTGCATCTCAGCCTCCACAGTTCTCCGCCAAGTTATTTTTGGTCGGCCTTTCTTTCGTTTTCCTTCAGGGGTCCATAGCATAGCTGTTCTTATGATGGCATCGGGGTCTCTTCTGAGGACATGGCCAACCCAACTCCAGCGTCTGCCAGTTATGATGGTGTGCATGTCCTCTTGGTTGCGCAGAGTAAGCAGTTCTTGGTTGGTGATGGTATTCGGCCAAAAGATTTGGAGAATTTTTCTTAGGCAGATTGTGTGAAATGAGGACAATTTCAAAATTTCCTTCTCTGTTACTCTCCAGCATTCTGCGCCACAGAGAAGCACAGAAAGTACATAGCTCCATATAATATTAATTTTGTGTTTGTGCTGTACTGAGAGGACTTCCAGATGTTGTTTAGACTAACTCTTTGACTCCAGACCAAAGCTCTGAGCGTTGCAAAATTCAACGCGCCATGCCAGAGCAATACTCAGAGCGTGGTTTTTAGTTTATCACGAATAAACCCTAAAAATCGTCCGTTTAATGCAGTTCATATTTTAAAACTCGTAGAATGACTTCCGCTGCTATTTAAACAACTAATTTGACTGTAGTTAAGCAGCACATGTGCGTGTTTTGATGTTATTATCACTATTTTTGTGACGATTCGCGTGTTTGCGTTTTTCGTTGTTATTGCTAGAGAAATATGTCACGCTTTATATTTACATTTTCTAAGTCTCCTAAGCAAATAATTGTGTCAAACTACTTTGAAACATTGCTGACATTGATGATGATTGTTTGGTAGTCACAGTTTGTTGTCAAAATACAGAATCTGTGAAAAAAAGCTAGACACACTAGATTTAGTTGATGAGTGAGCATAGTCATATTCTTGCCGATCAAAAAGCAACAAAACTAGACCTACCGTAACATCTAATCACTAGTTCTTGGTAGAAGATGAAGCTAGAGATACTATTAAAACATTAAACAAGATTTTAAAAGTTTTTATATGACGTTATTCTTCTTTATTTGTTTGAAAATTACGTAATGCATTATTTATTTTTTTCTTCCATGGGACCATAGAAAAACTGGTGTGAATAACACTAAATGTACTAATTGGGGACCAGAAGACGCAGCAATAGAGACCGCAGTCAGCGACTCATAGCTTGACTGCCTGCGTCAGGACCAGCTGGTCAAGACCGTGCTCCACCTCCACGTGGTGGTCCTGGAAACAGTCTGCAGCAGTGCAGGCTGGCTGAGCGAGCACGGATCGCAATGGGAAGGCAAACCCGGTCCTAAAAAATGCCGTGCAGAAGTCGGATGTGTCGACCGAAAGGTGCAGATATCACAGCTACGTTGTAAACAGACACAACGCAACCACCGTCCTTTTCAGGGCGAACGAGGAAGAAGAAGAAGAAGTACTAATTGTGGCCATAAGCATGTTTGTTTTACTTTGTATATGGATTAACTTGTCGTTTGAAGACTAAAAAGAAAGTTTTATTGTCTACAACAGTAATTTGTCTTTGTTAAGATCGTATTCTACAGTTAACATTTTAGTGTTTTTCAATTTTACATGCAAAATGTTTTAAGTATAACAAACACACTTGTGTTAATACTACCAAAGACGTTAAATATTACAATTCTCTATCCATTTCCCTACAGTTTGGTATATAATAAATACATGTCCACAGAAAAAGATTAACATAAAATTTACACTAAAAGTCAGTACACTTCACCATTTAGAATTCTTCAAAAAATAATTATGGCACAGGGTGGAAAATAATTATGGAGTCAAAAAGCTAACAAAGGCTGTTGTTGCTTTGTTCATTCTGTTAATGATGTCTTTGCTTGCTCCATCATCTGGTGTTACTATGCATCCTAGGTTGTGAAGGTGTCTGTCTGTTCCAGTTTCTGATTTCTTACTGTTATGGGCTCAAGGTTGCACACATTGAGTGTCAATAGTCTATGTCCTCTTTAAATCTCTCAAGGATTATCCTGTTTAATATTTTCCCTGGCATTGACCGTTACACTGCTCCTCTGTAATTTGTGCATTCTTGCAAATCTACTTTCTTTGTCAACTTCACTAGATACCCTTCCATCCAGTCTGCTGGTATTTCTTCTCCCTCCCAGACCTTACCAGTCATCTGTATAATATCTGTGGAAGTGGTATCAACGTCTGCTTTGATGGCGTCTGCTGGACTGGAAACTGGACATGCACCATATCTATCTCTTAGAAGCTTTAAGGCTTTCTTTATTTCTTCCTAATTTAATTTTTCTACACTGGAAGACCTAGAATATGCAGATGACATTGCACTACTTGTTTCCATAACTTCAATTTTTTTACATAGACAGGGGTGTCAGCTTTCGTCTGACCCCTGCCCATGCAAACCTGTCCAGCTTGGTAGAACCTTCCAGGAGTAAAACTCCCGCTGGCATAGCTCTGGGGGTAATCAGGGTACGTAAGCTGCCATACCTCGACAAGGTATTGACACCGGTGATGGCAATTTGTTGTTGCCCTACAAGACGCCACTAGGCGTGATGGCCACTGACTGCTATGACGGTCGGCGGCTAAGGATCAAAGAAGAGAAGAAGATTGAACTACTTGCACATTCACTTCAACACATCCAAGAAATAACCGATAGACTGAATAAGTATAGCCAGCAAGTGGGTCTGAACATGAATCTGAAGAAGACAGAGGTCATGACACTCAATGTGGGCAATCCTGAGCCAATAACAATAAGGAACCAGAAGCTAGGACAGGCACATTTACATACTTAGGATGCATAGTAACATCAGACGGCGGAACAAGCAAGGACAACAACAGAATGAATAAAGCGAGAACAGCCTTCGCTGGTCTCAACAACATCTGGAAATCTTCCCAATACAGCACAAACACCAAATTAAGATTATATGAGAGCTGTGTACTTCCTGTGCTTCTCTATGGTGCAGAATGCTGCAGAGTAACAGAGAAGGAAATGTCGAAACTGTCCTCTTTCCACACAATGTGCCTAAGGAAATTTCACTGAATCTTTTGGCCAAATGCCATCACCAACCATCATAGCTGGCAGACGCCGGGGTTGGCCACATCCTCAGAAGGGACCCTGATGCCATTACAAAAACAGCTATGCTATGGACCCCTGAAAGAAAGCGAAAGTGAGACCGGCCAAAAAACAACTTGGCGAAGAACTGTGGAGGCTGAGATGCAAAGAATGAACCCGAGTTGGGGCACTGTACGAAGGATGGCTGCCGACCGAACAAAGTGGAAGCAATTTGTTGCTGCCCTACAAGACGCCACCAGGCATGATGAGCACTGACTGCTTTGACAGTATGCGGTTAAGGATCAAAGAAGAATTTGATTTTTCAATTAAACTGTAACTCATCTGCTGGCCACAATAAAATATTATTATTTTCATGAAACTTACACACATAATGACAGATTAAATTAATATTTAGTTTTGCATATGTAAATAATTGAATGAATTGCATTTTAACAATGTACGGCACATCAGCACGCCTTTTTCCCATTCTAACTTGTTTTGGCATGAATGGAAATTTTTCCACATATCCTTGGGAATTATTCATGCCTCTGATTGCAAAACTGTGCCCAGTATGCTGCACATGCAATAAATGACAAGAACTTACCAATCCTTAGTAAATGTGAAACCAACAAAGGGAAGATGGTGTCCTTTGAATGTAGCATGAGAAGTGGGAGGTACTGTATCCTGAAGAAATATTGAGCAGCTGTAATTAGATGACTAGATGACAATAATATGAATAACTTTCAGAATGTTAAAATAATGTGGATATTTGTAAAAATGCCTGAAAAGTAACAGAGATGCATGGTCACCAAAGTAACTGAAAATTACGGGCTGGATATTAAGTTGGTCTTTTATTTTATGTTTTAATTTTAACTTTTTGTGAATATACTCATTAAAAAAATTTATTTTTTAATTAGTCATAAAAATTTGTTGTTATTTATCTGTCTTTTACTTAGCAAACATGTAATCTCTAAAGGGCTTATAATCTTTTCCCCTAAAATCTGAAGGAAAACCAAAAAGAATGGAATGAATGATCAAAACAAATTTGACATACTGTTCGTCTGACGTCGATGTCCTCAACATCAAAATTAGAAGTGTCTGTTGCACTTGTGACTTCTGGTCGATAGGGTGGTTCCGCTGCAGTGAAACAATGATACAAGTAGAACTTAGGGCAAAAGGTGCCACGTTTGCGAGCAATATAAGTATTTGACATATAATTCACATCTTCATTTGATTCACATCTTCATTTGGCTTATCTTAAATAGTTATTTAGAGCAACCATCATCACAAACATATGTACAGGTACTAAACTATTCAGCTTCCTGAATAATAGGCACAGTATACATTTTAAAAAAAAATAAAGTACACAGTAATGTTTTCCACTAAATGGGATTACTATTTGCCACATTAAACTGGTTACTTTTATAATCCTTAAGTCAACAAGTACATACAGTCACGAATATTGTCCCAGTCAATAGATGAAAACCAGGAGTGGCTTTTGAAATCTTTTAGACCATTTTTGCCAAATCTTTCACTAGATATACATATCAATCTCCGAATCAGGTCTTGTGCTTCTGCTGACACATCATCTACATCATCAGGAAATTCAAATCTTGTCTGTGGAAAAAATACAACAATGTTGTGTGACCATTTTTTCACAAGTGTTCACCAAGAGATATTTTCTACTGAAATAAAAATTAGATTGTAACACTTATATCTGTTTCTGATTTTTCAAGTTCTTTCGAAAGTACATTGGTTCAAATATATGATGCAAATCCATCTTTTCTGTTGTCACTCCCTTACTCGTAGCAAGGCATATTCTATTAGATGTAGTAACTGTCTTTTTTTCATTTTCTCTCACATTGCAGTCCATCCACTTTTACCACGACAGTTGCAGAAATACTTATTAATTTCTACTTCTTTATGTGTGTCCTTTCTGGTGTGATGCTGACCACATCACCCCTAGTGTGCCAAGTCAAGAAAATATGAACTTACACCATATTCCCAACATGCCTCAATGGGCATGTAATGGTATCCTTTACCTTTTATTTTTTAACCTACGTGTGTTCTTTTGCTCAATTTTCCACAGATGCTATCTTTGTTGGAACTGTTAATACCAAACATTATTCTATCTTAAAAACAGCATACACCTGGTCCTCGATTTATGCGGAAATTGTACTCTGTGTTGGTGTTAGTTAAAAATTGGGGTGATCTGTCAAAATCAGGGGGATTCTTTGTTTCATGTTCAGTGTAGAGTGACAGCATTTTCTTCATCTTCTCCAGTAGGCAGTTTCTAATCTTCGTGGTTATCTTGGTAGATCGTGGTCTATAAAGCACGACAGCGGAACAAATTTTGTCCGTTTTCTTCTCTATATTTCATATTGTTGACTCTCACCCATGCTGAATGCATTCCCAAGTGCCAAAAATCCTTTACTATAATCAGTTTGTCATAAGTTTCCCGCTAAATTTCTGAAGACAGGGAGGTCCACTTTATTTACTGCACCATCAGTAGTAGAAGCACTTGAAGGATACTGAGAAGCCATAATAATCAATAAGATGAAAGCGGGACTGAAGACGCAGCAACAGTGATAAATGCAGTCAGCGACCCATAGTTTGACTGCTTGCGTCAGGGTCAGCGAACAAGAGCTGACCAAGACCCTACTCCACCTCCAAGTGGTGGTCCTGGAAACAGGCTGCATCACTGCAGTCTGGCTAACAGAGAAGGGATCGAAGAGGGAAGGCTAACCCGGTCCCAAAAATGTCATGCTGAAACCGGATGTGTCGGGCCGAAAGGCACAAATATCGCAGCTTTGCTGTAAACGGCGACACAACATAACAAACGTCCTTTTCAGGACGAACGCAGAAGAAGATGAAAGCAGGGTACAATAAACAGGATGGTAAGTGATGCATCCATTGCGCAATGCCTACTGTGAGGCTAAATGGTATTAGTGGGACAGTACTGCTACTTCTTAATCTCAGAATACCAGCAAGTCATCATCAACCTTGGACCAATGGGAGAGCAGAGCTGGAAATTGATCAGCTGATAAATGATAATGCTATCGTGTACACTGATGGGTCTGTAATCTGTGGTAATAAATCAGGATGGGGCTTCTCTGCTAGAGTAAAGGGCAGTACAGTCGCTGAACATAGTGGGGCTTACATGATAACAACCTCCAGCATGAGAATGGAGGTACAGGCAGCTACTGCTGCCTTAAGATGGCTGTCTGAGACTTTATTAACAAAGGCAGTTTTTGTATCAGACTCCATAAAAGCATCGAATCTTCAAGAACTGATATGGATCTACTGTCTTGGTTAAGCAGGCGTACGCGGCAATGAAAGAGCTGACAGACTAGCTTCAAGAGCATCCATAGAAACATGGACATGGATAATAGAGAAATACTGAGGGCTATTCATGATCGCCTCTATTAGAGAATGACATTGCAGGCCGATGAATTATCAAGGCTAAGACTGCTGGAATTTGGCATCAAAAACAAAACTAGCAGGGATGAATGTGTGAGAGGATGCATCTGGTATGTATACAATCGGTGCACAACAGGAACAATTAGCATTCATACCCTTTGACATTTGCCTGGAGTGCAATGACGTCGATTCTGATCAACAATAACAATCTCAGAATTCCCACATCTGGAACCCGAAAGACCCCTACAAAAGCGCCCACTTAATATTTTCTTATATACTAACACCTCCTTCTTGCGTACCACAACACCTTCCACTTAGCCTTGTGCTTCCCACACTTTTGTGGGAAATTACCATGAAATGGCAACACTGCAGTTGAACGATTCGAGCATGAAACCAGCAGTAATTGGATGTAGATTGTGGTGGGAAAGCAGAAAGGTGGGAGGATCCAGTCATTTTGTGATTCACTGCACAAAATCCGACAGCAGTAAAATTTTCTTGCACAATATGAGCAGCTAGAAGAATCAGATCTCTTGCATATTAGCAACATGAAGTACGCTGTACTGTTATATTGGTCATGCACTTTCAGAAAGCCAAACAATAAATTTGAACATCTAGAACTCTCATTTTCAGAAATATGTCACATCTCTTTGCCCTCCCTTCAAAATACAGCATCCTGGGGCACAGTCCAGTTGCCCCACTCTAACTGTGGCTCTACTGGCAGGTAAGAGCAGTTTTAAAGGCATTTGGGTAACAGAAGTTTACCTAAACTTCTTGTAAAGTTTAAAAATAAAATCCTTAAAGACAAAAAAATTAATTTAAAAAACTTACCTGATGGTCCATGATCTTGCCATATGTTTCAACAAGAGATTCTGCATAGAAGGGTGTTTCTCCGTACAACATCTCATACATACACACACCAAGAGACCACCAATCGCATTCAGGACCATAATGACCATGTCCATCTTCCATTGCCTACAATAGACATGTTTCAAGAATGTGAGCAATCTGTTTTACAAATAAGAAGAGACATTTATATTAGGTAACAATGCAAGCATGCACTTAGGAATTCAGAAGATGAATGCAGCAATTCCAGTAATTCAGAAAGCAGTATAGAGGATTCATTATCTAATCTATGACCTATTTATTTAATCATTGAACTGGCGCATATAAAAATGGCCCCTTGGGGAAAATATGGAAGGAGATAAATTGGTGGCTGAAAACTAGACAAAACATAACTTTTCATACAAATGTCTAGTTTTCTTGTTTTTTTATACATCCGTCTGCCTTCAATTTAGAATGTCTTGTTCTATTTTCACCCATGTGTTATGGGCAGCAAAGAATAGTAAAACCGCAACCTACCACCAAACATTGCAAGAAGCGACTAAGGTGGGTTGAGCATGGGGCCAGTTACCCCATCGTATAGAAATTTCTTAAAACAACAAAAAACTTCAACAAACTATTAGTCCGTTCAGCCATCCAAGACAGAAAAAGATCCTCCGGTAAGGAGGCAACACAGGGAAATCCGAAAGGAGTTTGCGTTATAGCATTACCAGGCAGTTTTTGTCCTGGAATCTTCAGAATAAGAATGACAGAGGGAGACCAAGGAACACACGGAGAAGAGAACTGGAGTCACACGTGAATGGCATGGAGATGACGTGCAAAGACCATGAACTGATGGCATGGGACAGGAAGACTTGATGTAAGTCTGTTGAGGGCCTATGCTCCTTGTGGAGCTGAAGGGTGATGATGTTCTATTCTGAGATTAAAATATAAATTGTGTAAAATTCAGTTTTTGTTTAAATTGAACTTGGATACTTTCAGATGAAAATTTGTTCTTTTATAGTTACTTACTTACTTAGTTATTCCTCTACTACCGTGAGGCGTAGAGGTTTGTAAGAGAGAGCCCCATACTATTCTATCGGCTGTCTTCCTCCTGGCTTGATTCCATTCTAGTCCTCGGTCCTTCAAAGATTGTCCAATGTTGTCCTCCCAGCAGACTTTGGGTCGTCCTGGAGGTCTGGATCCCTGGCTCTTAGTTTCCCATGCTAGCTGATCTTCTCCCATTCTGCAGACATGGCCAAACCCTCTCAGTTGGGACTGTTGTACTTGGGTCTGCAGGGGTTGGGTTTTTAGGCCTTGATGTATCATCTGCTTGAGGACCATGTCTCTTCTAGTTACTTCAACCACCTTCCTCAAATACCTAATTTCTGAGGTTTGGATCTGGCTTTTGTGGGTTGTAGTCATTGCCCATGACTCGCATCCATACGTCAAGATTGGGACATAGGTGGAGCGGTATACAGCCATCTTCGCCTTCTTACCAACTTCTCTTTTGCTGAGGAATCCTCGATTTATGGCTTGAAAAGTCTCCCAGCTGCTGCTCTTCGGGTAGCCAACTCTTCTTTGATGCCACCCATCTGGCCTATGACAGCTCCAAGGTATTTAAAGTGGTCGACCTGCTCCAGGACCTGGTTTCCCTGTTCTTTTATAACTAAGAGAAAATTAAGTATTGTCACTAAAAGTACTACATTAAGAAAAATGTTTTGTTACCAGCTTTCTCAGCACATAAAAAAGGCTTATAATCATTCAGTTTCATTTTCACTCCATGTGGAGCATAGATATACTGCTGCAGTTGGCCCACCTTGCAGGAAGTCAGCAACAAAGCATTGGTATGCTATTGCAGCGGTGGTTTCTGTAACAATCTGTTGTGATGAGGTTGCCATATTAGTATGCCCTTTCAACATGCCTGAGGGACAGCAATAAGACTGTTCTTTGTCCGACTCCTCAGAGATCTCCAGGAAGTACACAGGGCTTATAATTGGCAACAATTAATTTGCTATACTACTGTGTACAACTTAAGACTTAACAAAGCTGATGAACAAACTTTCATAAATAGCTAAATAAACATACCCTAAGAATTTCTGGTGATATGTAGTCAGGTGTTCCAACTGCTACTGACGACTGAACAGTGCCATTTTCCATCAACTTGAGGCATGAACCAAAATCTGCCAACACAATATGACCACTTCTGTCCAGCAACACGTTGTCCGGCTTAATGTCTCTGTGCACATAGTGGAGCTCATGAAGTGAATTGATTGCCAACACCATTTCAGCGATATAAAACTTGCACATGTCTTCTGGCAGACGATCCTCAAACTTGCTCAGCAAGGTCAGCAAGTCTCCACCACAGTAGTAGTCCATTACAAGGTACTGACAAATACAGTCACAAAAAATATATGTTCTGAATGTATAAAAGGCAGTTGAACTACAACTATGATAAAATCAAAAGTGAACAAATTTATTACTGATTTCCCAAGACACTTCATTTTTCATGACAGGGAAATCACTTCTTAATCTTATTTAACACTTTGCTGACCAGCAATTACTGTCTCCCATTACCAAGGGTGTTTGCAGATTTCTTTAAAAATAGCTGTTTTTTTTTTTTAATTCATAAAAAATGTAAAAACATTGGGCTTTGAAATTTTCAGAGCACCATAATGAATGGTTGCTACATCTGAAAAAACTTATTGTATGCAAATTGTCACATGATCATGGTGGCCATCTTGAATTTATGTGGCTATTTATAGAAATTTTCCACTGATGATTTTAGTTATTTTGTATACTGTGTTCCTGAGGCTAAAAATGATCTAGATGTTAATACAGACATCCCACGAAAAGAAGAAATCATCACAGCAATCAAAGGGTTAAAGAATGGAAAAGCTCCTGGTCATGATAACTTAAATGCAGAGCTATTTAAGACAGACCCAGAGCTAGCAGCAGAACTATTAGAAACACTATTTGCACAAGTCTGGAAAACAGGGACAACACCAACAGAGTGGAGAAAAGGAATAATTGTCAAATTGCCCAAGAAGGGAGATCTTGCGGACTGCAATAATTGGGAAAGAATAACTCTTCTCTCATTTCCCAGCAAAATACTAGGCAGGATAATTATACAGAGAATCTCAAAAGCAGTAGACCACAAACTGAGGAAAGAACAAGCAGGATTTAGAAAGAACAGAAGATGTGTAGATCATATATTTACCCTCAGGAACATTATAGAGCAGTGCTCAGAATGGCAAAGACAGCTGTACATTAATTTCATTGATTTTGAAAAGGCTTTTGACAGTATACCTAGGGACAGTTTATGGAAAATACTGAGGGCTTATGGAATTCCAAGCTGCATAGTGTCAATTATAAAAAGCCTTTATGCCAACTTTACGTGTAGCATTGGGCAGAGCAACCTAACCTTTGAAGTGAAGACAGGAGTACGACAGGGATGCCCCTTATCAACCACTCTATTTTCAACAGTCATAGACTGGGTGATGCACCAGACAACAGAGGGCAATCCAAGAGGAATAAGATGGATTACATTTTCTACATTGGAAGATCTGGAATATGCAGATGACATTGCACTGCTAGCACATTCACATCAACACATCCAGGAAAAAAACGGATAGACTTAATAAGTATAGCCAGCAGGTGGGCTTGAACATCAACCAAAAGAAGACAGAGGTCATGACGCTCAATGTGAGCAACCCTGAGCCCATATCAGCAAGGAATCAGCAACTGGAACAGACAGATGCCTTCACATACCTAGGATGCATAGTAACACCAGACGGCGGAGCAAGCAGAGACATCAACAACAGAATGAACAAAGCAAGAACAGCCTTTTTTAGTCTAAACAACATCTGGAAGTCCTCTCAGTACAGCACAAGCACAAAATTAGGATTATATCAGAGCTGTGTGCTTTCTGTGCTTCTCTATGGCGCGGAGAGCTGGAGAGTTACAGAGAAGGAAATATCGAAATTGTCCTCTTTTCATACAACATGCCTAAAAAAAAAATTCTCCAAATCTTTTGGCCGAATACCATCACCAACCAAGATCTGCTTACTCGGAGCAAGCAAGAGGACATGCACACCATCATAGCTGGCAGACGCTGGAGCTGGGTTGGCCATGTTCTCAGAAGAGACCCCGATGCCATCACAAGAACAGCTATGCTATGGACCCCTGAAGGAAAACGAAAGAGAGGCCGACCAAAAACAACTTGGCAGAGGACTGTGGAGGCTGAGATGCAAAGAATGAACCAGAGTTGGGACACTGTACGAAGGATGGCCGCCTACCGAGCAAAGTGGAATCAATTTGTTGTTGCCCTACAAGACGCCACCAGGCGTAATGGCCACTGACTGCTTTGACGGTCGGCGGCTAAGGATCAAAGAAGAAGAAGTTATAGAAATTTCAGGCGATGTTTTAAAACCATAATCTTTTTCCAGTTTTTAGTGAATCTGTTCAATGTCAGTGCAATAAAATGTTAGGGACATGGATGGCAACGAATAAAATAAGCTTGATTGATGTACTGATTTAACAATTGACCACATATTTCAACATGAAAGGCTAACGCAAATTGTGAATAAAACGCAAAAAAAATTTAATTTTTGTATTTGTCTTTTTTGTCTGTGGCATCTGACAATGAGTGTTTGTGAATGTTTAAGTAGTTAAGTACATCTAGTTGGAGTCCGAGCTGCTTCCTTCATTGACTGGGGTTGAAGTTGTAGCTGTTGGCCTCTGCTAGAATCTTTGTCGTGATCGTTGATAATCCTCGACTGTGTGGTATAACTTGAAGCAGGGTATCAGGGTACATTGCAACCTGGGCAGTACATGAAAGTCTGGCTTCTTTTCCCTGCAGCCTTACACACTTTACAGTCTGGTTTGTGCCCCGCTCTTTCATATTTTGCAATGAAGTGCTCAGAAAACTGTGTTGTTGTGACATGGTTTTGAAGGTGTTACACTGCGTCAAAGAACTGCAGACTCAATAAGAGTGAGACTGACAGACTGTCTGAACCTCTTTGCTTTGATCTTTTTTGTAGAGTTGGCAGTGTTGTAGGTTATGTGCCCATTGTCCAGGGCAGTAACAACTAAGAAATGATATAATGGCAGGTACCATTTATAAGGATCTGTGTGGGTAGGGGTAGCTTGCACGCAGTTGGCCGAAGTGGTCGACACCTCCCATACTTTTGTTGTATTTTTTTGCAAGCACTGGCTTCTGAATTGTTCTGCCCTCATGAATTCCTCTTTTTCTAACTGTCTTATCCATCATATCATTGAAGTGAGCAGTAGATATAAAGTTAACTCTTTTCGTATCATGCTAGGTGACTGCCGGCATGCCTTTATCTTCTGTGGCACAAAACACAGGATGATCTGCCTTTTTCAATTTGAGTTGCTTTTCCTTCAGTGCTTCAGGAAAATGCTTTCTATTCTCAGCTACTGTTCTATATGCACCAATCTAAATTTCTTTCAGCTCTTGAAATAAAGCTGGAGCTGAATAAAAGCTATCGCAGTAAAGAATATGTCCTTTGCTACCATATCCACCAAGAAGAACTTTAACAACCCTGGAAGTTGCCCCACACATAACCATCATTTTTATTATCAGTATACATTTTCATGTTCAGGCAATAGGGGCCTATTGTGTTTTAGCATCAGTGAGAACAAATAGTTTGAATCCCAACTTTGTGGGTTTTGCTGGCAGGTGTTGCTTGAAATATATTCCTCCCTGTGAGCTGAGCGAGGTGATTTTCACCATACCTATTCACTTCGTCAGTGATCAGATCTATGGCCATGTCAGGAAAATAAAGTTCAAAAAAAAATCAATGGACTTGAATTCCTTTAAGTCTGCCTTGATACTTTCTTGCTCTTTATATGAAAGAAGAATGGAAAGCTCAATAAGTTAATTTTGAGCAAGCTTTCTCCATTTCCATGGATTATTTTGATACTGCTGTGACTAATGTTATTATTCAGTGAGGCATCTCTACTTCGCCATGAAATATCACTTTCAGCCCCAGATTCGCTGCCAGAGTCAGAATCATCTCTGTTACGTCTGGTTTTCGTTATCACTCATGACGAAAATGAAGAACGGGCTCTTGTACTAAAAATAATGAAATTTTAATCAAATTTCCACTTCTAACACCGCTACACGATATGAATCATGGGCGCAGCCATTTTGGAATGCTACACATACCCGGATGAGGCTTATTTCATAAAACTATCGATACGGCGGCCCTGTCACTTTCATAGTCGTGCTAATTCGACTATTGTCGAATTTGGTCACCAAGGGTATATAATGTAAATCCGACAATCATCAAATTTGGTTAGCAAAGTGTCAATATCTAATCGTCTAATTGAAAAATTGAGTTTGGGGGAGGAATTTTAAATTCATTTGTTCTTTAAATGTCTCTATCCCAGCCTTATCACTCCTTGTCTGTCTCCACCTCAAACTAAATTTTCTCACAAACTTTCTCCCAGTATCTTTATCTAAAGGGTAACAAGAAGAGACATGGTACGCACCAGACGATACGTCAAGGCCTTAAATCCCACCCCCTGCAGACCCAAGTAGAACAGTCCCAACTAAGATGGTTTGGCCATGTCTGCAGAATTGGAGAAGACCGGATACCACGAAAAGCATGGGAAACAAAGAGCCAAGGATCCAGACCCCCAGGACGACCCAGAGTCCGCTGGGAGGACAACATTAGACAATCTTTGAAGGACCGAGGACTAGAATGGAACCAGGCCAGGAGGAAGACCGCCGATAGGATAGTCTGGCGCTCTCTCTTCCAAACCTCTACACCTCACGGTAGAAGGGGAACGACTAAGTAAGTAAGTATCTTTATCTAAAGGTATATTTTTTTTTTTACTATTTTTTTTCCTTCAGTTTACCCAGATGTAAATGGGTACCTGACTGAGTTAGCGAAAAAAAGGCAGCGAGGACGAGAACTGGTCACCCCTACCTCTCAATGCTGGACACTAGTATGGCTAAGTCTCTAACACTTCACTCCCCTTCGGCAGTATCTGCTATGGGACTACATTTACCTTTTAACCTACTGACACAGTGTAGTTCCAGAATCTGGTTCTACCCAAGATTAAAAGAATGTTTACAGTCATATCCAATCATGAGTGAAACTAAGACTGACCTACTGTATGTTTAAACATAACTTACCAAACAGGTATCATCCTGGAAGGCATAGTGTAGGTTTGTTATCCATCGTCTATCTCCAAACACCAAAACATCTCGCTCCTCTTTGAAACACGCAGTCTGAAGACAAATGATTTTTACAAGTTTTACAGCACTGCAAATATATATAAATATATTAATATAATAACTTTACACACTTGAGAGAAAACTCAAACTAGCACCCTTGACCCTATCGCGCTTCGAATCTGACTGATTTAATTTTAAAAAAAAAATATATATATATATATATATATATATATATATATATATATATATATATATATATATATATATATATATATATATATATATATAATTCCAACTCCGCCTAGGCCAGTCCCAAGCCCGGCTGAAAAAGGAGGAGGGCAGCCTGCACGGAGGCCGTAAGGAGGCAGCCCCTCCACCATGCAAAGGCACAACAGGCCAATCACCTGTTTGCTTTAAAACCTGATTTAGCGAAATACAAGAGAAAACCGGACGGATTCTAAAGGCGATGAACTGGAACGGACTACGACTTATGGAACTTGGAACACAAGAAGTATAAATGGGAAGGAAGAGGAGCTGGTGGAAGAGATGAGGAAAGCAAAATTAGAAATTGGAAGTGAACACTACCTGCTTACAATCAAAAGAACAACTGAAAGAGTTGCTCAGCCCAGGAACTGCCCAACATCATGCAAGAAACCAAGTAAACAAATGGGAGAAATGAGAATTAAGACCTACAAGCTGAGAGAGCCAGAAATTAAGACCAGATATCAGGGGCTTATTGCTACAGTGGTGAGAAGCACAGAAGAACAACCTGATGACTTGGAAACCCTCTGGCTTAACCTTTAGCACGCTGCATTCTTTTCCCAAAAGTATGCTCCTGCCGCTGCATTCTTTTTCACAACCCCCCATTTTTATAGTGGGTGACTTGTAAATTCTATATTTTTTGTGTTTCTTGGTCAATTGCTATCATTTTTGGAATTTATATAAATAAATGAATGATGAATATGATGATATAAAATTTGTTTGTGTTCATGTTAGATGTGATAGGAAGAGAGGAAAGGAAAGATGAAAAAAACAAGAAAAACATTTTAAAAAATTAAAAAAAAATTTTTTTTTAATTTTAAAATTAAAAAAAATAACCAACACACGAAGAGTCCATATCCCTTGCATCTCAATGAAAGTCATTTGACCAATAGACCAATACAAATCAAATGACGATCTTTTCGTTACACCCATCATCAGTAGCAAAGGAATAAACGCTCTCGTCAGCCGTGATATTCGACCGTAACCCTAAACCTTTCCGACACACTTAATCCTAACCCCTAAAAAAATACATACCAGGAAAGCCATTCTACTTTCGTTTCCATCTCAGCCATCAAACATATTCTGAGAACCGATATCAGCGCTTATAAAGACAAAAATTTCATCCTTACCTCATGGCGTCAGAATCCAATAAAATTAGAGCGAAAATGGCCGCGTGTTCGATGTCGATTCATTTCGATTGAAAAAATTCACAGAAAATAAACGCCAATACATCCATTACTAAAAAAAAATCGAAAACGAAAGCAAACTCTCTTCCAAAGAAGTTAAAAACTTAACATCCGGCTGTGATATCACGTGTACACACATGCTAATGCTAGAAAACGAAAATATCCGCAGTCGACATATGTCAACAACAGCGGTTAGAGCATAGGTTACCTTCGTCGACATATGTCAACGGCAGCGTGCTAAAGGTTAAATTCAAGGACATTAAAAAGACAGCTGCTGCAGAAGCATGTGGTGAAGTCCGACTTGGGAACAAGAGAAAGAGGACACCTTGGTGGACAGAGGAAGTCAAAGAGAAAATAAGAGAGAAGAAAATGGCATGGAAACAATACTTAGGAGCTAAAAACACAGCAGGACAAATAGAGAAATATAAAGAATATGTGATACTCAGAACAGAAGCAAAGAACAACGTGCTAGCAGCAAAACAGAAGTCCTGGGAAGAATTTGGAGAAAAGCTAGAAAAAGATGCGCAAGAAAACCAGAAATTGTTCTATAAGACCCTAAAGAACATGAAGAAGGAAAAACAATGCCCTCTCAAATTTATAAAGGACAAGCAAGGCAAATTGCTTACTGCCCCGAAGGAAGTAATGGAAAGATGGAAAGAATATTTTTCAGAACTCCTTGATGGTGAGCAAGGCCAAGCATCAGAAATGATAACCACTAGCACAGAAGAGGAAACCAATGGTGATGAAGATGACATAAAGATGGAAGAACTGAAGGCAGCACTGGAGAAAATTAAGATGGGCAAAGCAGCAGGGCATGATGGTATAACACCAGAAATGGTTAAGTACATGGGAGCATCAGGTGACTTATTACTCTTAAAGGTCCTACAGGCAGCTTGGTGCAACACGACCATACCAAAGGATTGGGAGATTGCCATCATAACACCAATTTTCAAAACGGGTGACATTCGACAATGTGGAAACCATAGAGGCATATCCCTTCTCAGTGTCCCTGGTAAAATCTACTCTAGAATCCTATAGCAGAGACTCAGATGCCTAGCTGAGCCACAATTGGATGAGGTCCAGTGTGGATTCCGAGCAAACCGAAGTACTCAAGACCTAATCTTCACACTCAGACAGCTGAGTGAAAAGGCTCTTGAGTATAAGAGTGAGATCCATCTTTGTTTCATAGATCTGGAAAAGGCATTTGACAGGGTCCCCTGGAGCAAACTTTGGGACTGTTTGGCAAGGAAGAACATTCCAGCACCTCTGATTCATGCTATACAGAGCTTCTACAAGTCTTGCAGAAATTATGTGAGGACAGCAAACCATAAGTCAGAAGAGTTCAGAACCACCACTGGTGTAAGACAAGGTGATATCCTGTCACCTTATCTTTTCATACTCCTCATGGACGATGTTATCAAGGCATGTAAGGAGAGAACAAGAAAGCATTCAGTGGGGTACTGGAAGAGGAGACAGGTATTTATTTCAGAGCTGGCATTTGCTGATGATGTTGCCCCTGATTGCTAAATCAGATGCACATCTCCAATCCAACCTGCAAGTCTGGAAGGAAGAGCTGGAGAAGAGAGGGATGGTCATAAGCAGCTCTAAAACAAAATCCATGGTGATATCATGAGAAGAAAGAAGACATCAGATTAAGCTGGGAGAACAGGTCCTGGAGCAGGTCGACCACTTTAAATATCTTTGAGCTATTATAGACCGAAAGGGAGGCATCAAAGAAGAGTTGGCCACTCGAAAAGCAGCTGCTGGGAGACTTTTCCAGGCCATAAATCGAGGATTCCTCAGCAAGAAAGAGGTGGTAAGAAAACGAAGATGGCTGTATACCGCTCCACCTATGTCCCAGTCTTGACATATGGATGCGAGTCATGGGCAATGACTACAACCCATAAAAGCTAGATCCAAACCTCAGAAATGAGGTATCTGAGGAAGGTGGTTGAAGTAACAAGAAGAGACATGGTACGCAACCAGATGATACGTCAAGGCCTTAAATCCTACCCCCTGCAGACCCAAGTAGAACAGTCCCAATTAAGATGGTTTGGCCATGTCTGCAGAATGGGAGAAGATCGGATACCACGACAAGCATGGGAAACAAAGAGCCAAGGATCCAGACCCCGAGGACGACCCAGAGTCCGCTGGGAGGACAACATTAGACAATCTTTGAAGGACCGAGGACTAGAATGGAACCAGGCTAGGAGGAAGACAGCCGATAGGATAGTCTGGCGCTCTCTCTTCCAAACCTCTACACCTCACGGTAGAAGGGGAACGACTAAGTAAGTAAGTAAGTAAGTAAGCAAGAAAAAATAAAATAACACCAGAAGTTGGTGATAAACAGTGCAGATCTGTAAACAGCAAAGGCACAAACAATGCCATTTATACTAAGAGAATATAAAAACAAGGAGCCATAATAGGAAGAACATATCTATAATTGTGCTTCATAGACTAAACTAAAATTTTCAACAAAATTATCAAAATACTGGAAAACTTAATCCATTCAATCACATAAGTTTCTTCTCTCTCTCCCCCCCCCCCCCCCGATATCACAATCTGTTTCATATTACAAAGCAGTGATAATAACTAAGGCAACTTCATTCCTTGCTCTTCACCTTTCTTTGGACACTCAACATCATCAATTACCATGCCTAGTGGTGTAGGAGATAATGTCTCTCCATAACTTCCTGTCTCCAGTACAATTAATCCATTCTTTTGTTGACCTCCTTCCATGCCACGATGTCAAACTGTACAGTTTTTGCATTCTTTGTCTTCTCCTATCTCTTTTTCCTTTAATCTTACCTGTTGTTACAATATATTCCAGCTTTCCTCTTCTCATAACGTCCCCAAAAAAAAGTGGATTGCTTCTTTCTAGCTTGTGAAATAAGTTTCCTTTGTGCAATGGCCTCTTTCAGGACATCCTCATTACTCTTTTTTTGGCTGTCAAAGGTATTTTTAACATTCTTCTGTAAAAATACATCTCTGTAGCCTTTAGTGCATTCCCTACTTGTTTATTAATTGTCCATGGAACATTAACCTTCAACATTGTCATGCCAAGCCTTCCTGCTCTATGTCCCTCACTCAAGGTCTTTCCATGTTACCTTCATACCTTTCCTGTCTGCCTCTTGTTCCCCTGCTCCATGTGTTTTTTAAACAAATCTCCCTATATTTTTTTTACCCTATATTTTATTTGTTCCATTGGCAGCTGTCTGGTTCTTGTCATCAGTTCCACAATGGTGACCTTATTGGACCATTTCTGAAAGTCTATTACTTCTCAGTTGCTGTTTTTGTTCATTTCCATGTTTCAGAGCCATACAATAGGACAGGCTTGACATTTCAGTTGAAGATTCTGATTTTTGTGCAGGACTCGATTTCTTTTGATCTCCATATATTTCCCAGTGCAATGAAAGCTCCTCTTCCCTTTTGTATTATTATTTTGAAATCACTATCTGTCCAAGGTAAATGTATGATTTTACATCTTGCAGGTTTTTTTTTTTTCAAGCGCAATCCTGTTAGTTCCTGCATTCATTCTCACTATCTTTATCTTTTTACTGTGCATTTTCAGACCCACGTACTGTGAGCTCTCATCAAGTATTTTCATTTTGACTTTCATTTGGTTATGTTTATGGGACAGACGAGCAAGGTCATCTGCAAAATCTAGATAATCAAGCTGCCACTGAATTCAATTGGCTGATGTAGATGTGTTCAAAACAAAAGCTATAGCTAAGTTTTCTATAGTTTTATGGGTTAGCTATCTTAGTTTATTTATATTTCAACTAAAATCAAAAGTAACATTCAATTTCTGAAATACTTTTTTAAAATGCAAAAGATGAAAGTATCAATAATTTTACCTCAGCTCTTTTCAGCATTTCCCATTTGTTCAGTATCTTCATGGCATACACATTCTCTGTTGATTTTTCCTTCACAACAGCCACCTGAAAAAGAAATATATATTAAAGATGTCCAATAATGTTACCAAAGCAATTTTCAACTCAACAATTCCATGGCAGAAGTGCTGCTGAAGCATAAAGCGAAAATAAATTGCAAATCGTATTCAATAGGGTGAATGAGTAGAGAGCACAATATGCAAGTAACAGGAAAGCACTATTCAAACTAAAACAAAAGAACCCATAATCTGGAACACACAAACATTACTTATTATTACGGAGTTATCTATGCTAAACCTGAACATCAGAATTAGAAAGGAAGTCTACAACTACAAGCTATATGATAAAAGAATTAACGTACCATGAAACAATCAGACCAGGCTTGAAATGACATGTCCAGTGAAACTGTATGGTTATTTCATGGATAAGACATATACTTAAATTACTCTGGCTTCTTGTAGCCAAATCAACCAGCAATGTGTGAAATGAAAAAATAATGACTGATAATAATAAATGAGACATTACAGCAAAAATAAAGATTAGAAAGATCACTGATTCATATTAAGGGGTGAAAAGGAAAATTCTTGCTTGATTTATGGATACGTGGTATTCCAGGATATAGCTCATTAAAGGTAAACAAAAGAACATGGGAGATAAAATTTAAGTATGTCTTACAAAGCAGCTAGACAAAAAGCAACATGTGTCACTGACACCTCAATTAAGAACTGAACATTATTAAAGATGAAAATCACAGAGAAAAGACAAAAGCCAAAAGAATTAATGCCAGCATAGAACACCAGAAAGGCACTGTGAAGTTTACTGGGTTCTTGACAAGACAAAGAATGTACAGGACTATGCTCCCTTAGGCATGTCGTAATAGGTGACTAAAATAGGGGCTAACATCATCATCGTGTAAAATAAATTGCAACAGAAATCATTACTGCAAAGGCATATGAACGCTTTGGTGCAAGCTTTTTACAAGTTGACCAGCTGCAGTGGTGGATCTGTGCTCCAAAAGGAGTGAAAAAGGAAATGAAATGGCACCAGGCCGCACTTGGAGAAATCCCTCATATATGTATCTGAGATCATCTCTTGCTGAGATGTTTCTCCAAGTTCAATCTGGTGTCATTTTCTGCATTTATTCTATTCATTTCTAAAAGAGATGAATACAGATGTAACTTGGTAGCAACAAAGAAAGAACCAGATGAATGGACAGTGGTATCAGAATACAGAAGGCACAGGGAGTTTTCATCGTATATATAAATGTATGGCTGTGGAAGAGATCAAGTTCAAAACAAAAATGTTCAATTCAAATGTCAAGGCAATTTTGTTGTACTGCTTTGAAACATAAAGTGAATCGTCAACAGAAATTATAAATGGTATAAGACAGGACCATCAACTTGGATTTGATGTGAACAATCAAATATCAGTGGAACAAGAGATGAAGTTAAGACTTTGGCAGGGGACATGACACATAAGAAACTAACAGCACTAAAAAATAGTTCTTGCTCTGGACTTTTTGCTCCCTGTGGAATATGAGTCACCATAGCAGTTGGCACCCTTGTAGGACTCCTAAAGTTGAATGATTTCTTTAAATTATACACAATACAGTTTTAAAACGAGAATTAACACATACAAATCTATTAGCATTTGAATTAGTGTGATATAAAACATGCTAATAGTCTCATGCTGTTCTTTACATATAAAAAACTTAGTGATCGTGGGGTACTATTCTTTCGATGCACAGTGTTTTGTATTATAATCAACACAAGCACTTTTAGCACTTTGCAGAATTGCATTTGTGGGCTTAAAGTCTGCACAGCATGTATCAATGTTAATCTTACACTGTAAAAAAGAAGTGAGTGTGTCTGCATTCAAGGACCTCCTGCAGTCTGTGTGGATTTTTTTATTGAAAAATAAAGCATCGAAGTTCACGCAAACTTTTTTTCTAGTTATGTAGGGCCGACACAGAATATTATGACATTAATTTATTGGAAATATTTAAATGATCAAAATATAACTGGAAAGATTAAGAGAACGACAAAAACCAAAAAAAAATTTACCAAATTATGAACAGAATATCAAATCTAGGAAGAAAAACGTAGCACCAAAAATTTACAAAATTATTTAAGAGTTGGTAGCCTAGACCAGTGATAACAGATTGCCACTTAATTAAAAAAATAAAGCAGCGAATCTCGACCGCCGGAATAAAGTAGGTAGGCCTACTCAATGCAATTAAACTTTTTTTTCTACTTTTGTAGGGGCCTACACACAATTTTATGATATTAATTTATTGGAAATATTGAAATGGTCAAAATATAACTGGAAAGATTAAGAGAACGACAAAAATAAAATACAATGAAGCAAAGCAAACAGCTAACAGCAAAAAATAAAAAATTAACCAAATTATGAACAGAATATCAAATCTAGGAAGAAAAAATGTATTACCAAAAATTTACAACATTATTATTTAAAAGTTGGTAGCCTAGACCAGTGATAATAGATCACCACTTTATTAAAAAATAAAGCTGTGAATCTCGACCGCTGGTATAAAGTAGGCCTACTCAACGCAAAAACTTTTTTTTTTCTAGTTATGTAGGGCCTACACAGAATATTATGACATTAATTTATCGGAAATATACTGAAGGGCAAGATATAATTGGAAAGATTAAGACAGCGATTAAATTGCAACAAAGCAAAACAACAGCAATATTTAACCAAGTTATTATAAGTACTTAGCTTTTTTAAAGAAAATGAAGTCAAAGTGTCTTGGCAAGCGTGGCTGATAACAGGTAACTTTAAAAATACGTCATGTCACGCTGAAAACCGAAAGTGTTTGAGGCCAAATTCAAAATTTTTGTCGAATTGTTGGGTATAAAAGGATTTGATTGGTTGCCGGGAGAGACCTGAGTTTAAAAACAGATGTAGATTCCCGGAAGTAGAAATAAAAAAATTGGTTTAAAAAAAAAACTTGGGTTGGAAAATATTTTTAGAATATTTTTTTAATTAAAAAAAAAAGGGGGGGGGAATCCGTACGACAAGTCTGTACGACCGTATGCTGCTAAAAGTATCAAAAATACGTACATTGTACAAAAAAATGTGTACAGGTTGACAGGTATGCTGCTGTGATGTGAAGCTATGAATTCAGTACTATTTTTTTTTTTATTTGCGCCATCAAAAAATTCTAGTGCTGGATGATCTGTTAAATCAGATTTGTAATACTCTGTTGTACCTAAAAGTAATTTGTAAACTAGTTTTCTGTAAACACAGTGTACACTGTTAGTAGCACACTTTTATATGGCAGCGAGACATGAACAGCCTATGCTAATCAAGAAAGAAGGCTCAATACCTTCCACCTACAGTGTCTACGCCACATCCTCGGTATTTCATGGAGGACAAAGAGACAAATATAGAGGTGTTGTCACATGCTGGCCTTCAAAGTATGTATACACTGCTTAGATAGTGCAGACTATGCTGGCTTGGCCATGTCCGCTGTATGGAAGACGGTCACATCCTGAAAAATATCTTCTACGGACAACTGGTAGATGGCAAAAGAACAGTTGGACGACTACAGCCGAGGTTCAAATATGTGTGCAAGAGAGACATGAGGGCACTGGACATAAATCCAGCAACCTGGAAGGATGAAGCTGCCGATCGCACCAAGTGGCGATACTCTCTGCGGCGCCACCTAAGACTGGGTGAAAAAAAGCTCTCACGGCAAGCAGAAGAGAGGAGAAAATGTCGAAAGGAACACCAGGAATATAAGCAGCTGAGGGCTGTTACCTCAGGGGCGCATTTCCATAGTCAGTAATGACTGAAGGGGCAATTATTATAATACTGTTAGTAGAAACTGTCACTTCCTAAACCTAGTAAAGAAGGCCACTTCCTAAACTTGGTAAAGACCCTACACTTCTCAGCAGCTGTAGAATTATCAGAATGTCTACCATAAATTACTTGAAAAGATAGTAGCGAGAAAAATAATAACCACTTCAAACATGCATTGATCCTCCCTGATACCCGGAGAAGCTATAGGCCCATGAAAGTAAAGTGGGGTAACACTGGAACATTTGTACACAATGTGTACAAGGGATTCCAGGGTAAAATAGAAATGGTTGCTGTATCAATTGACCTAGAGTATGCTTATAACAGTGTGAACTTTGAAACCTTAATGAACTATGCAATGGCCTGCAGTGTTAACCCTTGGCTAACAAGATGAACAACAGCTGTCTTAATGGAGAGATCTGTTGCATTTCGCTTGGGAACATGGACATCACAACCAATGTGCATTTACCCGGTACTACCCCAGAGTTCTCCACTATCACAGCAAAAGTAGTCACCATTCAGCCAACTGGGCTGGGAAGAACATAACTTTTGCAGATGACATACTCATTTACAGGACTGGCTCAGATCGACAGGAAATATTCAGTACATGGGGCACTACATGAGGTGTTTAAATGGTGCGAGGAAACTGGCTCCAAGGTCAATCCCAACAAGGCCTGTGTGATGTGGTGCTCCTTCAACAACTTAGTGAAGCAGACCTTCCAGATGTTACTCTCAATGGGCAGATAACTGAAATGCAAGACAGGCTGACAGATCTTGGAGTAACGTTTGATCGCAGGCTATCGTACAAACTCCATGCTGAGCAAATTATATAGAAGTGCAAGCGAGGTCTGACAGTCTTAAAAACCATGGTCACTGTGCACCCGGAGCAGAGTTTACTTTTTTGTACTGTATCATCGCGTAGTCATATAGGTAAATGAATGTGGGCTGGGAATACTCACGCTGTCAGTAACACAAAGTGAGTGGTTGGAATGCATTCAAAATAAAGGGACGCATATAGTCCTGCGCTGTACGCGAGATACCCCCATTGCGAGAATAAGGTACATGCTTGGAGTGCTGTCTATTAGATCCAGATATGCGATGGCCTAGGCAAAACCCAATATGCGAATAACCACAGACAGAAGTCACCCTCTGCGTAGGAACATAGCTGACATCAAGGAAGCAAGAATAAAGAGACGGATGTCATGGATGGCACAGGCAGAGGCTACGATTAGACAGGTGACCACAGTTGAAAATATATCCAAGGGAGAAAAGTAGAGTATGTCAGCTGATAACTAGGCATCAGTCTTAGCAGGATGTGCAGAGCTTTGGGCAATGGGAAAGCAGTGCTAGAAATTAATCACATGCTACATGATCATGCGGCAGACAGTGATGCCACTGTGTACACCGATGGTTCTGTACTCCATGGTGAGAAATCAGGCTGGGGCTTCTCAGCTACAGTAAAAGGCAAGATTGTCACCAAACAGAGTGGAGCTTACATCACAACAACCTCCAGCATGAGAATGGAGATACAGGCAGTTACTGCAGCTCTGAGGTGGCTGTCTGAGACTCTGTCAACCAGGGCAGTTATTGTGTCGGACTCTCAGTCCATGCTTCGGAAGTTTCAAAATGGATGGCTATGGCATGAATGGAAAACAGCCATAGAAGTTTCGAATCTTCAGGAATTGGTGTGGATCTACTATCGTGCTCATGCAAGCGTACGTGGTAATGAGAAAGCTGACAGACTAGTCAAGAGCACACATCGTGGGGACATTGGATACAGATAAGAGAGAGATACTGAGGACAATTAATGATTGATGTTAGAGAACGACACTGCAATAGATGAGTCAACAAGGCTAAGATTGCTGGAATTTGGCATCAAATGTGAGGCTAGGAGGGATGGACATATGAGAGGATGCATCCATTGTGTATACAACCAGCGCACTTCAGGAACAGTTACCATTCATACCATTTGACTAATGCTGAGGGAGACTGAGAACCTACGGGTTTGCCCAGAGTGCAATGATGTCAATTCTGTCCAACAAGGAAAGGATGCTTTAAAAATTTTAAACATATAAATATATTACTGCCTTTTGAAAGTTTCTGTGAAGCACACTTGAAACTAAATCTCCCCATCTTTTTTGCTGCTCATTACAAAACAAAACCACAAGATAGTTCACAGTAGACATACCTTTATATATATTTCCATTATTTGTAACAAAACTGATAGAAATATACATTAATTTCCCTTTTCACTTCCTATGGAGCATGCACCCACTGCTGAAGCAGACACCCTTGCAGGAAGCGAGTCTCAAAGCATTTATCTGCTCTTGCAGCAGTTGTTTATATAGCAACTTTTTTTACATGATGACGTTGCCAGCCTCATTCACAATCTCATATTAGTTACCTCTAACAACATTCCCAAGGGAGCAATAGTCCTATTCTTTCGACGGCAATATACTTGTTCCAAAAAAGTGGTGCATTTTGGCCATCGAGGCGGGGTCACAGTGTTTAAAGGTTATGGATATGTGCCACAAAACACTGTCTGTTTCAACTGTCTCTTCAGTTTGCTATTCCCAGCTCCTTCACATCCATTTCTATAAAATATTTCTATCTTTTCTTGTGCCATGAATTTTTTCAGTATGTGCCTTTCTTGTCTCTGTTTGCTTAAATGTAAAAAAGCTTCAGACTTTGACAATGCAGTGAAAGTTGTTTGCCTGAAGTGCTAAATTCTTGGTAAAGTAATCCTTGATGCTTTTACTCATCATCATCAGTTGCCATCTCCACAACAAAGGTTGGCTGTAATGGATCTCCAACGTCTTCTGTCTTTTGTCTTGGTGGTGCACTCTGATAGACTCTTTCCTGTCCATCTTTTGATGTTATCTTCCCACTTATAGCGCTGCCTTCCCCTTGCACGTTTGCCTTTAACTCTCCCTTCTGTTATGGTCTTCTGAAAGGTGTTATGCCTTTTTATGTCGCCAAAGTATTTTAGCTGCCGAACTTTGACCTCCCTCATTAGTTCTCTTTTCATACCTAGATTTTCTAGGACCTCCTTATTTGTTTTCATCTCTTTCCATGAGATACGCCCCATTCTTCTATATATCCACATTTCAAGAGCCTCAATTCTTTCTTCCAAATGCTTATTCATCGTCCATGTTTCTGCACCATATAGAAATGCAGAATATATATAACACTTTATGATTCTCAGTTTTAATTTGTGAGATAACTGTTTGGATGTCAGTATATGTTTCATGTTGTTGAATGTAGCTTTGGCCATTCCTATTCTCTTCTTGATTTCTGTTTCACATCTGCCATCTTCTGTTATTATCTTCTTCTTCTTCCGTCCTTACCACAGACCGTCAAAGCAGTCAGTGGCCATTACGCCTAGTGGCGTCTTAGGGCAACAGCAGATAGGTTTTCTTTGCCATTGTTTCCCATCACGCCTAGTGGCGTCTTTAGGGCAACGGCAAATCAATCCATTTGCTGTTGTTTCCGTAATTGAAGTGACTGGCAAACGGGTGATCAGCCCGTTGTGCTCTGTTATTATATGACCAAGATATACGTAGCTCTTGACTTGTTCCAGGATTTTCCCATTTACGCTTATCTTTAATGTGGGTTTATCGTCTGTTTTGCTAATTATCATAGTTTTTGTTTTCTCAATATTAATGTCGAGTCCATATTCATGACTTATACTGTTCACTTGCTTCACTAGTTCTTGTAACTCCTGTTCGCTTTCAACTAACAACACGGTATCATCTGCATATTTAAGGTTGTTTATTGACCTTCCACTGATGTTCAGTCCTGGTATTTCCTGTATCTGTTTGAAAATTTTTTTCGGTGTATAAGTTAAATAGGCAGGGGGACAGCACACAACCTTGTCTGACACCTCTTTTTATGTCTATGTATGGTGAATAATTCCTTCCCGATCTTACTGTGGCAGTTTGCTCCCAATAAAGGTTACTGAGTATTCTTATATCCTTTCCATCAATACCTATGTCTTCGAGGCATTCAATTATTTTCTCATGATGGACTCTGTCAAAAGCACATATACATACTTTTTTGGATCTCTGTATATTTTTCTGCTAATATTCTTAGGCAAAATATTGCCTCTCTTGTTCCACTGTTCCGTGATGCTTTTACTAGAATAGGCCTAATCGATGGCTGATATAATTACTGCTCCAGGTAAATCAATATTAAGATTGAATTGATAAACGGTGAGGTGTATTCTTCGATGCCCTCAAAATAAGCCACTCATTGTTAGGGATTAGAGTTAAGTTTAGGATTTCTAAACCTAACATATATTACTGCGTCTGTGAATTATTTCTTACAGTCATACCAAAAACATGGCCCACTGTTCTTCATTTCAACCCAGTATAAAAACTCCTCCACCCCATCCAATTGTGACCTATGAATGATCTATGACAATAGGCTAAACTAAAAATCGCTACACTAAAGTATCAGGACAGATCTTTATCTGTTTAAGTGCTGCATCAACTACATCATCAACAGCAAGTTTAGGATACTGAGATATTACACAATTTTTTAGTTAATTATTAACTTACTTGATTCAACAAACTCGCTGATGTTTTTCTCCCTTCGTAATCCTGCACTGTTACACTCATCATACAAAACAAGTAAAGCATCAAGAAGAGTTTCCACACTCAAAGCCAAGCCATTACTTTTGGCTGCTCCGTTCAGAAAAACTTCTTCAAGGCGCTTTAGCCTTTTCTCTGCTGACATCTCTCTGTTTTTTCCTCGTGATGTTTTCTATCAAATCACACTGGAATGTAACATAGTAACTTGTAATGCTTCTGATCCCAGAACTGGACACTCATCAAAATCACTGAACTGACATTCTGGAATTATTTAGCCTAGCCTTTTATTTTTTTTTGTTGTCATTTGATGCCTTTGATTTTATTCGATATACCTATGTGGGTAAATCACACACAATTGTGAACTAAAGATGTCCACACCATGAGAACACATGCTACATGTAATCTTTGTTGTGCCATAAAAGTTCTGTATATAACCTCCCGTTAATTTCTTTCACGCTTGGAAGTCGGTTTACTTGATGTTGGCATGGTTGATTGGTGGTTAGCTGACCGTGAATGAAAATGAAATTGTTATAATTCTGTAACGAATCTGGTACCAGAAAAAACACACGTGTTGAAGAATCGATGTCATTCGCTTACGCTGCAAGATCTGTGATGGACGTCAAATACTACAAAGCGGTCGCCTGAAATTGTTAAATCTATCTTTATGGAGTACAATTTTCGAGACAAACCTGTCCGGAAGCAAGACGAATGAATCATGCAAAGGAACCACTTCCTGCCCAAATGATAATCTACCGATTCAGTTATCAGCATTAAATATTTACACAGCTGACATATACATAAACTACCCAAGCACTTAAAATATTGGTGGCTCTTGATCACTATATAGCCTTACGGTGTCTCACTAATCTCTAAAATTTACACTAAGAACAAATCGTTTTTGTTCGTTTCAATAATTTTCCTGGTTCCATAAATGCCATAAGCCACTAATATGGCGTCCGTGTCCAACAGTTGGAATTATGGGAATGTAGGGCGTGTTCATTATTTATGAAATAATAGTTATTTCAAAAATAAATAAAAAATCCGTGAGGGAAAAAAACTTACAAAGTTCCTTTCTGGCTGTTGTCTGATAAAAAAAAAAAACCGCGTTTACAATAAAATAAGTCTCCAGTATGTCAATCAAGCAGTTTTCATACACTGTGAACGAACATTTTACAAGTACAATAAACGATACATTCATTAAAAGCGTTGTCTTAATTTCATCATGAGCTCATTACGTTTTTTTTTTTTGCATGGGGCTGGCAACGTCATCATATAAAACAAACTGCAGCAGAAACTAGCACTGTAAGAATATACGAGTGCTTGGTGCATGCTTCCTGCAAGGAGACCAGCTGCGCTTGTGGCTCCATGTTCCATAAGGAACTAAAGATAGTAAATTAAGAAAATAAAACTTTAATTTATCGGACTAAAAGATGTGCCCATTAATGTGAAATATGGCAATGCACAGAATACACTACTGTACTCAGTGATATCCAATCGCAACACCAGAACACCATTAACCTGGATAAATCTTCATACTTTTTTTTTTTTTTAAGAAATGAGGAGGACTGCAGGAAAACTGATAAACAAGTGGGTACTTTAATTAGATCAATTAATAACAGTTGTGAATACAAGCCAGTAGTTCCACACTGGGAGATCAAGAAACTAGACATGGACTACCACCTAGCAAAAATGCTTAAGAAAACAAATAATATAGAAAATATTATAACCACAGCCAATAAATATATACAACAACTATCAAAAGACAACATTCCTGTATACACTGATGGATCCAAGGGAGGGACCGAAGACGTAGCAAGAGAGATGAATGCAGTCAGCGACTCATAGCTTGACTGCTTGCGTCAGGGTCAGCGAACCAGAGCTGACCAAAACCCTACTCCACCTCCAAGTGGTGGTCCTGGAAACAGGCTGCATCACTGCAGTCTGGCCGAGAGAGTAGGGATCGAAGAGGGAAGGCAAGCCAGGTCCCACAAAATGCCGTGCGGAAGTCGGATGTGTGGGCCGAAAGGCGCGAATATCGCAGCTTCGCTGTAAACGGACACAACGCAACCAACGTCCTTTTCAGGACGAACGAGGAAGAAGCAGAATATCCGAGGGAGAGGATGGCAAATTGAGGATAGGAATATACATTTCAATATGGAAAATGGCACAAGAGTATAGTATCACGGAAAATACATCCATTTTCACTGCAGAGATGGTGGTGATACTAGAAAAGCACTCTAATAACTCTCCCAAGAAACTAACAATTTTAACTGACTCTCTTTCAGCAATTCAAGAACTTAGAAACTTATGAGAATGTAGTAGACCTGATATAGGAGAGGAGATATTTCTGGCTTCTACATACTTATATTCCAGAGGATGTTCAGTCTTAATCGCTTGGACGCCTTCACATGTTGGCATAGAGAGAAATGAAGAAGCAGATAAAGAAGCCAAGAAAGGTAGATCTGATAAAAATCTAATAAATGTAGGGATGAGTAAATCAGAGATTAGGAGCTTAATTAAAGATTTAATAACAGATGAATGGAAAGCAGAGTGGGATAAAAATCTGAAAGGAAAACATGCATATGAGATATTCAAGGCTCCAAGAAGCAACATGTGAGATATCTAGGGAATTGAAAATTCCCAGTAATAAGAAACTTCTCAGACTACAGCTGGGAAAAAGCTATTTCAGAATAGAAGAGCCTTAATGTACAGGATGTCTTCAAGACAATAAAATAGGACATTTGTTAAAATGTATGAGGTATGAACAAATGAAAATACCAATATTAGATTATTTGCAGGCATCAAATTTACCTATAAATATAGAAGTGTTGAGAAAAGACAGACCTAGAGACATGCATAATATAGTCAAACAATATTTAACACGAACAAATGTTAATATTTAGTAATTGGGAATGTGAAGGTCTGATGCTGTTCTTACAATGAATATGGCTTTTGACAGGTGAAAGGCAATTAAATATCTGTTAAAGTCAGTTATATAACTGGAACCCCCAGGCCTTTACACCCCTCCCCATTAATATTATTCTTGTTTGGAGTTTCTGCTTCATAGTGTTCGGTTTTATCTCGTTTTTGTTTGTCGGGTTTTTGTTTATTTAATTTTTTGTTTTTTAACATACAAGCATAATTGGTAATTGTGATTTTCCCTATTTGCAATGGTTTAACAAGTGGGATGTCACTTTCCCATATAGGCAGTTGTTCATATTATTTGGAATTAAAAACAATATATATTCTAATTATAACCCATCAGAGGTTGGACCTGCCATCACCGATGTCAATACCTTGTCGAGGTATGGCGGCTTGTGTACCCTGATTACCCCCAGAGCTATGCCAGCTGGAGTTTTACTCCTGGAAGGTTCTACCAAGCTGGACAGGTTTGCGTGGGCAGGGGTCAGACTACAGCAGACACCCTGGTCCTCCAGGTTGGGGGTTTTAGCACAGGGCTGACACCCCTGTCTATGTAAAAAGAAATGAAGTTACGGAAACGACAACGAATGAACAAACTTTGCTGCGGGACGGACATCCGGAGTCTGAGGCTGTCAGTGGTGAAAGCCGACAGGAAGCCACTGACACGAAAACGGACGTCCTGACCGCAAAACGTTAAACAAGAATAGGATTTTGGAATGTCAGGACAATAAACGAGACGGGTAAACTAAAACAGGTCACAGCAGAAATGAGAAACTTAAGATTACACATTCTATGGATAAGTGAGAGCAGGTGGACAGGGGCAGAAAAAGTTATAACAGCAACAGGGGAAACAGTACTTTACTCTGGAAGAGAGGATGGACAGCACAATGAAGGTGTAACCATTATTCTACAGAAAAGAATAGAAAGGACATTACTGGAATGGAAACCCATCAACAACAGACTGATAAGAATAAGACTGAAAGGGAGATTCACCAATACTACAATAATACAATGCTATGCACCAACGAATGACAGCGATGGTGTGGTCAAGGATGAATTATATCAACAACTGCAGAAAGAAATGGAAGACATAACTAGATATGATCTTATCGTAGTAATGTGAGACCTCAATGCGAAAGTTGGAACACTCAATACATATAATGAAAGAGTAATGGGGAAATTCGGCAGCGGAACAACAAACGAAAATGGGGATAAATTAATAAGTTTCTGTAGCATTAACAACCTAGTCATTGGAGGAACATTTTTCCCACACAAAGAAATTCCCAAATTAACATCTTCTTCTTCTTTGATCCTTAGCCGCCGACCGTCAGAGCAGTCAGTGGCCATCACGCCTAGCGGCGTCTTGTAGGGCAACAACAAATTGATTCCACTTTACTCAGTCTGTGGCCATCCTTCGTACAGTGCCCCAACTCTGGTTCATTCTTTGCATCTCAGCCTCCACAGTCCTCCGCCAGGTTGTTTTTGATCGGCCTCTCTTTCGTTTTCCCTCAGGGGTCCAAAGCATAGCTGTTCTTGTGATGGCATCGGGGTCTCTTCTGAGGACATGGCCAACCCAGCTCCAGCGTCTGCCAGCTATGATGGTGTGCATGTCCTCTTGCTTGCTCCGAGTAAGCAGATCTTGGTTGGTGATGGTATTTGGCCAAAAGATTCGGTGAATTTTTCTTAGGCATGTTGTGTGAAAAGAGAACAATTTCGACATTTCCTTCTCTGTAACTCTCCAGCATTCCGCACCATAGAGAAGCACAGAAAGCACACAGCTCTGATATAATCTTAATTTTGTGCTTGTGCTGTATTGAGAGGACTTCCAGATGTTGTTTAGGCTAAAAATGGCTGTTCTTGCCTTATTCATTCTGATGTTGATGTCTTTGCCTGCCCCGCCGTCTGGTGTTACTATGCATCCTAGATATGTGAAGGTGTCTGTCTGTACCAGTTGCTGATTCCTTACTGATATGGGCTCAGGGTTGCTCACATTGAGCGTCTTGACCTCTGACTTCTTTAAATTGATGTTCAAGCCCACCTGCTGGCTAAACTTATTAAGTCTATCCATTTTTTTCCTGGATGTGTTGATGTGAATGTGCTAGTAGTGCAATGTCATCTGCATATTCCAGATCTTCCAATGTAGAAAATTTAGTCCATCTTATTCCTCTTGGACGGCCCTCTGTTGTCTGGCGCATCACCCAGTCTATGACTGTTAAAAATAGAGTGGTTGATAAGGGGCATCCCTGTCGTACTCCTGTCTTCACCTCAAAGGTTAGGTTGCTCTGCCCAACACTACACGTAAAGTTGGCATAGAGGCTTTTTATGATTGACACTATGCAGCTTGGAATTCCATAAGCCCTCAGTATTTTCCATAAACTGTCCCTATGCATGCTGTCAAAAGCCTTTTCAAAATCAACGAAATTAATGTACAGCTGTCTTTGCCATTCTGAGCACTGCTCTATAATGTTCCTGAGAGTGAATATATGATCTACACATCTTCTGTTCTTTCTAAATCCTGCTTGTTCTTTCCTCAGTTTGTGGTCTACTGCTTTTGAAATTCTCTGTATAATTATCCTGCCTAGTGTTTTGCTGGGAACTGAGAGAAGAGTGATTCCTCTCCAATTATTGCAGTCTGCAAGATCTCCCTTCTTGGGCAATTTGGCAATTATTCCTTTGTTCCACTCTGATGGTGTTGTCCCCGTTTTCCAGACTTGTGCAAATAGTGGTTCTAATAGTTCTGCTGCTAGCTCAGGGTCTGTCTTAAATAGCTCTGCATTTAAGTTATCATGGCCAGGAGCTTTTCCGTTCTTTAACCCTTTGATTGCTGTGATGATTTATTCTTTTCGTGGTATGTCTGTATTTACATCTAGATAGTTTTCAGCCTCAGGAACATTCGATTGTGTCTCTGGTGGTTCCTTGTTCAGATTTTCTCTGAAGTGCTCTGCCCATCTTGTTTCCTGTCCCTCTGCTGTCGTGATGAGATTTCCTAGCTTATCTCTTACTAATGTAATATTGTTTGCACCTCGTTTTCCGCTGATGAATTTAGTTATTTTGTATACTGTGCTTTGTTCATTTCTCATTGCTGCCTCTTCTGCTTGTCTTGCAAGATCGTCTAGGAAATTCCTTTTGTTGGCTCGGGTTTGGCGTTTAACTTCCTTGTCCAGCTGACTGTACTGTTCGCTATATCGTTGCTTTAACCTGGGGGACTTCGCTTCTGTTTTCTTTTCTTTTCATTTCCTTTCTCAGTGTTATGGTTTTTAATGTTTCTGGTGTTATCCAGTCTTGCTTCTTCCTTTCCTGGAATTCCAAGCATGATTTGCTGCTTTCCTTATATATTGTTGAACTGGTGTTGAATTTCTGGTCTATATCATCAGTCAATGTCTTTTCCTAACTTTTGGCAAATTGATATCGTTTCTTTATGTCAGCCGCAAAAGCTTTTCTGGTAAGGGGGTCCTTCAATTTGCTGATGTCTAACCTTTTCTGTGTAGTTACAGTTGGTCCAGCCCTTCTTAGTTTCACTTTCAGTTTTGCTACTACTAAATGGGGATCACTTCCCACATCTGCACCTCTTCTTACCTTCACATCTTGTAATGCATGTATCCATCTACCGTTAATCGTGATGTGGTCTATCTGGTTTCTGTCCGACCATTGGTGATTCCCATGTTGATTTGTGAATTTCTTTATGTGGGAAAAGTGCGCCTCCAATGACCAGGTTGTTAATACTACAGAAACTTATTAAATTATTCCCATTTTCGTTTGCTGTTCCGCTGCCGCATTTCCCCATTACTCTTTCATTATATGTATTGTGTGTACCAACTTGCGCATTGAGGTCTCCCATTACTATAATAAGATCATATCTAGGTGTGTATTCCATTTCTTTCTGCAGTTGTTGATAGAATTCATCCTTGACCTCTTCATCGCTGTCATTCGTTGGTGCGTAGCATTGTATTATTGTAGTATTGGTGAATCTACCTCTCAATCTTAATCTTATCAGTCTGTTGTTGATGGGTTTCCATTCCAGTAATGTCCTTTCTATTCCTTTCTGTAAAATAATGGCTACACCTTCATTGTGCTGTCCATCCTCTCTTCCAGAGTAAAGTACTGTTTCTATTGTTGCTGTTTTAACTTTTCCTGCCCCTGTCCATCTGCTCTCGCTTATCCCTAGAATGTGTAACCTATAGTTTCTCATTTCTGCCGTGACCTGTTTTAGTTTACCCGTCTCATTCATTGTTCTGACATTCCAAAATCCTATTCTTGTATCATGTTTTGCGGCCAGGACGTCCGTTCTCATGTCAGTGGCTTCCTTTTGGCTTTCACCACTGACAGTCATACGAGCCTCAGACTCCGGATGTCCGTCCCGCAGCAAAGTTTGTTTATTCGTTGTTGTTTCCGTAACTTCAATTTTTTTTTACATAGACAGGGGTGTCAGCCCTATGCTAAAACCTCCAACCTGGAGGACCAGGGTGTTTGCTTTAGTCTGACCCCTGCCCGCGCAAACCTGTCCATTTTCACTAGTTTATTTCTGTGCAGAGTGATTAAATGATAAGTCAGTTATTTCTCTAGTTTTTTTTTTTTTATTGTGTTACAGTGGAAAGCAAAATAAATTATAATTTCTAGCTAAAAACCCATTCAGCTATAAATAAATTTAATTAAATTGCTAGTAACCAGTCGGTGAATATTTTAACTAAGTAAATGCACTGATTCATCATTGAGTATTGACGAGATACTTATGTATTTCTAATTCATGATGATTGATTCTTTTAATGACTAGAATTTATTTCACGGAAGTTTTAAACGATGAGACAAGCTCTAAGCTTATAGTTTCTGATTTAAGTTAAATAACCGAAGTGATATTATATTCTTCGCGAGGGTAGGATAGGATGTGTGTATAATATTATGATTTAGTATTCTGTATGTTTCTCTTTCTTTATACAGCGTCTGGGTCAAGCCCAAAATCTACCAGCATTTTTTTCAGTATGTGAGAATAACCTAGAAGAAACATTTTTGTAATTTAAATAAGTGAGTTTCCAAGTTACAACCTGTCTGGCATTGTGTTTGCATCCAGAAAGAGACAGAGTACTCATCTCACGAACTTTAATACTAAATGCAATAACTGGGCCTATCGAGCCAGATTATAATTCTTCCCAACAATCTCATTGTATATTCAGCCCCTGTGGCGAGAGAAATGACAAATAGTAACATTTCCGACGGTTTTGACTAATTGTGGTGTGACCAAGAATTTTACATTTGAGAGAAGTTACCAATTTGTCATTTTTCCTAAGTAGTGGAGACCTCATGATTCTGACACTGTGATCCCGTTTAAAATTTCTTAACTAAACTGATTCAAGCGACATTAACAGTGTGGTAATATGACAGGTTATTGGTGTTACCCAACTAAGTGTAAACAGAGTGCGTTCAAGCTGTGTAAGTCCCTGAGTCTAATTGTTGATGATGTTGTATTCTCAGGGTACCTATCCACTACCTCTCTGAGATCTCACTCTGGGAAATATTTTCTGGGTATGTTATATGGCTACGTGTCTAGGGTAATGTAGGTATAGTGATGTGTCAATAAAACAAACACAACTGTAACTCAATATAATTGAATTAAGTAAGACTGTGTGTAAATTTATATTACAATTTTTATTATTCCTGAACCTCAATTTTCTGGAACAGGAATTTTCAACTCAAAAATAAATGTTTCTTTATTTACAAGTTTTAAATAAATAGGGTGGACATCCTGTCCATAAACTGATAAGTCTAAAATATCAATAGGTTTTTACTCCCTACTGGAATATGTTAACACTGGATAAGAATTCTGTCAATGATTTGAGGGTTTGTGTGTTTCACCATGCCCCCTTTAATTTCTTGTATTTGAGTGGAATGATAAGGATGAGTCCTCAAGTGCCAATTTTAATGGACTTATCTTAAAAGCCTGTCTGTGGTGGTGGCTTGAGAATCTTCAAGAATAACAAGTATTTCAGAGTTTCCCTGGATGCTGATGTGGCAGGAAGCTTGCAGATATATAAGAAGCTCTCTCTGTGCCAACATGTTCTGAATTTCCAGGGGTTATGTCACTTTTCAATTTGGCAATTCAACCCTGAAATAAGAAGGTTATCTTCCCCTCTTTATACCATATCTATAATATCATTCCACAATTTTATCAATAATACATTCAAAAGGAGGGTCAGCTACGCGTGCCAACCAATTGCACCAAACCCTATTTTTGTGTGACCATTTTTCTTCCAGTGTTTTCATACTGTTCCCATATGGCTGCAACGCCACTGACCCCTTAAGCATTGATTTTCTTCCATAGAATCAGATGGGGTATACAATGTTCTTCTTGTGACCTGTTAAATATTTTGTGCAAACATCCTATGTAGGTTTTCATGTGTTATTTGAACACTAGTGCACTGCAGATAACTGCTAGTAGCTTCTGGACTTACAGTCGTAATATTTTATGGCAATATTCAAACATTTTTACACATTTTATTTCACTTTCCAAATAAATCTGCTTTAGGCACATTCCTATTTGGGTTGTCGTGACCCCAATTTCTCTCCCAATAGGCAGTATCGAATCAAATTATGGCGCACAATCTGTGGCCAGTACATGCTAATGAAATATCAATAAACTTATTTATCTTACCGCAAGTAAAGAATAAATCACACAATCACAAGATTGACTGGCGGTTAATGGTTCAAGTTCAGACCGCTATCGTCCAGACGGCAAAGGCATTCAACATCAATGCTTTGCATCTGCTCTCAATCTGTCTGTGTTTTAGTTTTTTTCAAATGGCGCACTATGCCGGCAGATTGTTAATTTTATCGCCCCATCCTAAACTACAATTAACCAATCAGAAACGCGTTAAGAAAATTTAACTTTTCAGAAGGCTATCAAATTGAGCAGTTCAGAAGTGTGTTTGTTCGTCTGTCTCAATTTTATTTATACAATATCTTTGTTATTAATGGGTCGATTTTTAATATTGAAAGTGATTATTAAACAGACAACTGTCCTCTATCTTCCTATATAGGTTTCTTTTAATTATTTTTTCCCGTTTCATACGTGTAATTTTAAAGAAATTATTGGCTCCTTTCACTGAACCAAAATATTAGTAAAATAAATGTTTCTAAGGCCAGATAATTTATTATAAGGGAAATTCTTATGGTATTATATTTAACAATATTAACGCTACAATTCAAGACATCCCTTTTATTTAAACTCTCTTTATTTATAAAGAAATACATTATCTAAGTTTTTCCAAACACACCTATTAGGCTTGCTTTCCATTTTAAACAACCTCCCCTCTCCCCTATAAAACGAGGTGACAATTTGGTTTGTTCCCAAACTTTACGGCGTTCGTTCATAAATATTTGGGAAGGGTAGAGCGTGTGTGTGTTTGGGGGTGGGACTTTTACGCTTGGTGTTAGAAAATTCAAATCTTTATTTAAATGTTGGCGGTTTGATTTGACGATGGCCTTGAGACAAATTTCAAATACTGTAGTTATTAATAGATTTTAGGAGTACGTTAGTTAATTTTCAAGCGGGGAAATTTTTGAACGTGTTGTCATTCAGATCCACTTTACGACATATCTCCCCGGTTTGAAAAGCGTGAACCACTAGTTTAGCTTTCACATCTGTATGTCAATCACGTTCAAATTATGTCCAACTATCTCTATTATTCCTTAAGGTTATCCTGGTTTACTGCAGGTGGGTCATTCAAAATAGGCACTACTCAGGAAATTTGCCTCGGACCTCTGCAATCCAGAGATAAAACACCATGTTATGTTAATAAACAGCTGCATGTGCTACTGCCTGTCAAATGCTGATTATCAATCAATATTCACCATTACTCTTCTCTGAGTCTGTCCCATGACATGTCCAGAGGTTCTTAGATGTTCCTCAAGGTTGCAATATTTATGAGGAGAGAATCTATAAATTTGGTGATAGCAGAGTTATGTAGGGGATCCAGTAATTTCCTTATCAGCCTGGATAAAAAACTCGGAGTAATATCAATCCAAAAGCAACATACGAATTCAATGTGCCCCTCCGATGTGATCACAGCCAACAAGTGGTCTGAGCTCAAGCTTGATTGGAATTTGGAAAAACCCTTTACTAATATTGTATGACTCTTTAATCTGCCATTCAGATAAAGGCCATATTCACCAGCTGTTTTCTCCGCCCAACGGCAATTGGTGATATAATATATAATATGAGGAAATGAGTTCCGGCATCAAGAATCAATTCCACTTTTTAGCATTTGCTATAATATGTGTGATCTCAATCCAATGTCCGTACAATACTTCCAATGGACTGTATAGGGTCGGTCACTACCACTGTCACCAGTGCCCTTCTAATGCTACGTTAATAGCCGTATTGTGAAGCGAGCTGAACATTTCCCAATTGCTCAAACGACCGCTCCCAACTCTTCTAGGGGAATCCCTCAGTTTCGGTTTCAAATGTGGCGGACTATCCACTCTATTTTTAGACAGTTCCAAGAATCCTGATCCAATTTGGGTCGGGGTGGACTGGTCTGTATGTTCTCTTCGTACCATACAAAGTGTCGCCAGCGTTACTGGTCTATGGGAAGACTGGGTGTGAGAAGGAGCATGCCTATTCACTATGTCTACCTTATCATGTTTATTTCCTTTTTTATTTTTAGGCCCATGTTCTCCACAATGCTTTTCTAGCATTTGATTATTATTTTCTTTCCAACGGGTAAAAGGTACCTTGCTACACTGGTCACAGGAATTAATAAACTGATAAATGTCGTCAGCTACACCTGGCCAGAAAAATCTCACTGATGTCCTTTGACGGGTAGTACCAATCTTCATATGTCCACCGTCTGGTACAACATGTGCATGTTTCATAGCCTCTTTCCTATTTTAATTGGTTGGTAGCAATCGCCCGAAATTTCTCGGGTAATTCCGTCACAATGCGTGCTGTACCTTTCGGTTTCACGTTTGAAGACTGGTTTGTGTGGATCGGGGTCATGGCCAGATACGTCAATACAATACGAACATGCGTGCGGTCGTCTTGCAGCTCTCGAGTTGTAAAAATCGGCTGTGTCCAAGTCCAGTGTTTTTTGTGATTAATTTTTGTTAGTTGCTGGGAGTGCAGATTATTTCAGTGACAGTGAGTTGCAAGTTGTAAGTTAATTAGTATTTCGGAGATAATTGACATATACCCAAAATGCAAGTGTTGGACGACATCGTTAAAAGAAAGTTTTGTTCACTAAGTTTTAGTGAAAAACTATCAATTGTGAGTAACGGTAAACCATGTCCTGAGTTACCACTCTTAAAAACAGTACATAAACTAAGACAGAAGTATACACACGCCATTTTTCAACAGCTCATTACAAGTCGGTGGATTGGTTAACTGGTTGTGAAAAGAGGAATAAATTGTTCTGTTGGCCTTGTTTTTTATTTTCTTCAGAAGGCAACGTATGGAGTAGAAATGGTTTTGATGATCTAAACCACTTAAGTACAGCTGCACAGAGACACGAAAAGACTAAAAGCCATGTCCAATGTTTTTTTTCAGCTGAAAATGTTAGGCCGACAAAGAGTAGACGTCATGCTTAATGATCAGCTCGATAAAAGCATCAGCCAACATAATGAACTTGTAAAAAAGAATCGAGATATCTTAAAACATCTGATTGATGCGGTATGCTTCCTTGGTAAACAGGAGCTTCCTTTCCGAGGACATGCCGAATGTAATGACTCTTTCAACAGAGGCAACTATTTAGAGTTTCTGGATGCACTTCGGCAATATGACCCTCTTTTGGAACATCACCTACAGAGCTCTACAGTTTTCCGCGGAACCTCTCCGGCTGTGCAAAATGATCTCATTCAGGCTATCTCTGAAGTCCTCATTGATGAAATAAAGAAGGAAGTCCACGTTTCAAACTTTGCTGCTATACTTCTGGATGAGAGTTGTGATATCACGTGCAAATCACAGCTGTCAACAGTCTTAAGATATGTATTAGATGGTGTTGTTTATGAAAGGTTTGTCGGGCTTACCGACGTTAGTCAGGATAGAACCTCAGAAGGTTTGTTTAAACATGTTGTTAGCACGGTACAAGAATACAAACTTAAAGATAAGTTAGTTGGGCAAACTTATGATGGAGCGTCTGTGATGGCAGGTCATTTGGATGGCTTACAAAAAAGGTTATTGATGTTTACCCAAAAGCACTTTTTACGCATTGCTGTGCCCATGCATTGAACCTCGTCTTGCAACAAAGTTTGATGAATATCAAAGACTGCAATATTTTTTTTATAACTCTCAATGGTCTTTCTGCGTTTTTCTCAAAATCGTCTAAGAGAACAATAGCTCTTCAAGAATTTCTTTCTAAGAAGTTGCCAACTGTAGCACCTACCAGGTGGAACTTCACTTCCAGATTAGTACATACAGTGAACGATCATTGGTTAGAGCTTATTGACTTTTTTGAAAATGTCATTGATTGTTCTTAAGATTTGGGATGCTGACACAGTGGTTAAATCGAAAGGCTTTTTGTCTTTCTTGAGGAGCCTAAATACAATTTTCCTACTTCAAGTATTTTCAAGATTATTTGCATATACAGATGTTTTATACAATTTACTTCAAACAAGAAATTTCGATATTTTGTACTGCTGCAAGAAAAAAGAAGAGATCAAAAATGAACTTCAACAAGCAAGGGATACTGCCTTTAATGAGATTTGGTATGCTGCATTGGGAAGGAGGAGAGAAGAATTTGAATCACCTACAAATAAACGAAGCCGTGGTTGTAAAGGAAAAGATGCATGTTGCCAACTGTATTTTGAAATCATTGATAACATTAGTGTTCACATAGAAACACGGTTTGCAGCTTTAAAGAAACTTGAGTATTTCCACCTTCTTTATGAGCAAAAGTATACCAGTTTCAAGAAAAATTTTCCAGAGGACCTCATCAAAAAATTAAAAGACGTTTATGGAGAAATGTTCGACTATGTAAGATAGAAGAATGAACTTGTTGTACTTTATTGTTCGGATGAGTTCTGCAACAAGTCATTTCATGAGTTACTGCAGTTTTTAGTTGAAAATGATCTCAGTTCAGGCTTTAAAGAAGTGTTCAAACTGGCAGAATTGGTAATGACAATTCCAGCAACTACTGCTTCAGCCTATTGTTCTTTGAAAAGTGTAGCAAAATCTGTGAGATAATCGCTTATTTTAGTAAGATTTTAGTCCTATAATAATAAATACACCAGCCCTCAGGTGTCTGACAATTTTCATCTTCAACGCCAGTAGAGCGCTGCCTTTTGTGCAGTGGAAATGCTTAAAAAATGACCCGCCGTAAAAATCTAACACGCTTTTAGTTTCGGTTTAGAAACGTACAATAAAAATTTTAACATCTCGCCGATCTGCTGCACGAAACGGTGGGAAAAGCTTGTAGTTAACGTAATATGTTAACTTTAACACTAAAATTTGTAATAATTCGGACATTTCCCAGTAGTAAGAACGAGACGATTGTAATAATTAACGCCAACACTACCAAAGTTTTGAAAAACCCATCTTCGCTCTGCAAGCGGTCGCTTTAATATATACACGCTGTGGGCAAAGCCAGCAGAGACAAACACACAGACAGTTTTCCATTTCCTCCTAGCGGTAATATTCTGACGTCACTCAAACTAGTTGGTTATTTGAATAATGAGAGAAATGATAGAGACAAAGGGGGGAAGATGGCCGACTTGTGTAAAAGTTATATTTGACGATTGACAGTGACAAAACTGAAAATCTAAACCATACTGAAACTGACCATAAAAATCATATGGTGGGATGGCTTAGTGTCCCCTGAGCAAAAATATGTTTTAAAAAATATGGTAGTCCAAGTATTAGCCAAGTTATTGAGAAAATACTATATGTCTAAGAACGCTTGGACGGACAGACTGTTGTTCTTGCTCGTTACACATAACGTTATTGGGGACGCTAGTTTAAAAAAAAAAGGCATCGGAGTAATTCAAATCCTATTGGTTGGTATAAGAGTATAGGAGTAAAAGGGGGAGATAGGGAAATGTTAACTAAAACTAAACATCTTTTTCTATTGGCATAACTAACGCAGACTGACCAATGGACTATGAGGCACATAGTTTGTTTGGAAATTTTGTTTTGTTTTTTCAAACTAAATTCAAAAGATGTAGTAGTGCCTGCTTTCATTGGTCGGCTCTAATAGATATTTTTCAAGAGGCATAGTGGTCTCGTGGCCATTTGACTAGAAAATTTTATACAAACAACTACGTTGAGAGCAGATGTGATAAATTGTAAAATTAACTACTAAATTCACAAGCTGGACGAGGCAGAGCAAAACTGTGGCCATATTCTTTGCCAGTCAACGTTATTTGTGACATATTTCTTTGAACTAATGGTAAGAATGCTTTATGTATTTACATGCTTGATTAAAACTGCACAAGTTAGATACTGTTATGGGGAAAAGTGAAGGACATGCCGGGAGCAAACATTATTGAGTCCTCACATTGAACTGTATTTGACTGTTGCATATTATTATGATTTTGTATTAACTATTTTGTATTGGAAGATGTTAGGAAGCCTCAGTGTTCCATGAACACTCTTCAACATGCCTAGAGCGTTTATAAGTTAGAAAAGAAAAGGAAAATCATATAAAAGGAGATGTGGTTACTCCACGTTGTTGTATTGAAGCAAACTAGGTAAAAGTACAGTGGCGTATATGCCATAGGGACCTGAGGTGTGGTCACAGAAAGGTGTGAGTCATATAATTAGGGGCTGATGCACATGAATGCACACGAGGCTGACCCCATACCTTCATGAATACATAGGGATAAGAAGTTGTGATCAGATATGAAAAGGCCAGGGTGTCTTTTTATTGCAGAGTTTTTATTTCCTGTTACCATCCGGTGACAGGAAACCTGATGAGTGAGTGAAAAGATAAAAGTCTCCATTATAAAGTATATGCTGTCAGCAGATAGCCTGAAGGAGCTTGTGTGTGGGTGCTGATCTATTATATCTGCAACGACATTCTGACTTATTATCGTCATACCAAGAATCCCAGGTGACACGTTAACAGCTGGGACATCTGACACTTCAGCATAATAAACTGGTTCTTATCAAAATAAAACTGAATTATATGGGGAATGATAAAAACAACAGCTCCTCATAACCAATGACTATCACTAGCAGTTATTAAAGTTTTAGTCTGTGAATACACCTACAGGAACTCTATATAATAACATTACATTCATTGGACAAAGAGTCCATATTTTTAGTTAAAGCATTATATGTAAATATATTTCCTCATTTTCAAAGACCTGTCCAAAAGAGATGGCGGGACAGGCAGATTAAATTGTACAAAGAAAAAACATTCCAATTTTAAAAGAAAACTTTAACCTCAGTCTTATTTATTTTCTTATAGTGAGTTAAAGTGTATTGTGTTGATGTACCATCATTTTCATTTCACCCCTAGACACTAGAGACATCATACACCAGCCACTAGAATCAAAATACGGACTGTGTGAGATCTAGAGAGGTAGCGTTAGGTTCCCTGATATATATATATATATATATATATATATATATATATATATATATATATATATATATATATATATATATATCATTTTCATCATCATCTTTTTTTTTTAGAGTCAGGGACCTACATGTGCTTGACCTCACACAGTTGACACAGACACAACTATCTTTCTTGTTAGGAATAACATCTTAACCTCCCCAGCAAAATTACCTTTGCTACATAAATTGGTAGGCTTGTCCGGGATTGGAACTTCTAGTACTACATATATTAGGGTCCTGGTCTGGGTTTTAGCTATAACAACATTTCTATTTACCCAGGGAATCCCCATTATTAATATTGCCCAAGATTTGGGAATTGATGAAGTGTCAGAGCCTGGATTAATTAATTAAAGTTGTACTTGTTTTAGAAATTGATTTAGAACATTTTAGTATTTATCAGATGGTGGATTTGGCCAAGTTTCGCTCTGCTGCTGTGCAGACTGCCAAAGAGATGAACATGGAGGGTCAAGTTTTGATTGACTATGTCACCTCAGAATGTGATAAGTTTATTGCTAGGAAGAACATAGGTTAGCTGAAGAGAGGAGAGTGCAGTTAGAAGATGCCAGGGAGATGAAGAAATTTGAGTTAGAGAGGCAGAAATAAAACGTTTACAAATCGAGGCTGAGAAGGAGGCTAGGGCTTTAGAGGCAGAAGAAAAACGACTGCAAAGGGAAGCAGAAGATAAAAGATTAGAAAGGGAAGCAGAAGATAAAAGATTAGAAAGGGAAGCAGAAGATAAAAGGTTACAGAGGAAGCATGAGTTGCGACTAAAGGAGTTGGAGCTGCAAGGCCATGCTCCTGAAAATGGTCACAGCCCCTCTACCTCTGATACGACTGCTAGTCAGGGAGCCTCCAACTCAGCTAAGGGGTTTCACTTAAATTATTTTGTTGAGAGAGATGATGATATTGAATCATATCTAAGTAGGTATGAGGTATTAGCTACAACTTATGGGCTAGAAAAAGAAAGATGGAGCTTGAAGTTATCCCAAGGTCTTCGGGGAACAGCTTATGAAGTCTTTTCCAAAATGAGCAGGGATGACCAAGACAATTATGACATGTTAAAGCAGGCTCTATTGTTAAGATACGAAAAGAATGGTGAATTTTACATGAAAAAGTTTAGAAATGCCAAGCTACTGTCAGGTGAGACTTATCACCAGTTCTCTGCATGGTTGGAGACTTACTTGGAGAAATGGACTGCTCTGGGGAAAACCCAAGATCTTAAAGAAATGATCCTTATTGAGCAATTGAGAGAGTCCGTGGCTCCAGACTTGAGAAAGTTTCACATGGAACAGGGTGCAGAGAGACTGGGGGAGTTACTTAATGTCGCTGAGAGGTATCAGGCAGCCCAGGCAGAAGTAGCTGGCGCCAAAAAGAAGCATGTAGAAAATTATAGGGCCCCACAAAACTCAAATAGATTTGATAATAAAGATCAGGGTAACAAGTTTAAGCAAAATTTTGATAGGCCACGCAATGATAATAAACATAAAAACTCACAGTTTAATGACAGGAAATATGAGGAAAGAAAACCCCTTTATCAAGGAAGATACTATTGTAAATGGTGTAAGAGAGAGGGTCATGACACCAAATTTTGTACAAGGAAACCTTCTGGATGTGCTACGATGAAGTTGGGGAAAAAGGAAGAAAAGGTAAAACCTACTGGACAGCAGGAACCTTATCATCCCCCAGTATGTGAGGACGTGGTATGTAATGGAGTCACAATTAGGTGCCTTTACGATACCGGTTTGGATTTTGATTCTGTTGTGAGTGCGCACTTGGTGAACCCGGATCAGTATACCACAGAAACAGTGGAGATTCAAGGGGCGACCAAGGATCTACCACTCATGACACTTCCCATTGCAAGGATAACAGTGAAAACTCGCTATGTGGAAGGGATAATCAGAGCAGCAGTGATAGACGCACCCATTTACCCTCTGATATTGGGATGTCGTTATGTCTTCTTGGGGAATCCCAAGAGACCTGTGGTCCTGGCAGCAGCCCAGACCCGTTCACAATCCAGAAAGGAAGAAGATGAGCCAATAAATACTCATCCAGAGGAGATGAGGAAGGCACAGGCTGAAGATAGGACACCCAAGCCTTGCTTTAAGAAATTACCTAAATGCCACACACCTCCAAGCAAAGGGAATTATTATATGAAGAACAAATTGTTATATAGGAAGGCCGGAACTGGATCCAATGGTCACGGTCAGTTGGTACTTCCAAAGGCATATAGGGCAGATGTAATAAGGAGTTTACATGTTGGGAAAGATGGTGACCATAAGAAAATAGGTACCATCTGCAAAACGTTTCTAAATATTATTATTGGCCAGATGTAAAGATAGTTATTGAGAATTTTGTGGAGAACTGCGGCTAATTTCACGAGGGAACACCCACACGTGGGAAAACTGTTCAGGACCTAGACACGCCACGGGGCAAACTTAGGCCTGGAAATAAAAATAATTGTAATAAAGTAGACAATGTGGAATGGGAACCCCCTTTTCACACACAGTCTTCACTTGAATGTATTAAAATGGCAACTCTGTGTCGAGAACAAAAAGTGGTTTTACCCCAGAATAAGCCGACAATCCCTCGGTCGGAATTATGTGAACTGGGTGACCATAAAAGAGAGAGAAGATCTCTCACAAGGAACTTAAAGTGGGGAGAAAACCCCAGGAAACGAATAGGTAGTGCTAGATTCTTGTGTGATGACAAAAGGAAGAAACGTCCTCAACACAAGGCTTCCAGTATTATGAAAAATATGTCAGAAAAATTAAAAGTCCATATGTAACCTTGTTAAGGACGTGGACAGATGAGAAGGCAGAAGAGACTGTTACCTCATCATACCAATATGTGAACGAACTGACCACTCGTTTAAAAACTAGTTGGAAACTGGCCAATGAAAATTTGAGACAAGTCAGGAAAAAGCATGCTGCTTATTATAACAAAAAAGCGAAGGATAGGGAGCTTGCTGTAGGGGAGAAGGTGCTTCTTTTATTACCAGGCAGGAACAATAAACTTCAGATCGGATGGCAAGGTCCATATACAGTTTTGGAAACGGTATCCAGAACAAATTATAAGATAGACAAGAAGGGAAAGGAAAAAGTCTATCATGTGAACCTTTTGAAGAAATATCTGGACAGACAAATCCAGGAAGGAACACACTTAATGGCCTTGTCAATTGCAACCGAAATGAAAAATGAACCTCTCACTTCATTTGAATATCCACTGAAGCCCAGTGAAACGTTTGAACAGGTGAAGATCAGTAATCACCTGACAAAAGGACAGAGGAAGAGGATTCAAAAGGTCCTGGAGAAACAAACAGACGTGTTAACGGATAAGCCGGGGCACACAAATTTGTTGGAATATGATATGAAACTACTAGACCTAACACCCATCTGTATGAGGCCTTATTCTATTCCGTTCGCTAAGGAAAAAGCTTTGAAAGAGGAGATAGATTATTTGTTACAAGAAGGGATTATTTCTCACAGTGAATCTCCTTATAGTACCTGTGTGGTTTTGTTGCGGAAACCATCGGGAGAACATAGACTGTGCATAGATTACCGGAAACTGAATGCTGTCACAGAAGATCAGGTGGATCCATTACCTGATACTACTCAACTTTTTGCCAGGCTGAACAAGGCAAAATATTTTTCCAAGGTGGATCTTAGCAAAGGCTATTATCAAATTCCAGTAAAGCCTGAGGTTCGACCTTACTTAGCCTTTAGCACCTCGGAGGGTCATTATGAGTTCAACATGCTACCGTTTGGGTTGAAAAATGCCCCGAGTGTGTTTTCTAGGATGATGCGAAAATTGTTGGATCCCCTGAAAAATCCATGTATCTCGAATTTCATGGATGAAATCCTCATTGCTACTGAAACTTTTGAGGAACATGTTAACTCTTTGAATATGCTGTTTGATAGACTCAGAGAGGATAACTTGACTGCTAGACCAACAAAATGTTGTATTGGGTGTAAAGAGTTGGAATTCTTGGGACATATCGTACATCAGGGTAGCATGACCCCTGACCCCAAGAATCTGGAGAAACTAAAAAGAGCACCTAGGCCACAAACAAAGAAAGATGTGCGATCTTTTATGTCGTTGTGTGGTTTCTACCAAAAGTACATTAAACATTTTAACTCTATATGTGCTCCTCTGACGAATTTAACTCGAAAGGGACAACCTGATACAATAAACTGGTCCGCACAGTGTGAATTGGCTTACCAGGAGTTAAAAGAAAAACTCACAAGCAGGCCAGTATTGCAATTGCCTGACTTGAATCAAGAATTTGTAGTGAGAAGTGACGCAAGCAATGTGGGCCTGGGCGCTACATTGTTGCAAAGGTCCTCCTCACAAGATGGGGAATTGAACCGAGTCGCTTATGCAAGCCGCAAGTTGAACGAGGCGGAAAAAAAAAATTATTCAACAAGTGAGAAAGAATGTTTGTCGTTAATATGGGCTATAAAAAAAAATTCCAGATTTATTTATATGGCAGGACATTTGTGGTCCAAACAGATCATTCACCTCTAGTATTCCTATCACAAGCCAAGCATGGAAATACCAGATTATTAAGATGGTCATTATTATTACAGCCATATTCATTTCTGATTGAATATATTCCCGGCCCTCAGAACGTCGGTGCAGATTTTTTGAGTAGACATCCGTGTGATGAAAGTCAGAAAAAAAAGTAGGACTTCATTTGCGCTAAGTTATCTCACAGATTGTAACCTGCAATGGATGCATGTTTTAGGAAGGGAGGTGTGTAGCGAAATCTGTGAGATAATCGCTTATTTCAGTAAGATTTTAGTCCTATAATAATAAATACACCAGCCCTCAGGTGTCTGACAATTTTCATCTTCAACGCCAGTAGAGCGCTGCCTTTTGTGCAGTGGAAATGCTTAAAAAATGACCCGCCGTAAAAATCTAACACGCTTTTAGTTTCGGTTTAGAAACGTACAATAAAAATTTTAACATCTCGCCGATCTGCTGCACGAAACGGTGGGAAAAGCTTGTAGTTAACGTAATATGTTAACTTTAACACTAAAATTTGTAATAATTCGGACATTTCCCAGTAGTAAGAACGAGACGATTGTAATAATTAACGCCAACACTACCAAAGTTTTGAAAAACCCATCTTCGCTCTGCAAGCGGTCGCTTTAATATATACACGCTGTGGGCAAAGCCAGCAGAGACAAACACACAGACAGTTTTCCATTTCCTCCTAGCGGTAATATTCTGACGTCACTCAAACTAGTTGGTTATTTGAATAATGAGAGAAATGATAGAGACAAAGGGGGGAAGATGGCCGACTTGTGTAAAAGTTATATTTGACGATTGACAGTGACAAAACTGAAAATCTAAACCATACTGAAACTGACCATAAAAATCATATGGTGGGATGGCTTAGTGTCCCCTGAGCAAAACTATGTTTTAAAAAATATGGTAGTCCAAGTATTAGCCAAGTTATTGAGAAAATACTATATGTCTAAGAACGCTTGGACGGACAGACTGTTGTTCTTGCTCGTTACACATAACGTTATTGGGGACGCTAGTTTAAAAAAAAAAGGCATCGGAGTAATTCAAATCCTATTGGTTGGTATAAGAGTATAGGAGTAAAAGGGGGAGATAGGGAAATGTTAACTAAAACTAAACATCTTTTTCTATTGGCATAACTAACGCAGACTGACCAATGGACTACGAGGCACATAGTTTGTTTGGAAATTTTGTTTTGTTTTTTCAAACTAAATTCAAAAGATGTAGTAGTGCCTGCTTTCATTGGTCGGCTCTAATAGATATTTTTCAAGAGGCATAGTGGTCTCGTGGCCATTTGACTAGAAAATTTTATACAAACAACTACGTTGAGAGCAGATGTGATAAATTGTAAAATTAACTACTAAATTCACAAGCTGGACGAGGCAGAGCAAAACTGTGGCCATATTCTTTGCCAGTCAACGTTATTTGTGACATATTTCTTTGAACTAGTGGTAAGAATGCTTTATGTATTTACATGCTTGATTAAAACTGCACAAGTTAGATACTGCTATGGGGAAAAGTGAAGGACATGCCGGGAGCAAACATTATTGAGTCCTCACATTGAACTGTATTTGACTGTTGCATATTATTATGATTTTGTATTAACTATTTTGTATTGGAAGATGTTAGGAAGCCTCAGTGTTCCATGAACACTCTTCAACATGCCTAGAGCGTTTATAAGTTAGAAAAGAAAAGGAAAATCATATAAAAGGAGATGTGGTTACTCCACGTTATTGTATTGAAGCAAACTAGGTAAAAGTACAGTGGCGTATATGCCATAGGGACCTGAGGTGTGGTCACAGAAAGGTGTGAGTCATATAATTAGGGGCTGATGCACATGAATGCACACGAGGCTGACCCCATACCTTCATGTATACATAGGGATAAGAAGTTGTGATCAGATATGAAAAGGCCATGGTGTCTTTTTATTGCAGAGTTTTTATTTCCTGTTACCATCCGGTGACAGGAAACCTGATGAGTGAGTGAAAAGATAAAAGTCTCCATTATAAAGTATATGCTGTCAGCAGATAGCCTGAAGGAGCTTGTGTGTGGGTGCTGATCTATTATATCTGCAACGACATCCTGATTTATTATCGTCATACCAAGAATCCCAGGTGACACGTTAACAGCTGGGACATCTGACACTTCAGCATAATAAACTGGTTCTTATCAAAATAAAACTGAATTATATGGGGAATGATAAAAACAACAGCTCCTCATAACCAATGACTATCACTAGCAGTTATTAAAGTTTTAGTCTGTGAATACACCTACAGGAACTCTATATAATAACATTACATTCATAGGACCAAGAGTCCATATATTTAGTTAAAGCATTATATGTAAATATATTTCCTCATTTTCAAAGACCTGTCCAAAAGAGATGGCGGGACAGGCAGATTAAATTGTACAAAGAAAAAACATTCCAATTTTAAAAGAAAACTTTAACCACAGTCTTATTTATTTTCTTATGGTGAGTTAAAGTGTATTGTGTTGATGTACCATCATTTTCATTTCACCCCTAGACACTAGAGACATCATACACCAGCCACTAGAATCAAAATACGGACTGTGTGAGATCTAGAGAGGTAGCGTTAGGTTCCCTGATATATATATATATAAATATATATATATATATATATATATATATATATATATATATATATATAAATATATATATATATATATATATATATATATATATATATATATATATATATATATATATATATACGGGCTGATCACCCGTTTGCCAGTCACTTCGATTACGGAAACAACAGCAGATGGATTGATTTTCCGTTGCCCTAAAGACGCCAATAGGCGTGATGGGAAACAATGGCAAAGAAAACCTATCTGCTGTTGCCCTAAGACGCCACTAGGCGTAATGGCCACTGACTGCCTTGACGGTCGGTGGCTAAGGACGGAAGAAGAAGATATATATATATATAATTTTCATCATCATCATCTTTTTTAGAGTCAGGGACCTACATGTGCTTCACCTCACACAGTTGACACAGACACAACTATCTTTCTTGTTAGGAATAACATCTTAACCTCCCCAGCAAATTTACCTTTGCTGCAAAAAGGAACTTTTGAGCAAGGTTAGAATGAAGAATACATTTTACGATGCTGTAACAGAGAAATTTCTGCAAAAGGAAAGAAGAATAGATCTGATCTTCAAGTGAAACCTGTAAGTGAAAATATGTATTATTTAGTTAATGTTTTTCTTCCAGCCGAATAACTATCGTTGCGTAATTGAATATAGTTGGTTTTTAAATTAAGAGGGGAAGGTGTTAAATAGTAGGCGTACATATTCATTTTAAGTAGCAGCACGCCTAGCTCGCATTACCAGGATACACCACTGCTACGTTACGACGGCGCAGTCTTCTTCGAGGATGAAAACAGCGGATCTAAATGCCAAAAAAAAAAATAATAATAATACGAGTTTAACTTTCTTTTTTATGCAATTAGAGCAGTTCTCCCGTTTTTTGTCACCGCTGTTTTTATTGCTTGTCCCTGACGAAGAGCTTCTGGCCGTAAAGTTGGCCATTTTTGTTCTTGTAAGACGTATAAATTGTTTATAGTTTCTGTATGAGGAATAACAATATGTAAAGTAAGATGTATAAATTGTTTATAGTTCCCGCATCAGGAATAACAACTTGTAGAGAAAGACGTATAAATTGTTTATAGTTTCTGTTCGAGGAATAACAACATGTAAAGAAAGACGTACTAATTGTTAATAATTCCCACATCAGGAATAACAACTTGCAGAGAAAGACGTATAAATTGTTTATAGTTTCTGTATGAGGAATAACAATATGTAAAGTAAGATGTATAAATTGTTTACAATTCCCGTATCAGCAATAACAACGTGTAAATAAACAACGATACGCTTACGGCAAATGGGAGTGGTATCACGGCTGCCAAATAGCATAGGCAACGGGAATCAGCGTACGTTATTTCAAAGTTTAGACTCTTTAATTATTTTTTAAACACCCTCCCCCTCACACACACAGACACACAATCACAGCTTGGCTTTCCAAATGTACTCATTAGCTTCATCTTCCGTCCGTCTTGGTAATTTTCACTTTTTCACGAAAATAAATTATTTATCAACTGCAATCGGTTTTCTTCATCCACCTCCCTATATTAGTTAATTAATTCCCGTTATGCACCTTATAGACCAGGAGGCGTGCGCGAAAACATTCACGTGCTGCTACAGCGCTAGTTTCTGTAACAATATTTTTACACAATGAGGTCATCAGTACCATGCATACCTCCTATTAGACGTCTCTTGTGATATGCCTGAGGGAACTTTAGTCATATTCTGTCCATATCACCTCAGAAATCCTGGGAACTACACAGGGCACTTCCAATATTCAGTAATGCAATTTAAGTTATTTCTTATGAGTAGTATATTATTACTGATTAATGTTATAATAAAAATGTATCATATATCACACGTGACAGTTAAATGTATTTAAAACGGGTAAATTAATTATTCAAAATGTTACCTTTATCATAAATCAGCAACACTGTATCATCTCCGCGCAACGAAGCGGGAACATATCTGGTCGCAACGGTTGTTCGCTCTGACAAGAGGAAGTAGTGCCTTAAGTAGCTTCGAACTACCTGTTGCGTTCATGTCTGAACTATGTTGTCTCCCTAATAAGAATGTTCACATGTGGGAATTTCAGATACTAGAATGATCTACTTTGCTCAGAGTGGTGGAAAAATATGTGCAGGTTTCACACAAGAAACTGATCAATTGTGTTTTTCATCAATTCCACTCAAAAAAGAAAAACAGACAAGCAGATATTGTGTCCTCGTGTAGCTTACAATGACATAATTTAAAGTCACACCAAATCAGTGGTGTTGTGCCCTTCTGTGGCAGAGATTTATGATTAATAAATTTCTATATTTTTTCTTTATTCTACACTTGTCTGTTACCTTCTTTCGCTCATTTACCTTTTTCGCATACGCTCGATTGTTGACGAATACTCTCCCATTCAAACCTTTGTCTTTTCCTTTCTTATTTAGCAACGCATTTTATTACTGTTAAGCTAAGTTCTTTGATGAGAGAATCGAATCGTGTTAATTCGTTCTCGACAGTGATAAGAAGTAAGACTATCGTCTATCACTTTTCTCTGATCTGTTCGCCTATAGTTAATTATTCTCGGTGTAAGATTTGAGATGAAAGACATTGATCGCTGGGAACGGCCATATGAAGCAGAACGTGTAAAACGCACACTGTGAGTTTTATTGCCGATGTCTGATCAGATCGAGAGAATTTACTGTAGGTGTTAAGTCTGGTTTCGGTAAGGGTGTGTAGAATTCGTTTCATTCGTAGAATGAGCAAGATTACTGTTAAGATAAGTTCTTTGATGAAAGAATCGAATCGTGTTAATTCGTTCTCGACAGGGATAAGAAGTAAGACTATCGTCTATCAGTTTTCTCTGATCTGTTCGCCTATAGTTAATTATTCTCGGTGTAAGATTTGAGATGAAAGACATTGATCGCTGGGAACGGCCATATGAAGCAGAACGTGTAAAACGCACACCGTGAGTTTTATTGCCGATGTCTGATCAGATCGAGAGAATTTACTGTAGGTGTTAAGTCTGGTTTCGGTAAGGGTGTGTAGAATTCGTAGAATGAGCAAGGGAATATGTAAATCTAGACGTAGGTGTTAACATCTGGCAAATGAGTCTGTTCGGGTTATAGACGTAACCTTCCTTTGATTTTAGAGAGATATATACTCCAGAATTCTAACTTAATTCATCCAGTACCGCCAGAAAGACTAGAACCATCTAGCTTTCGATTCCTAAGATCTCTGTTAATAGAAGTATCATTTAGTTGGTCGATTGGAGATAGTTTTATTTCTGCGCTAGTGGTAAATATATATATATATATATATCTAGTAGTGTTGAGTGATTTAAGTGGTAGATCGCCTATTTCGAACCATCTAGCTTTCGATTCCTAAGATCTCTGTTAATAGAAGTATCATTTAGTTGGTCGATTGGAGATAGTTTTATTTCTGCGCTAGTGGTAAATATATATATATATATATATATATATATATATATATATATATATATATATATATATATATATATATATATATATATATATATATATATATATATATATAGTAGTGTTGAGAGATTTAAGTGGTAGATCGCCTATTACATTTTCACTAGTTTATTTCTGTGCAGAGTGATTAAATGATAAGTCAGTTATTTCTCTAGTTTTTTTTTATTGTGTTACAGTGTAAAGCAAAATAAATTATAATTTCTAGCTAAAAACCCATTCAGCTATAAATAAATTTAATTAAATTGCTAGTAACCAGTCGGTGAATATTTTAACTAAGTAAATGCACTGATTCATCATTGAGTATTGACGAGATACTTATGTATTTCTAATTCATGATGATTGATTCTTTTAATGACTAGAATTTATTTCACGGAAGTTTTAAACGATGAGACAAGCTCTAAGCTTATAGTTTCTGATTTAAGTTAAATAACCGAAGTGATATTATATTCTTCGCGAGGGTAGAAATATTACCCAACTAAGTGTAAACAGAGTGCGTTCAAGCTGTGTAAGTCCCTGAGTCTAATTGTTGATGATGTTGTATTCTCAGGGTACCTATCCACTACCTCTCTGAGATCTCACTCTGGGAAATATTTTCTGGGTATGTTATATGGCTACGTGTCTAGGGTAATGTAGGTATAGTGATGTGTCAATAAAACAAACACAACTGTAACTCAATATAATTGAATTAAGTAAGACTGTGTTGTCGTGAAATATTCTAATGAACATATATAAATTAAAACGTAATTGTAAAGCCTAACAAATAACTTCAATAAAAGGAAAGAAGAATGGTAAAGAACAGTGCTGTCACAATGACTGTACTCGAAATCCCCCTTGTTTTCTACTTCGTCTGCAAATTGTAACGTTTCACGTTGATAGTAAAAGCCTACTGCTTCAACACCCGCTTTCTACGATAAAACATGTGCTGCATTTCTAAGAAAAACCTTGAGATACGCAGGTTGACCTAGATTTAAAATTCCATTCATGTCTTTTTATACACTACGTTACCTAAAACGAAAGACAGATGGACTAAAGATAGAAAGAAGGGAGGGCTGAAAGCAGGGACGCAGGCAATACTACCACAGTCGCGCGATACACAATTACTACCATCACGCGTGTAAGGCCACAAGCACTAGCTTTTTTTTAAATCGACAGTGATAAACAACACTACCCATACCAGAGTTAGGTTTTAAAATCCTGAAAAACGCTTATTAGGAAATATGACATTATACTGGTTTACGTTTGAAAACATTACAGTACCCAGACACCACATCGTATTCGAAGTAAACAGGAGGTAGAAGAAAGTGCATGATTTGAACGCAGCCACTTAGCTCCTTTAAATTTGTATATTTGGGTTCCTTAGGACTTGCTGACAAAGAATATGTTAAACGTTACGCAAATAGTCTAGGAATTACCAAATTATAGCCAAAAGAAATAGTGAGGGATGTCAGACAACACCCAAATCAGAATCGCTCAGTGGCAGATTTTCACCCCACCATTGTACGGGAAATGGGTCTCCATGTTAAATCCGATTTGATTGGAGCGCAATAAATGTAAGGCTAAACACGATTAGTCGGGCTATAAATACTATCTTTCGTTGTCAGGGGAAACGGGAGTAGGAGTACTTTTTTTCAAACGATTGGGTAGACATGGCACGATTGGTTAGACCTGCCAATATAGTCAATTAGAGGCGTCAGGTCACCACCACATTTGCAAATAAACTTACTACAGAACCAGTGCGTTGAGCACCAGTGCATATTTTTCTAAATAAAAGCCTGGGACATCGGCAGATCGAAATTGTGTTATATTCAGTGCCAGTCAACGTAATTCTGTATTATTTCCATGAATTGTGGTAAGCTTGAAATATTTGATATCTTTTAATGAAAATTGAATGTAAATTGATAATTTATGTCTGTATATATGTGTGGTTCAGTAGCGAACATGAGGTAAAGCCTCTATAGTGCTCCAGCCTGAACAGAAGGTGTCGGAGGAAAGTAAAACTACATGGAATTGCCAAACAGTACACTGACACCTAGCTTATTGACTAGAAAGAAATAATGCTGGAATTGCAGAGGCGTAGTAATCATTAGGGAGGAATATACTGGTGTAAATTATTTCAGATGAAGCTGACAGTTGGCCTACCGCTCTGAACTCAGTGTTTGTTATGTATTGTGCTCAGTGTAGAAATAGAGTATAAATTAGTTCTGAAGTAGGAGGTACAACCTTCTTGTTTCAGCGACCGTGGTCCAAAAGTTATTGAGCAGCACCTGGTCAGAGCTTTGCTGAATCCAGAGGCGGATAGCATACTCCTTGGTCCATATAGCAAACAGTGAGGTGTCTCCAGAACACAGGGGAGAACTCGAGCAGAGGAGTCTTTTCCTGCCGCCATCACGAAAGATAAGCCTATGTGGCCAGCGGAGCTCAACATTATGTAACCCCATCTTAAACTGACATTGTATAAAAATAAGAGGGGAAATTAATTGTTTTAATGAACGGAACTGAGAACATCTCCAATACTAGTTCCAACAGAAACAAACAATTGAAGTCATGATGACAAATAACAACATAGCTTGAAAAAACAAAACCAGTATTACCTCATATTACTACTACACAACTGACACACATAGGATAATATTAATAAAATATGTCACTACAAGATTCATATTGATAAATTCTGTACATATAACTTGTAATTAAAATTGATTGTGATTCCTGGTTCACTTTGTATTTGAATCAGGACACATATATATTCGTGACAGTAATTAATACATATTTATATTTGAAAATTTACCAGTGCCTCATTTAAGAATAGTCTTATAGAGTGTTAAATGTGTGTGAGTGTCACAGTGTTGTCACGTGTGGTGGAATAAATTAAATTGTTTATCTGTCTGTTGTTGTTGTGACTTACACTTCATCATATACATACCCTAGACATTCAACGTAGTCATCACAATATTCCAGAATAATTCTGACTGAGGTATAAATATGTGGTAGCAAGTAAGGTCATCTGTAATACACTACCCTTATTAGATACAGATACCTTCACAGCTGATCTCAGTCAGTTCACTAAGTCCCCTATAAATATTTATAATATCCCACTTTACCACATGTGTGTAAATTTATATATTTATATTACAATTTTTATTATTCCTGAACCTCAATTTTCTGGAACAGGAATTTTCAACTCAAAAAGAAATGTTTCTTTATTTACAAGTTTTAAATAAATAGGGTGGACATCCTGTCCATAAACTGATAAGTCTAAAATATCAATAGGTTTTTACTCCCTACTGGAATATGTTAACACTGGATAAGAATTCTGTCAATGATTTGAGGGTTTGTGTGTTTCATCATGCCCCCCTTTAATTTCTTGTATTTGAGTGGAATGATAAGGATGAGTCCTCAAGTGCCAATTTTAATGGACTTATCTTAAAAGCCTGTCTGTGGTGGTGGCTTGAGAATCTTCAAGAATAACAAGTATTTCAGAGTTTCCCTGGATGCTGATGTGGCAGGAAGCTTGCAGATATATAAGAAGCTCTCTCTGTGCCAACATGTTCTGAATTTCCAGGGGTTATGTCACTTTTCAATTTGGCAATTCAACCCTGAAATAAGAAGGTTATGTTCCCCTCTTTATACCATATCTATAATATCATTCCACAATTTTATCAATAATACATTCAAAAGGAGGGTCAGCTACGCGTGCCAACCAATTGCACCAAACCTTATTTTTGTTTGACCATTTTTCTTCCAGTGTTTTCATACTGTTCCCATATCGCTGCAACGCCACTGACCCCTTAAGCATTGATTTTCTTCCATAGAATCAGATGGGGTATACAATGTTCTTCTTGTGACCTGTTAAATATTTTGTGCAAACATCCTATGTAGGTTTTCATGTGTTATTTGAACACTAGTGCACTGCAGATAACTGCCAGTAGCTTCTGGACTTACAGTCGTAATATTTTATGGCAATATTCAAACATTTTTACACATTTTATTTCACTTTCCAAATAAATCTGCTTTAGGCACATTCCTACTTGGGTTGTCGTGACCCCAATTTCTCTCCCAATAGGCAGTATCGAATCAAATTATGGCGCACAATCTGTGGCCAGTACATGCTAATGAAATATCAATAAACTTATTTATCTTACCGCAAGTAAAGAATAAATCACAAGATTGACTGGCGGTTAATGGTTCAAGTTCAGACCACTATCGTCCAGACGGCAAAGGCATTCAACATCAATGCTTTGCATCTGCTCTCAATCTGTCTGTGTTTTAGTTTTTCTCAAATGGCGCACTATGCCGGCAGATTGTTAATTTTATCGCCCCATCCTAAACTACAATTAACCAATCAGAAACGCGTTAAGAAAATTTAACTTTTCAGAAGGCTATCAAATTTAGCAGTTCAGAAGTGTGTTTGTTCGTCTGTCTCAATTTTATTTATACAATATCTTTGTTATTAATGGGTCGATTTTTAATATTGAAAGTGATTATTAAACAGACAACTGTCCTCTATCTTCCTATATAGGTTTCTTTTAATTATTTGTCCCCGTTTCATACGTGTAATTTTAAAGAAATTATTGGCTCCTTTCACTGAACCAAAATATTAGTAAAATAAATGTTTCTAAGGCCAGATAATTTATTATAAGGGAAATTCTTATGGTATTATATTTTATATTTAACAATATTAACGCTACAATTCAAGACATCCCTTTTATTTAAACGCTCTTTATTTATAAAGAAATACATTATCTAAGTTTTTCCAAACACACCTATTAGGCTTGCTTTCCATTTTAAACAACCTCCCCTCTCCCCTATAAAACGAGGTGACAATTTGGTTAGTTGCCAAACTTTACGGCGTTCGTTCATAAATATTTGGGAAGGGTAGAGCGTGTGTGTGTTTGGGGGTGGGACTTTTACGCTTGGTGTTAGAAAATTCAAATCTTTATTTAAATGTTGGCGGTTTGATTTGACGATGGCCTTGAGACAAATTTCAAATGATGTAGTTATTAATAGATTTTAGGAGTACGTTAGTTAATTTTCAAGCGGGGAAATTTTTGAACGTGTTGTCATTCAGATCCACTTTACGACATATCTCCCCGGTTTGAAAAGCGTGAACCACTAGTTCAGCTTTCACATCTGTATGTCAATCACGTTCAAATTATGTCCAACTAACTCTATTATTCCTTAAGGTTATCCTGGTTTACTGCAGGTGGGTCATTCAAAATAGGCACTACTCAGGAAATTTGCCTCGGACCTCTGCAATCCAGAGATAAAACACCATGTTATGTTAATAAACAGCTGCAGGTGCTACTGTCTGTCAAATGCTGATTATCAATCAATATTCACCATTACTCTTCTCTGAGTCTGTCCCATGACATGTCCAGAGGTTCTTAGATGTTCCTCAAGGTTGCAATATTTATGAGGAGAGAATCTATAAATTTGGTGATAGCAGAGTTATGTAGGGGATCCAGTAATTTCCTTATCAGCCTGGATAAAAAACTCGGAGTAATATCAATCCAAAAGCAACATACGAATTCAATGTGCCCCTCCGATGTGATCACAGCCAACAAGTGGTCTGAGCTCAAGCTTGATTGGAATTTGGAAAAACCCTTTACTAATATTGTATGACTCTTTAATCTGCCATTCAGATAAAGGCCATATTCACCAGCTGTTTTCTCCGCCCAACGGCAATTGGTGATATAATATATAATATGAGGAAATGAGTTTCGGCATCAAGAATCAATTCCACTTTTTAGCATTTGCTATAATATGTGTGATCTCAATCCAATGTCCGTACAATACTTCCAATGGACTGTATAGGGTCGGTCACTACCACTGTCACCAGAGCCCTTCTAATGCTACGTTAATAGCCGTATTGTGAAGCGAGCTGAACATTTCCCAATTGCTCAAACGACCGCTCCCAACTCTTCTAGGGGAATCCCTCAGTTTCGGTTTCAAATGTGGCGGACTATCCACTCTATTTTTAGACAGTTCCAAGAATCCTGATCCAATTTGGGTCGGGGTGGACTGGTCTGTATGTTCTCTTCGTACCATACAAAGTGTCGCCAGCGTTACTGGTCTATGGGAAGACTGGGTGTGAGAAGGAGCATGCCTATTCACTATGTCTACCTTATCATGTTTATTTCCTTTTTTATTTTTAGGCCCATGTTCTCCACAATGCTTTTCTAGCATTTGATTATTATTTTCTTTCCAACGGGTAAAAGGTACCTTGCTACACTGGTCACAGGAATTAATAAACTGATAAATGTCGTCAGCTACACCTGGCCAGAAAAATCTCACTGATGTCCTTTGACGGGTGGTACCAATCTTCATATGTCCACCGTCTGGTACAACATGTGCATGTTTCATAGCCTCTTCCCTATAACTCCATGGCAGCACTAGCTGTCCATATTCTTTGGGTCCTGCTCCAGCTTTCCTGTAGAGCAGTCCCTCCTTCAAATAGAATTGTCCTTTTCTAGGGATGCTATGGCTGTTTGGCAATTTGCCAAAGCAAGGTTTCAATGATTTGTCTTTTGCCTGGGCCTTTCTCATCTGTTTAGGATGAATATTCTGTGGTGGTTCCTCCTCCTTACTAGGGGTCGACCTGACCTGGAGTGTGGCCATGATCACAGGTTTTATAGGGCTGCCTTGAAAAACAAATCTTTTTCCTAACACCAGCGGGTAATTAGGGTCGTCACATACTGCTGCTCTTATCACTCCTTCCACGTACCTAGTCTTGACATTGATCTCGGCTACGGGAAGTGTCATGGTGGCTGTATCCTTTAATGCCCCTTGAATCTCCACTTTGTCTGTGGTATACTGGTCAGGGTGCACAAGGGTTGCACTCACAACTGAGTCATATTCCAATCCAGAATCGTAAAGGCACTTGACTTTCGCACCATTACATACCACTTCTTCACAGATGGGGGGATGATGGAGATCTGTCTGACTGTCTGTCAGTTTCTTCCTTCCCTTGTCCACTGTTATCATGCATGCAGCGTGATATGGAGGAACTTTCCTACCACATTCAATTGTATTATGGTTGTTCATCCTACATATTTTACACCATTTATTTTCTGGTCTGTAGGGTTTCCTATCATTTACTTGCGGGTTTCTGTTTCTAGGATCAAATCTAGTCTTATCACAGTCTTGTCTGAATCTAGATGTTTGATCCCTACTATTAGTGTACTCATCTTGGTCTTGTGGGGTTCTACTACTTTCTACTGGTTTCTTTCTGATACCAGCCACTTCTTTCTGGGCTGCCTGATATCTCTCAGCAACATTGAGAACCTCCCCCAACCTCTCTGCACCTTGTTCCATGAGAAATTTTCTCAGGTCTGGAGCCATGGACTCTCTCAGTTGCTCTATCATAATCATTTCCTTCAAATCTTGGGTTTTCCCCAGAGCAGTCCATTTCTCCAAATAGGTTTCAAATCTGGCAGAGAATTGGTGGTAGGTCTCCCCAGACAGTAGCTTAGCAGTTCTAAATCTCTTCCTGTAAAATTCCCCATTCTTCTCATACCTAATTAATAGAGCCTTTTTTAAAATGTCATAATCTTCCTGATCCTCTCTGCTCAACTTTGAGAACACCTCATAAGATGTTCCCTAAGCCCTTGGGATAATTTTAAACTTCATTTCTCCCTTTCTAACCCATAATTAGTAGCTAATCTTTCAAATCTGTTTAAGAATGACTCAATGTCATCCTCTTTCTCCACAAAAGGATCTAAATGGAAGTTCATGGCTAAATTGGAGGCCCCCTGACTGGTAGTAGTATCAGAGGTAGATGGGCTGGTACCATTTTCTGGAACATGTCCTTGAAGTTCCAGTTCTTTTAGTCTTAATTCATTCTCCCTTTGCAATCTTTTGTCTTCTTTTTCAGCCTCCATAAGCAATCTCTTTTCTTCTTTTTCAGCCTCCATAAGCAATCTCTTTTCTTCTTTTTCAGCCTCCATAAGCAATCTCTTTTCTTCTGCCTCCCTTTACAATCTCTTTTCTTCTGCCTCCCTTTGCAATCTCTTTTCTTCTGCCTCCCTTTGCAACCTCATTTCCTCTAACTGTAACCTTTTAACTTCAGCCTCCCTATCAGCCTCTAATTTCTTAGCTTCTCTATCAGCCTCTAATTGTAATCTTTTATCTTCTGCTAATCTCCTATCTTCCCTCTCAATAAATTTGTCACATTCAGAGGTTACATACTGAATCAGAACTTGCCCCTTCATACCCATTTCTTTTGCCGTCTGCACAGCAGCAGATCTGAACTTGGCTAAGTCCGCTATCTTTTCTCTTATACAAAATTTATGAATCTTACAATATAAATTACCAAATATGACTAAAGTAGTTAACTATAGGCACTGGCAACTCATCCAATTTCAAAAACTGATTAATTTTAATAATTTTTATGACAAAGGGGATACCCTGGGTCTATGGTGGTAATATAGTAATCCCGGACAGGACCCCAATATGTGGTAATATGAGAGGTTATTGGTGTTACTCAACTAAGTGTAAACAGAGTGATGTCAAGCTGTGTAAGTCCCTGAGTCTAATTGTTGATGATGTTGTATTCTCAGGGTACCTATCCGCTACCTCTCTGAGATCTCACTCTGGGAAATATTTTCTGGGTATGTTATATGGCTACGTGTCTAGGGTAATGTAGGTATAGTGATGTGTCAATAAAACAAACACAACTGTAACTCAATATAATTGAATTAAGTAAGACTGTGTGTAAATTTATATATTTATATTACAATTTTTATTATTCCTGAACCTCAATTTTCTGGAACAGGAATTTTCAACTCAAAAAGAAATGTTTCTTTATTTACAAGTTTTAAATAAATAGAGTGGACATCTTGTCCATAAACTGATAAGTCTAAAATATCAATAGGTTTTTACTCCCTACTGGAATATGTTAACACTGGATAAGAATTCTGTCAATGATTTAAGGGTTTGTGTGTTTCACCATGCCCCCTTTAATTTCTTGTATTTGAGTGGAATGATAAGGATGAGTCCTCAAGTGCCAATTTTAATGGACTTATCTTAAAAGCCTGTCTGTGGTGGTGGCTTGAGAATCTTCAAGAATAACAAGTATTTCAGAGTTTCCCTGGATGCTGATGTGGCAGGAAGCTTGCAGATATATAAGAAGCTCTCTCTGTGCCCACATGTTCTGAATTTCCAGGGGTTATGTCACTTTTCAATTTGGCAATTCAACCCTGAAATAAGAAGGTTATGTTCCTGATAACTTGTGAAAATGTCACCACTGATAATGTCTGCATGCAATGCGTCTGTTATGTTTAGAGTCGTGTACTGGTCATCACTGCAGCAGGTCTTCTTTAGATTACTTCTGCACCATTAAATCAACTTGTCATGTTGACATTGAGTGGGAGTGTCAAGTAACGCGAATGGTGTAATGGTTCTGTGTAATGGACCACTTGATAATATTATTCACACACTCTTATGTAAGGCAATGACGACTTGAACTACAGCTGGCATTTCACACCGTTTAATAGGGACGCACACATCTGGACAGCACGGAACATAGTCATAGGAACATGTTGACATATTTATCATTAGGCATTTGAACAGTAGATCATATTTCATGCAGCATTCAAATATGATGGACGATATAAGGAATCATTCAATGTTCTGGCAGACTATTGCCACATCCCCTAACTGACTGAACGTATCAGTGGGTGTGGGTGTGTAAACATATAAAGAGTTCACTGGCCGAACCTTTTTCCTTGGCTAAGTTCTCCAGCGACATATATCAAATATTTATGTAATAAAGTTAAACCACGATAGGGGTTTTCATATTAGTGATATCTCCATATCACTGTCCGATAATAAGTTTGATGGACTGTTCTCATGACAGTGATCCATAATGATGACAAGAAAGCAAGATGGCTACCTTCCTGAGTTTTGCTCACTCACCCAGCAGAAGGATAATGATAAGCCAAAGTTAATTTACAATTTGAATATCAGTAATTTCCTAGAGTTTCCCTACAGTTCCACATTACTAAGGTTGTTACATGTAGACCTAAGCTCTGTTGGGAAACCTGTCATCTTCATGGTATATCAACGACCAACGATGTTCGAAACACGAAGTCCATCTCGGTCTAACCACGTAGAGATCATCAAAAAGAAGGGTCTGGTATTACCTGGAGTCCGAATTAATAACAAAGTACATGAGGAGAATCTCTGACAAATAGACTCTTGCAGAGACACTAACCTCTCCTGGAAAAACATGCACAAATCACTTTTCAACCCTTAAAAGGGACCAGCCCAAAGAAACACACTCAGCCATATCAGGCGGTGTATCGAGACCCACTACGCATGCATCGAAAAACGAATACCTGCCCCAGTGTTCGGCACAAAGAATATAGTCCGACCTAAACATACAAAGATATACAATATAAGACTGAATCTTCTTGTACTAGACAAGTAATACATATAAATTCAGGCCATAAACATATTGAACAAGATCAATCTATTTTCTGGCCCTAACAAATGAGAAATTACATAAATTCGGTATTCATCCACGAAATCAATATTCAAGGGAAGATCATCCACATAATCAAAAGTATAAATCAAATCATGGGTGATATAACTTTGACTGTAACAAAAGTAATCTCTTTTTTCATATCAATTAGTCATATCGTATTTTTGTAATATGTGCGTCAAAAATATGTGCGCAACAGATTACCACACCCCCCGGGGAAAAAAATGGTACTTTTTTTTTGAAATACATCTAGGAGCAACATACAACAGGCTCACAACGCACGAATAACAATGCGCAGATGATAAGCATTCCAAACAAATGTAACGCCTAATGTGAGGCTATGTCGTCATATGGCACGACAAGTGAGAATATATCTCAGGATCTTAGAGAAAGTATTTCTCTAAGTATAAATATTTCCAGAGAGGTGTCACCAACGCATACTACAATACTAGCAATGCCACAATTTCTACAATAGTTTATCCAAAAATTTCATCTTAGGTATCTTAACATCATGATTATCAAAGACGAAAAACATCGAAAGACTAGCTGTGAATATACATCAATGAACCGCTAAGTAGTGATACAATCAATATATTATATATTACATATGTGTACATATTTTAGTATAGAAAAAAGTGTAGTAGAGTTAGATCTGTAAAAATATCAGGATCTAACGGTTAGGTGGAATCATGTGGGCATCTAGATAAGATATCTGCCATCACATTTTCTGAACCACGGATAGCTCGCACCGAAAAATGAAAAGGCTGAAGAGCAATCGCGTATCGCGTTGATCTTGCGCTCTTCAGATTTTTACTCTGAATAGCCGTAAGAGCTTTCTGGTCAGTTTCCACAATGAAATGCGCGCCAAGAAGAAATCTTCTAAGTTTCAGGACTGACCAAACCATAGCCAATAACTCACGGTCTAGGACCGAGTAAATCTTCTCTGCGGCATTTAGTTTCCGAGAAATATACATCACTGGATGCAGAGTTCCGGAGTACTCTTGCATTAGTGCTGATCCAATCCCTGTGGATGAAGCGTCACTACGAAGAATAAATGTCTTATCTTTAGTAGGTAACACTAAAATAGGTGAAGTAGAAAACATAGTTTTAACCTTATCCAAAGAGGATTGACATTCTTGAATCCAATGGACTATATTAGGAGACCCTTTCTTTAGCAAGGAAGAAAGAGGTGACATGATTGAGGACAGATTCGGGATGAATCGTCCATAAAATTGTATGAGACCTAAGAGACTTCGCACTTGCTTTTTAGTCTTAGGAATAGAAATGTTAAGTATCTTACTTGTATTATGATCCTCTGTTTTTAAGAAACCATGACCAACACGGTGACCTAAGAAAGATATTTCGCTAAAACCAATACAAGCTTTAGATGGTTTTGCTGTCAGGTTATGCTCACGTAAGATAGACAATAGTTCATTTAACCCCTTATAGTGATCTTCCCAAGTATCACTGAAAAGACAGATGTCATCAAGATATGCAATGGCATCTGAGCGATGAGATAGGATTCGACGCATCATGCGTACGAATGTTGCAGGGGCGTTCATAAGGCCGAAAGGCATGAAATTCCATTGGAATAGACCCCTTGGTGTCGAAAAAGCAGTAAATGGTTTGGCGTGTTCGGATAGAGGAACTTGCCAATATCCCTTAGACAAATCAAGTTTAATGAAGAAATGAGAATTTGATAGTCTAGTAAGTAGCTCTTCTAGTAAAGGCATAGGTTCAGCATTAAATTTCGTCACTTGGTTCAATTTGCGATAATCAACCCACAGACGTATGTTATTGTCTTTTTTCCGTACAATAACCATCGGCGAAGAATATGCTGATGTGGATGGTTCAATTATTTTCAGATCTATCATCTCATCCAACTCTTTCTCAACCTGAGCTTGAAAATGTATCGGGATAGGATACGGTCTGACTTTTATAGGATTATGGTCAGTAAGTATAATGTCATGTTCAATGACATCAGTTTGACCAGGGATGTCAGTAAGGACATCCTGAAATTGTTGTAACATAGTAGAAACTTGTTTCTGTTCTCCTAGAGATAACTCGGGAGAAACCGTAACATCTTTCCATGACTCATTAGAATGAAGTGGAATCATCGGAAAAGGGAGATTCACATCCGAGAAACTCGTTTCCTCATCCTGTATCACTGACAGCGATGAGTAATGTCCACGTGGGACTGGAGAATCGTCCGTTGCCTGGAAAACAGGTTGTAAATAATCCGGACGTTCATGGAATTCCATGAGCATGTTGATGTGGAAGGTTTTATGCTTCCCGTCAATATCGACGATGTAGTCAACGTCGGAAACTTTTGATATTACATCGTACGGACCTTTCCAAGAAATAAGAAGTCTGTTTTCCCTACAAGGTAGCAAGACAAATGCTTTGTCACCTGGAGAAAGTAGTCGCAAGCATCTCTTCTTATTGGCAAATTGCCTTGCCTTCTGTTTCGCAAATTCAGAAGAAGCAGTTGCCAATTTGCATGCTTCGATAATCTTGTGTCTAAGTGCAATGACATATTCGTAAGAGGATTTTGTGTCATCGACAATATTATCAGCAGTTATAAGGTCATGAAGTAATGACATAGGACCTCGCGGTTTCGCACCAAAAACAAGTTCAAGGGGATAAAATCCTGTATGTTCGTTGGCGACCTCTCTGTATGCAAAGAGAGCCGCGGGTAAAACCCTGTCCCAATCCTGAGGATGATCTTCAGTTATCTTACCTAACAAGTTTTTAAGCGTTCTATTCAGACGTTCTACCATCCCATTAGACATAGGATGATAAATACTACTCAGCGATCTCTCTATCTTAAGAGTCGACATCACTTGAGACATGGTATCCGATATGAGTTGGGTACCATGGTCTGATAATATTTCTCCTGGGAATCCCAGACGAGAAAATATGAGCCAAAGAGCATCTGCAATATCGGTAGTAGTTATGCTCTTCAGAGGAATAGCCTCTGGCCAACGTGTGCACATATCCACACACGTCAAGATAAATTGGTGTCCTCTAGCAGACTTTGTCTTAAATGGACCGATGATGTCTATCGCCATTTTTTGAAATGGTCGAATTGGAATATCTACAGCCTGAATAGGTGCAGCATGGCGTGGACCTTTGGATTTAACTTCTTGACATACCTTACAAGATCGACAATAGATTCGTATGTCCTTGTTCACAAAAGGCCAAAAGAAAGATTCAAGAACTCTAGATTTAGTACGGGAAAAACCCATATGCCCAGCACACTGTGAATCATGAGCGTGCTGTAAGATTTTAACGCTCATATTTTTGGGCACAAGAATTTGAGAATGACTGGACTTAGCGGAGTCTTGTACCATACGTACAAGTACGCCATTCTTCATTGTAATCCAAGATTTACGATTTGTATCTTTATTTGGATCACCTTTTGTTGCTAGCGTGAAGAATTTTTTTAAAGTAGGATCATCTTCCTGTTTCTTTATGAAGGAGTCGAGAGAAATTTCCAAGGGATCACCTTGGTTCTGTGTATCGATATCTTCAGAAGGTGAAGATTGAGGCACGTTAAGAGCTTGAGCCCTAGTGACTACAGCATTAGCAGTTTGCATATTCCTATTTTCCCAATCAACAATTTGTTGCGGAGTGCATTCTTTCACTCCATGAATGCGACCGATTATAAGATCAGCGATCGGATTCGGGAGAAGACATGCGTGTACATCTCCTGTAAAGAAGGGAGTAGCAATGTTGACAATGGCAGTAGAGTACTTCTCCAATGTGCCACCAAATGTTACGCATTTGATTACTTTGCCAGTGGCTCGAGAAGGATCTATGAGTGACTGCCTCACTCCAATGGTGGTGCACCCCGAATCGAAAAGAATTGAGACCGGAGTACCATCTACTAGACCTCTATTCAAGACAAGAGCACCTCTTCCATCATGCGCGACTGACGCAGGAAGAGCGGGAAGAGGATGGCCACAGCTTAAAGTAGAAACCGTGGTTGGATCGAATAATGTTTTGCATTGGGAACATTGAGATGCTCTACCAAAATCGAAAGCAGAACATCCCACATTATTAGAGTCTTTCTTATCATTAGCTTGATTACCGGCTTCATGGAACTCTTGCTGTGCAGAGTTAGCCTGGTACTGTGATTTACGTCTTTTATATTGTGATCTACCTCGATTATCATAACCTCTATAGTTATTATTGCCTCCTCTGTTATAACCCCTACTTGGGTTTGAATCATAATATTCATGATCATAATCATCATGCTCATTATAATGAGTGTCTCTGTAATATTGGTTTTGTTGTTTCCATGAAGGAGAACTTGGGTAGTTCCTATAGTGACTTCCTTTGCGGAAATGTCTATAATTATGGCCGCCCCTGTAGTATCGAGGACTGTCAGCCCGATTCCAGTTCTTCGGAGAAGAACCCTGATTTGAGTGGTTACCTTGGTTTTGATACTTATTCCAGCTAACCTTTTTATCAAATTTATTTTGAGCTCCTTGGAATTTGTGTGAGTAATTATTATTGTATTGTGTTGCTGACGCAACTGGCATACCCTCTTTAATCTTAGTGTTGCTAAGAGTTACGTCAGGGTGTGCCGTGACGTATTGGTCACAAAATTCTTGCATTTGTTTTAATGTTTGAGGTTTACGCTCGTGTAAAAATTCAAGGAATTGTTTGCTCACAGAGGACATGATCTTGTCTCTGAGCAACAAATCCATAAGAGCTTCATATATTTTCTCTATTTTGGATAATTCAATCCATCGTTGAAATGTAAGACGTGCTTTTGCAATGAATTCTGAGAATTCTACCCCTGTCTCAGGTACCATTGTCTTAAACAAAATACGATAACCTTCTTCTGACAGTTGGTACTTCTTTATCAAGGCTGCCCTGATAACTTCATAATTTTCCTTGTCAGTTTCTTCAACCAAACATAAACTCGTCAGAGAATCACCTTTTAGATTCTCAGACAACTGATTAGCATATTGTGATTTATCCACATTATGAGCTCGACAAGCGCGTTCAAATCTATCAAGCCAGAATGTTATGTCATCACTGGCAGAGTTGAACGCTGGTACCTTGACCTTGTAAGTAAAGGGTTTACCATTACCACCAGATGATTGATTAACCATACTCATATTTGTCAATTTCATTTTTTCTAACTCAAATGCTAAAAGTTCTTTCTGATGTTCATGTTCTCTTATTTCTTTTCTCTCCTCAGCTTCTAATCTTTTTTGTTCTATTAGAAGTTTTCTCTCCTCAGCAGCAGCTTCTAATTTTTTTTCTTCTATTAGAAGTTTTCTCTCCTCAGCAGCAGCTTTTCTCTCCTCAGATTCTCTGTCCAATCTTTTCTGTTCAGCTTCAGCTTCTATCTTCTTTTGTTCAATTTCTGCTTTCCATTTATTCTCATCTTTTTGTTTTTTCTCTTCTGATTTTAATGCAATGGCAAATTGAACAGATGAATATTCTTCCAATTCTTTACCAGACTTACCAAGGGTTAACCCTTGCTGGATAAAGTAATCTAAATTAGCTATCCTGTCTTATGAAATCAGTAACCTGAAAAAGTAAATAAATTACCTTATCCCACTTTAATGGGAGACAAGTCTGTACTATAGACTTGTATACTCACTTAATTTTATTTCACTCTCTTAGTCTTAGTCAAAGACCTTATATGGTTCTTGTTTATAATGAAACAAATGATCACTTGAGTACCTGTGGAAAATAATATCTTTCTATCCCAATCAATGTGGGAGACAAGCCTTAAACAGGTCTTGTATACTTCCTTGTACAGTAATAATAATAATAAAGTACTGGTCTGTACTATCATATAAGTGTATTCAAATATACCTCCTGTTATCTGTCAACCAAAGACATTAACAAAGGACAAGCATAAAAGATAATATGAAAACAATTGCAGAAATAAAATTAAATTAAATTAAATATAAGGAACTGAAGTAAGTAAATAATCACAGAATCTGTGATGACAACTGCAATGAATTAAACAAAACAAATGACGTCACAGAGTATAAATATAAATGGTGTATAGAAATAAATTGACAGAAAAGGGGAGATCTACAAATACAAACAGAACAAACAAAACTAAGGAACACAAAATTATTACCAAAAACAACGAAGAAAAACGCGTCTTAACAACTAACAGAAATAGCAACAGGTTGTCGCTAGCAAATTTTCAATTAAGAAAATTGCTCCTACAGAACACTAGTACAAGACCAATATTAGTCGGTATTTCTTGTGCTAGTCACCTCACCAACCGCCCACGGACATATAAAAAACTATACATATACACAAGTAACATGTAAACATCAATAGCATAAATGCATACATTAATTAATTATATGTGTTGTGGTTGGAATGTGTTGTAAAGTATGCTCAGTATAAATGGTACAGCTTTTTAATTAAACTAACTGCCACTTTTAATCAATTTCAATTTTTGATTTATTTTATTACACAGTTCAAATATTTTTTTTGAGCACATAGAAGATCCAACGATGAAATTTATGCACTTATGTTCAACAAAACTGCAACAACAGAACAGTTTATGGCCTTCCAAAGTATTAAGCTCTGTACTGCTTGACATAAACACTGCCTGTACTGCAAAATGTCATCAAGCGCTGACCTAGATTCTGTATTCACTTGATAAGACAGGTCATGCTGACTTCGACTGTGTTGTTGTACTGTCCACCTGTAAATCCGTGTTTGCGTGTCGTATCTGGCGTCAGGAATGGTCTGGTACAATAAACCCAGGGATCTGGCCTACCACTGATAACTTGTGAAAATGCCACCACTGATAATGTCTGCATGCAATGCGTCTGTTATGTTTAGAGTCGTGTACTGGTCATCACTGCAGCAGGTCTTCTTTAGATTACTTCTGCACCATTAAATCAACTTGTCATGTTGACATTGAGTGGGAGTGTCAAGTAACGCGAATGGTGTAATGGTTCTGTGTAATGGACCACTTGATAATATTATTCACACACTCTTATGTAAGGCAATGACGACTTGAACTACAGCTGGCATTTCACACCGTTTAATAGGGGCGCACACATCTGGACAGCACGGAACATAGTCATAGGAACATGTTGACATATATATCATTAGGCATTTGAACAGTAGATCATATTTCATGCAGCATTCAAATATGATGGACGATATAAGGAATCATTCAATGTTCTGGCAGACTATTGCCACATCCCCTAACTGACTGAACGTATCAGTGGGTGTGGGTGTGTAAACATATAAAGAGTTCACTGGCCGAACCTTTTTCCTTGGCTAAGTTCTCCAGCGACATATATCAAATATTTATGTAATAAAGTTAAACCACGATACGGGTTTTCATATTAGTGAGATCTCCATATCACTGTCCGATAATAAGTTTGATGGACTGTTCTCATGACAGTGATCCATAATGATGACAAGAAAGCAAGATGGCTACCTTCCTGAGTTTTGCTCACTCACCCAGCAGAAGGATAATGATAAGCCAAAGTTAATTTACAATTTGAATATCAGTAATTTCCTAGAGTTTCCCTACAGTTCCACATTACTAAGGTTGTTACATGTAGACCTAAGCTCTGTTGGGAAACCTGTCATCTTCAATGGTATATCAACGACCAACGATGTTCGAAACACGAAGTCCATCTCGGTCTAACCACGTAGAGATCATCAAAAAGAAGGGTCTGGTATTACCTGGAGTCCGAATTAATAACAAAGTACATGAGGAGAATCTCTGACAAATAGACTCTTGCAGAGACACTAACCTCTCCTGGAAAAACATGCACGAATCACTTTTCAACCCTTAAAAGGGACCAGCCCAAAGAAACACACTCAGCCATATCAGGCGGCATTATCGAGACTCACTACGCATGCCTCGAAAAACGAATACCTGCCCCAGTGTTCGGCACAAAGAATATAGTCCGACCTAAACATACAAAGATATACAATATAAGACTGAATCTTCTTGTACTAGACAAGTAATACATATAAATTCAGGCCATAAACATATTGAACAATATCAGTCTATTTTCTGGCCCTAACAAATGAGAAATTACATAAATTCGGTATTCATCCGCGAAATCAATATTCAAGGGGAGATCATCCACATAATCAAAAGTATAAATCAAATCATGGGTGATATAACTTTGACTGTAACAAAAGTAATCTCTTTTTTCATATCAATTAGTCATATCGTATTTTTGTAATCTGTGCGTCAAAAATATGTGCGCAACAGTTCCCCTCTTTATACCATATCTATAATATCATTCCACAATTTTATCAATAATACATTCAAAAGGAGGGTCAGCTACGCGTGCCAACCAATTGCACCAAACCCTATTTTTGTTTGACCATTTTTCTTCCAGTGTTTTCATACTGTTCCCATATGGCTGCAACGCCACTGACCCCTTAAGCATTGATTTTCTTCCATAGAATCAGATGGGGTATACAATGTTCTTCTTGTGACCTGTTAAATATTTTGTGCAAACATCCTATGTAGGTTTTCATGTGTTATTTGAACACTAATGCACTGCAGAAAACTGCTAGTAGCTTCTGGACTTACAGTCGTAATATTTTATGGCAATATTTAAACATTTTTACACATTTTATTTCACTTTCCAAATAAATCTGCTTTAGGCACATTCCTACTTGGGTTGTCGTGACCCCAATTTCTCTCCCAATAGGCAGTATCGAATAAAATTATGGCGCACAATCTGTGGCCAGTACATGCTAATGAAATATCAATAAACTTATTTATATTACCGCAAGTAAAGAATAAATCACACAATCACAAGATTGACTGGCGGTTAATGGTTCAAGTTCAGACCGCTATCGTCCAGACGGCAAAGGCATTCAACATCAATGCTTTGCATCTGCTCTCAATCTGTCTGTGTTTTAGTTTTTCTCAAATGGCGCACTATGCCGGTAGATTGTTAATTTTATTGCCCCATCCTAAACTACAATTAACCAATCAGAAACGCGTTAAGAAAATTTAACTTTTCAGAAGGCTATCAAATTGAGCAGTTCAGAAGTGTGTTTGTTCGTCTGTCTCAATTTTATTTATACAATATCTTTGTTATTAATGGGTCGATTTTTAATATTGAAAGTGATTATTAAACAGACAACTGTCCTCTATCTTCCTATATAGTTTCTTTTAATTATTTGTCCCCGTTTTCATATGTGTAATTTTAAAGAAATTATTGGCTCCTTTCACTGAACCAAAATATTAGTAAAATAAATGTTTCTAAGGCCAGATAATTTATTATAAGGGAAATTCTTATGGTATTATATTTTATATTTAACAATATTAACGCTACAATTCAAGACATCCCTTTTATTTAAACGCTCTTTATTTATAAAGAAATACATTATCTAAGTTTTTCCAAACACACCTATTAGGCTTGCTTTCCATTTTAAACAACCTCCCCTCTCCCCTATAAAACGAGGTGACAATTTGGTTAGTTGCCAAACTTTACGGCGTTCGTTCATAAATATTTGGGAAGGGTAGAGCGTGTGTGTGTTTGGGGGTGGGACTTTTACGCTTGGTGTTAGAAAATTCAAATCTTTATTTAAATGTTGGCGGTTTGATTTGACGATGGCCTTGAGACAAATTTCAAATGCTGTAGTTATTAATAGATTTTAGGAGTACGTTAGTTAATTTTCAAGCGGGGAAATTTTTGAACGTGTTGTCATTCAGATCCACTTTACGACAAACAGTAATCTAAAAATATAGTTATAAAGTGAACGCTCCCCGGAACATTGGAAGAAACCTGTATCTGCAGAGCTGGGATTCTCTTTATCAAAAGAATACAGATTCACTGTAGAGGTGTGTCCTGAAGTTTACGCCAGAAGGCGAAAAACATCTCGTTTGTAGGTAAGAAAGTACGTCAGGGGCCCCTGTGAATGAACAGAGAGAAAGCAGAACGAGTGATTCTTTCATTTTTTTATTCATACACCCACTTTAAAATTTCTTTATGCAATTTTTGTTGCTAAATGCTGATTTCCTCTTAGGATATATTAATATATCAACTCTGTTCTTAACTATAGAGGGAAATCTTAGACCATAGCGTATAAATCTGTGACTCTTTGGGGCTATAACTTTTCTTCTAACAGGATCGTGGGCTAAACAGAGGGTGAAAGGATTACACCTATGAGTCTATTATTCTTTTAGTAATTCTTTGACCTATGTTTAATTATATGTGCTTGATATTCTAATTTATTGTTGTGTTAAATTTTCTTATGATAAATAAAATTTACATAAACTTATTCAAGTGTGTCGGTCAGCTCGTCCCAAAATATCTATATTCCATTGTTATAGTTTTCACGTCTGTGCGTCTAACTGTCGTCACTTATGTGTGTGTGTGTATGTGAGTGGTGCTATATATATATAAATATATATATTCTAGTAGACTGTCTGACGAACTAAATTCTGTTGTAGAGATAGGCTGAAAGAGAGAGGCTTCTCGATTTCAGGGACAGATTCTATTCGTTTTCCACCATCTCACTCGTGAAAATCTATTTTCTTTACATTACCTCTCACTGAGCTATCACCTGTTCTAATCTATTTAGAAGGGACCAATCTAAGTCTTAATTCCCCTATCAAAAATCTACGACACCTTCTAATGCGTTTAATAGCAAAATCGCTGACAATGTCACAAAATCTGTGGAAACAAATATACACTGGTGGTTAGACGAACTATGCTCGTCGAGTGTTAGTGAAGCGGTTAAGTTTTTAATAAATGATCTTTCAGAGGAGGCAACAATCATTGCAAATATATGGAACAAATTTCAGTTTACTCATTGTTGTCTTGCATCTGGTTTCATTTATAGAACAGAAGAACAAGATCAACGGGAAATTGTTGATCAACGAACTGTTTTGTGAAATTCCACTGAATTCTATTTCTGGTGGTTAATTACGATGTTTTCATAACACAGTCTTCTATAGTCAGCAAGATGAGAAGTGGTAACAATGCTGCATTCCAGTTCTTATCTCAAAAGATCCAGCAAAGAAAGCCAAAGACGACAAAGATTACGATGGAAAAAAACTTGAACAGAAAGTATGCGAATTGCGGTGGAAAGCACAGTGCTAGATTCTTAGGGTGCCCATTGTATCATGCCTCCAAATTAACAGTCAAACAGTCAGCAGAAAAAAAGATACCAGTCAAACTAGCAACTGGAACGAAAGAAACAATAAGAAAATACCTGGCAACACAACAAGCCAATAACACAATACAAATAACACTGGACAACAAATTTTGAATTTTTGTATGTATCTGAGATTAAACGAAGTTACCTTTCTGTTGTTTGGGCTGCTGAATATGAAAATGGCCGTTAAAACACCAGATTAGCTCTAGTTTTTTAAATATCTGTAAAACACGTTTTACACATTTGTATATACTCGTACATACCATATGATAATAATGCTCATAGCGGAAATTATTCACAGCGACGCCTTTTTGCCTGTCGCTTGTAATGAGTTTCTGGAGCATCTCTCACAAGGTTCCAACAATAGTCTGCTAGCATTGCTGCATTCAATTTCCCTTGGTACCTTTTTTCGATGGTAGTAATGTCCTGATGAAATCGTTCCCCATGCTCGTCACTGACAGCACCGTAGTTAGCAGGGAAGAAATCCAGATGAGAGTGTAAAAAGTGTAATTTCAAAGACATGTTGCACCCTAGTCTCTCGTAGCGCTGCAAGAGGGTTTCTACAAGCTCCTGGTAATTGTCATCCTTATTGTTTCCTAGAAAGTTTTTGGCCACTTGCTGGAACGCATTCCAAGCTAACTTTTCATCACCTGTGAGGATATCATAAAAACGCTGATCTCTTAAGAGCTGACGTATCTGTGAACCGACAAATACACCTTCCTTGATTTTGGCCTCACTAAGTCTGGGAAATTTATCAGAAGATATAAAAATCCTGCCCCATTTCGATCCATGGCCTTTACAAAATTCGTCATTAGTCCAAGTTTGATGTGGAGAGGAAGGACCAAGATCTTGTGGTAAAATGTTACCATTATGGAGCAGCACAGCTTTTAAGCTCAACTTGGACGAATCAATGAACAGCCTCCAATCGTCGTCTTTGTAGTTGATGTGCAGTGCTGCCATCAGACCCAATATACCAACGCAAGCAATGAGGTTATCTGTTATTTTGAAATATGGAAGCAGACTTTTTGCCGAGCACATTCTCTTCTAGAAGATTCAATTGCTGCAGTCTGGACCCCAACAGCTCTGCCTTATTTTTTGGCAATTCCAGATCTCTCACTAGATCATTCAATTCACTCTGGGTAATTGTATGTGGTTGTACAGACTCTTCAATAGGCACGAAATCAGGATCTCTTGATGCAGATGCTTTCACAGGTGGCGGATGTCCACTGGCCTTATTATCTTCTTCATCATCCAGAGTATAAGATTCTGGTGGGTCAGGAACAGGAAGTCCTTCCCCGTGAGGCACTGGCCGCATAGCAGAGGGAATATTCGGATAGGCCACAGGCCGCTTTTTCTTCTTAGAAATACCATGTCCAGTTGGAGGAGTCATGCAAAAGTAACAATCATTAAAATGGTTTGTCGGTTCCCTCCACACCATTGGAACTGCAAAACGCATCGATCGTCCTTTTCGGTTCAACCAGCAGCGCAGATTCGTTGCACAGGATTGACAACATATATGTGGGGCCCAATACCGGTCCTTGTCACCGATCTCTTAACCAAAATAAAGGCTGTAAGCTTTCTTTAACACCTTCCATCTAGGTTCTCACCCTCGAAGCTATAAGTCTCATCTTTCCACAGTCACCGTCATTTCTCATTCTAAATCTATCTTCTCAGGCTTCTTCATACTAGGATCTTCTCTATATACTCAGACAAACTCTAAACGTAAATCCACTTCGTGACAGATCCAAAATAGAAAATGGAGAATTAGGTATAAAAATACATATCCCAGCATGGAGGCAAAATAAAAATGTTGTATAACTGAAAATATAGCTATCTTCATAGCAGAAATGGTGGCAAAAGCTTAAGCACTAGAAATAACTACTGTTTACCCCCCCCCCCCTTTTTTTTTTAAAATAAACGAACGATCTTAACTGATTCACTGTCAGCAATACAAGCACTAAGCAATGCACATGAATGTAGCCGACCACACGTAGCGGAACAAATTTTTCAACTGAGCACATACCTAAACAACAGAGGCTGCACAGTACTATTAGCATGAATACCGCGGGAATAGAAGGAAAAATAAGGTTGCGGACAAGGAAGCAAAAACAGGAAGAAGCAGCCTACACCACATAAACACGTGTTTGAGCTCAACAGAGAGCAATAGCAAAATAGTAATATAAGTCTAATAGTAACGAGATGGACAGAAGATTGGAAACAAAGCACGAAAGGTAGACAAGCTTATAAGCTGCTGAAAGATTCAACACGAGCATGTCCCATAAATAGAGAACCAAATTTTCATACAATAAAAGACTTATTAGACTACAACGAGGAATGGGATAATTCATGACGGAGTGACCCAACTGTGGAGCATGTCTTGAGAAAAATACAATAGAACATTATGCGCTAACATGCAAGATAAATGAACAGAAAAGAAAACCACTTAAAGAATGCTTTAAAGCACAAAACTCATCATTATAATCACAAGAAACTGTATTAAAAGTTGACCTACCCAGTGAACTACACAACATAATACAATTGTATATTACAAAAACATAAATTAATATATACCATCAGAGCAAAGGAGAATAATTAAAGATGAACAGAAATAAATAAACAAGATATTCGCCACAAAGGTTCAGTGCAAATGTAAGATAATTATCAAACATCACAAAGCAGCGCATACCCAATAGAAATGCGCGAGTTAATCTCAAGGGCAGTAAATAATAAGGTAACATGCAATAAATCAACGTACAAACATCACAAAACAGGGAAAGTCAAGAACAGGGGAGAGATACACCACCAACAGATGTTTGGAAACGCCACATCAAACGCCAGAGAATTTGCAATCTGGAAAAACAAATGTAATGTACTACGTATATACAAAAAGGAACACTGTTTACTCAAATTATAATCCATATGGGGTTGAACAGGGTATTCCATGCTTTAAACAAAATCCAATGTTTTTTGCAAGGCTCTAAAACAGTGTTTCTTAACCAGGAGTGCATTCACCCCCAGGTGGTGCGAGACCCACATTCTAGGAGTAAGAGAGGTACCAGATATTTTAGAATATACTATGAACACTGTGAAATACACAAAACACAAATGTAATTGAAAAAAAACAAGAACATTGACAACGTGAATTAAATACCTAACCTTAGTCACATTTTGTAAATAACATTTTCTCAAAGCATACACGTACACCTTATTTACATTTCTAGACATTTTGTTTCTTACGAGCTAGACGATAATGGAGTATGAGGCTTCTTAAGATGATGGAGGGGTGTGGGACTTCTTAAGTTGCGGTAAAAGGGTGCGGGACCTCTGAAAGGTTAAAAAGCACTGCTTTAAAATCAAACAAAACAAGCAAAGCTGTCCTTCATCAAAAACTCTGCCTTTCATGCCTTCTTATGTTTTCATTACTATATTAATAAACATATGAGGGACTTCATAGTGTCAAGGAGTGGGTTATATAAGTGTCTGTCTGTGACCAGAGCCAAGGTCTGTGTGATGTCAGAGACAAGACAAAAGAGTCTGAGAGAGATCTGAGGTGATAGATAAGAGATTCTGTTGATGGTGGATGATGTGACTTATAGTTATCGAGGGTGAGAACACAACATGACTCTCCTCTCGCCAACCTTTTGTTCTTCTTCTTCTGCGTTCGTCCTGAAAAGAACGTTGGTTACGTTGTGTCGCGTTTACAGCGCAGCTGCGATATTTGCGCCTTTCAGCCAGACACATCCGATATCAGCAAGGCATTTTTGTGACCGGGTTTGCCTTCCCTCTTCGATCCCTACTCTCTCGGTCAGACTGCAGTGATGCAGCCTGTTTCCAGGACCACCACTTGGAGGTGGAGTAGGGTCTTGGTCAGCTCTGGTTCGCTGACCCTGACGCAAGCAGTCAAGCTATGAGTCGCTGACTGCATTAATCTCTCTTGCTGCGTCTTTGGTCCCGACCTTTTGTTCAACTACTGTCACACCGCCTCCTACTCAATTAAGAGGTAAGGGTTTTATACACTACGGTGTATCCACTCACAACAATAAAGTACAAGTGAATAGTACAGATCCAATGAGAAAAGTAAAAGAAATCTGATCCGGTTAAATAAATACGAGTATATATCTCTTTTATTGAAACAACACCTAAATAGCTGCTGGAAAAAAAAAGAATAACATAAATATCAATCACGGCATAAAATACAGATGGAATAAAATTACAATGCAGGTCTTTAAGAACGAGACACCAAAATTATAAACACTCCAGAGACAGGTAGTACACAAAATACAGACTACCGCAGGAAAAACCACACAATGGTTACCCACTCCCACAAGTATGGGGTTGTACTTTAAATCTAATAATCCGTGGTTGGAAAAGAACCTTGAATACACACCAGTCCCAGTTATGCCTACACACTAAGCCTGCTGACTTGTCCCTGTCAGCGACTTTGCTGACGAACTACACTACCCAGTCTAGTACACAGTTTCATTTAAAAAATCTACCCTAATTTAGAGTGCACTCTTTTCCCAACTCCCTGTTCGTTGGCACGCGTGCTTTACTCCACAGGGATCACTGCTGGCCACTGAAGATATGATACCCTCTTTTCTCCAGTGAATGGCTAACAAATCCTTGGAAGAAATGCACCCAGCATTAAATCCGGGCAGTTGCGGGGTGAAACACTCAAATAATTTATATGCTGAAACTAATCCACATCTGGATTTGGCCCACTACTTTGTTGCAGCCCTCAAAACAAGAATGAACGAGGTGCCTTTATGAACACTGAAGCCACAGGAGCAAGGCGCTCCTCTTGCTAATGGATTTTCCGAAGAAATGCTGTTTCCCAATCACGGGAAAAACACCGATGACCCGTAGTAGGGTGATGAACTGGGCATGCCTATATCTACGTGCAACCCAACTGTAAAGGGGTCGTTGACTGAAGCGACCTTCCACTGAAGGCAAAGTCTCCACAGAAGACGTTAACCACAGAAGGCGAAGTCCTGCCTACGGCTCAGTTGATTGCCGGAGAAGGCCGACGCATGCGAACAAAGGTCAGAATATCCCATGTGGCGAAAGGTTTTATATGTGTGAGATGATAGTGCTAGAGTAGAAATAGTATTCTCTCCAGAATGTGTGAGGTCCCAGTGACAGAGAAGTACACTGGTATCACTCGATAGTCACGGCTGTGAAAGTATCTGGACTGAAAATATTCAGAGAACAGTCAGACCTTACTGCGCCACCTCCGCTATGTGACCACCTGTGATATTAATAAACATTCAACCAAACTCACTATCAACTATATTGAATGAATAAAGCTGGTGAATACAATTTATATCCTCTTTATTTACATCTATCTAATTGTGGTGATTGTGTGTGACTGGTGATACAAAAGTTATATTTATACAAAAAAACCAAATTGGCGAAAACCCTTACAGTTTTTACAAGTTAAACTAAAATGTCATTTCTTTAGACTCTTCCTATTAGTTGGGTAATAGACTTCTTCACTGTCTTATTCACTTTATAACTTTCACTAGTTTATCACGCAAATTGTCATCACAAAACTCTGCTTGACAATTATCACTTCTTGGGTGCACGATTGTCACAAATATCACTCATCTGTTTTTATAATCAGTGTTCATATGAGATGTACAGCTTCAGTAGGTCGTGCTTCTACCAATCCAGGCACTGCTGGGGCGATTAGCCTTGATCATCGAGCAATTCTTGATCATTGACCTCTGACTTTTGGTTGACAAATATGAACCTGCAGATAATTGTAGGATATGTGGCTATTTGTGGATAAAAATTACCACATTCCTATTGTAGGTGAGATGAATTTGTTTTCAGATGTATGCGTGAAAATGCATGATTATGGATCAGTGACAAGACAGGTGTCTACTGTGGAACATTTTATAAAATCAAATAATACAAAATAATATGTACACACATATATGGTATGAGGTTATAGTATCCCCCTGCCTGACACGTTAGCTCTGTAAAGTGCAGTAACTTGATGACAGAATGAATAAGCCCTGATAATGATTGTTGGTAGTCCTGAAAAAAATTGTTATTAGTCCTGAAAAGGATTGTGCTAGCCTTGATACGGACTCAGTCATGGTGGTTATATTTCGGGTTCCAATCTTCAACAATCATACCAAGTAATCAATTAATATACATGATACTTTCATAACATATAGATTAAACAAATCCTGAAATAAAGTTGTAATTACTGTATTATTTTACATAGTAACTTTACATACCCTCGCAGGATCTAATTAAGATCAGTAAAGACTGGCTTTTGTGGAGTAACAGAACTGCCTGGCTGCAAATAACAAGATATTGGCCGTGACACGTTTCTCTCTCTCCAGCCGTTGTCCTTCTGTCTTGCTTCGCTGTACAAGTGAATTTGAAATCATTTACGACCGCCCTTATATATAGGGAGCTGTCGGGCGTACAGGAAACAAGGCTCGCAACTCCAGCAAACTTCCCAAAATAGTTGTAACTTCGAGGGGGTTGTACTAAATGAGTTTCCAACCTTGGTCTCGTGCATTTCACCTTTCCCAGTTCAAGCCTTTGGAGTTATATATTTCCGTTCTCCGTGAGTTGACCTTTATATCCATATGTTGTTTTCCCATATCTGTCGTGTTAACGATTTTATATTGAATTATGAATAGGAAAAACACAGGATTTCTCAAGGCACGGACACTTAGTCTTGCAAAATTCTTCACAACTACTTACTCCCTTCTGATTTCCTTGTACCTATACATAATTGAAGATATTCCCGTCAAAAGGAGACCATTCTCATCCTTGTCTGTCATTCAGTTCTCCTTCCCGATCGCTAATTCTAACCATGTTTCGGACGATTATTCTTCCTTATACAATCGCCGACGTCGTTCTATCTGACCGTGGGAAACCCCTTCTCTGATTGGCTGCCCTAGATACACACAGGAAAATACCCCTGCATTCCTTTATACAGGCCAGCACACTGGTGTCCCACTTTTCGGTCTTCAAACATTTAACTAGGCAATGCGTAACATGCGACATCCCACTAAACTCACATGCGGGCAGACTGTCTTATGTTGCTATTTCCCAGGCAAGAATTTCCAAGACTGACGCAATTTACAGACAGACAAGGACCTCTTTTATACTACCATCTTCGGTCGCAGGTGCTCCCCCAGTCAGGAACACGTGCACAGAGCAACAGACGAAGACACGTAATACTGGACCAGAACTTTCTCTAAAAGACGCAACTACCAAAAGATTTTGCGTAACGGGTTGACGGCCGTCTACGATGAAATCGAAAAACAAGGACACCTGCGCACCCCGTGCCTCTAGAACCCTCGTAAGACTAACGTAATAGGAGCTCTAGGAAACATGAAAACGTTGACGGTCTCCGTTTGTCAAAGACCCAGACATGAATGACCGCCCAAGTTTCTACGTAACGTGATGTCATTCAACAGGACTACTGGGACAGGTCTCCTGGAAGAACTTGCCCTCAAAAGACCAAGCCGCCTCTACAGAAATGCAAGAGGGGTACTCACGTGGACAGTGAATCGGTGTTTTCAAAAGAAAGCAGAAAAGGATTACCGCTCGTGCTCAACCATGTTTATGAGCGGCGAAGATTCTCTCCCGCTGGTCCGATTACAGGTGTACTTACGCATTCCTACATCAATTGTTGTTGGCCCAATGAAAACGAAATCAAAGAACAATGCCACTCTGCAGGGTAGGTGCCTGACCGAGTAATAATGGGGGTTACTGCCCCGTATAACCACATGAAAAGAACGAAATACAGAGAGACGGTGACTCTAGAAAAAAACTAAGAAAAAAAGAGAAGGGACGGGTTGGAAAATGGGAAGTAACAGCCATTTTGCCACACATAGCGCCTCATCAGTTGCCAAAGTGTTTCTCTGATTAAACTGTCAAAGACTTTTTAAGTTCAATAATATTAATTGAAAGCGATCACCTACCCTGTGTAATGCTTATTGCAAAGGGAAAGACCACCAGACACAGGAAACCGAAACAGACTTTCCAATATCATACAGGCCCACATGACAGTATTAGCCCTGTGCACATATTGCATCAAACTGCGAAACAGAAGACATCTCGAACACCTTTTACACAACTTCCCTGGTGGGGTGGGAACAGTGGAGACAGCATGGCTGGAAAAGTAAAGAGCAGCAATGTCATGGCGGATAGCATGAAAGAGAAGGAAACTGAGTACTGAAGAAGTGGAAGATTTTAAGGAGAAAAAGCAAATAGCCATCAGTAACTTCAAGGACGTGGCAAGAGAAGCTAAGGACTCAGTGTGGGAGGCCTTTGTGACACAGGTGGGCACTGACAAAACACTACATAAATTCTGGTCCTTACATCGAAGAAAGAGTAGGAAATGTACAATCCAACCAATTCTTAATATTTTCAGCTCGACAGGGATAAGCCTGAAAACCGGTGCCGAAAAGAGACATGTCTTACTCGAGCGTTATATTTGTCAGACAGATAAAGGTAATAAAGCTGCCCGCCAAGAAATTAAAGATCATATCCTGGAATGCGACATTTATTTCGACCTCATAACCGAAGACGACGTTGTGTGCACCTTAGAAACAAGTAGAAGCACTGCCATGAGTCCTGATGGTGTACAGTATCACCACATAAAACAGCTCGATGACACGGGAATTAAGAGTGACTTCAACACCAGCATACTGCATGCGGAGGTACCGGAATACTGGCTATATAGTTACCTACGGCCACTTCCTAAACCTTTAAAGACCCCACACTTTTCAGCGGCTATAGAATTATCACAATGCAGAATGTCTACGGTAAACTACTAGAAAGGATAATAGCACGGAAAATAACGAATCACCTCGAAAATGCACAGACTCTACCTGATACTCTCGGAAGCTATAGGTCCATGAAAGTAACATAGGGTAAAGCTGGAACTTTTGCTTATGATGTGTACGAGGTGTTCCATGGTAAATGAGAAAAAGTTGCTGAAGCATTTGACCTAGAGGATGCTTATAATACTGTGAACTTTGAAACATTAATGAACTATGTAATGGCTTGCAGTGTTAACCCTTGGCTAACAAGATGGATATCAACTGCCTTAACTGAGAGATCAGTGGCATTTCGCTTGGGAACATGGACATCAGACCCAATGCGCATTAGCCCGAGATTACCCCAGGGTTTTCCACTATCACCAGTGCTGTTTAATATCTATACAGCAAAAGTAGCCACCATTCAGCCAACTAGGTTTGGGACGAACATTGACTTTGGTTGATGACATACTCATTTACAGAACTGGCTCTAACCGACAGGAAGTGGTTAATAGCATACATGGGACATTACAGGAGGTGTTTAAATGGTGTGACGAACTAGCTCCAGAGTCAATCTCAACAAGGCCTGCGTGATGTGGTGCTCCTTAAACAACTCCATAGTGAAAACAGATATAACTCTGAATGGACAGAAAATTGAAAGACAAGGAAAGCTGAAATACCTTGGAGTTACATTCGATTGCGGGTTATCGTATAAGTACCATGTTGATCACATCAAACAGAAATGTAGGATAGGCCTGGCAGCCCTGAAAATAATGGCCGCACCGCATCTAGAGTAGAGATTACTATGTCTTCTTTATCATGAGCTCGTCGAACAGTCATTGAGTATGGGCTGTGAATACTCGCGCTGTCAGTAACACAATGTAAACGACTAGAACGCATTCAAAATGAAGGGATGCGTATAGCCTTGGCCTGTACGCAAGATACCCCTATTGTGACATTGAGGTACATGCTTGGAGTGCTGACGATTAGATCCAGATATGCCATGAAAAAGCCTGTCTGCAAGTAACTACAAACAAACGGCGCACCATGCATGGAAACAAATCTGACATTAAAAGAGCAAGGAATAAAGAGAGGGATGGCACAGGCAGAGGCAACGATCAAACAGGTGACCACAGTTGAAAATATACTCATGGAAAAAAAATAAGTGTGTAACACTTTATAGGGCACTGTGCGTGATTTCATGGATGAAATGAAATAAAAGTTGGCACACAATGTGGTTGAATATTGAATAAAAGACCAAGTGATCACTTTGATTTTAGTGAAAGTGTCATGAAAGAAAGATAAAATCTAAAGTCAGTGTGGCATCCCCACGAAAAAATGAAATCTTGATTTCAGTACCGTGTATGTCCACCTATTCCGCACTGTTCTGCACGACACGGGTCTTAAACCTGGAATGTTCCTGGCAGTCCATGTTGCCTGAATAAACCTGTTACGCAAGTGCATAAGGCGTATGTAACGGTCTTGTGCAGGGGTGGTAACTCGTGGTCGGCCACTTCTATGGCGATCAGCAGTGGATCCAGTTTGGTGGAAACGAGCTTACGAGCTTTAATGCGTGATATAGTGTTCCTGTGAACATTGAAATGTTGTGATACAGCTAATATAGTCGCTCCAGCAGCCAACATCCCTATAGCTATTGCTCGCTGTTGTTGGTTCAATCTTGGCATTGTCAAAAAAGATGTTTCTGTTGGACTCTTGGTACTCTCTATTTCAACGATTACGTTTTCACATGCTTGTGAATAGAGCTACACATTTACCTTCCTTTTATCTGTGATAAATTCTCCCCTACGGCACTTTTCACGTGATTTATCTTGCACCATGATTATCTCCCTATGAATAGTGCGATCCAATTGTAATTGCACGGGTAAGTGAACAACACTCACACAGAAATGTGTGCCAACTTGCATTTGAGTTCACCCAAGAACACACGCACAGTGCCCTGTTGAGTGCTGTACACTTACTTTTTTTTCCATGAGAATATATTAAAAGGGGGGAGAGTGGAGTAAGTCAGATGAGAATTGGATTAACTACCAGCAAGTCATCATTAACTTTGGCTGAGAGGGTAGAACCTGGGGCAATAGGAAAGCAGAACGTAATTAATCGACTAATACATGATCATGTCGGGAATAATGATGCCATTGTGTATACTGTGATGAGAAATCAGGTTGAGGTTTCTCTGCTAGGGTAAAGGGCAGAATCGTCGCCGAACATAGCGGGGCTTACAAGATAACAACTCCACCATGAGAATGGAGGTCGAGGCTGTTACTGCAGCCTTAAGGTGGCTAAGTGAAACTCCATTAACAAAAGCAATCATTCAAAATGTTCAAAATGGTTGGCTACGGCATGAATGGAAAACATTCATAGAAGCTTCAAATCTGCAGGAGCTGGTGTGAATATACTGACCTGGTCATGCTGGTGTGCGCGGTAATGAGATAGCTCACAGACTAGCATCAAAACCATCCACATTGGGAATACTGGATATGGATAAGGGAGAGATACTGAGAACAATTAATGATCACCTGTTAGAGAATGACACTGCAATAGATGAAGCATCAAGGTTAAGACATGGAATTTGGCATCAAACGTAAGGCTAGCAGAGATGGACGTATGAGAGGATGCATCCGTCGTGTATACAACCAGCGAGCTACAGGAACAGTTAGCATTCACATTCTTCAACATATACTGAGGGAGACTGAGCATCTATGGGTTTGCCCTGAGTGCAATCATGTCGATTCTGTTCAACAATAATAAAAACTGTGAAAGTTATCAACTTTATCCCAAGATATGTTCTGCTTGCTGGGACTTTTGATATTTACCGAGTTATAGTCTTAGTTTTGATACATATCTTGAAAGCTACGTGAAACACTTAGCTACCTTCTCTAACGCCTCTTTAATGGCGTGTGTGCATTAAGAATTTCGAGAACTTATTTCGAGGTAATTTACCGTGTTACGAGTTGTTGTTCCCCTTTCGGATCCCTATAAACACGGGCGTGTGGATAGGACACAAATGTAGGAAACCTATTGATAGCATTGCATAGCAGTCTTTGTTCTACAATCACCAGGATGAGAGGTAGGTAAAGGTAAAAGCAGTCCCATAGGTCATAGCAGATACTGTTAGAGACTTCGTCATACTTCTTCTTCTTCCGTCCTTAGCCAAAGACCGACCAAGCAGTCAGAGGCCATCACGCCTTGTGGCGTCTTAAGGGAGGGGAGTATGGTCCAGCTTTTTAATGAGGTGGGGTAACAAGTTCTCTTCCTCGATGCTTTTGCCGTCCTTAACTCAATAGCACAGTCAGGTACTCATTTGCAGCTGGGTAGACTGGAGAATGACGCTACCAAATTTCGATCCCGGAACCCGATAACTGGGCCGGAAAGAGCTCTAACCGCTTAGCCAATTGGACGCTTGAGAGAGATATAGGAAAACCAAATAACACTTGCGCCGAGATTCATCCATACAAGCCAAGGAAAACAGATGCTCTTAGAGTGTGAACAGATATACCTCAAATTAGAATAACATGATAAATATATAATAGAAGCAAGAATAAGAATGGCTTAAGTGCCGAAAGGGTCAATATTGCAAGCACCACGAGGGCTTTGGGACTGATACCTGGGTCAAGCTCCAGTATTACTAGCTGTCTCCCTGATCGCACTTCCGGTGCTGGGTCCTCAAAATCTTAGCATCTGGATGTCCCCAGATCCGCTGTACAAGATTCGAGGTGCCTGACATCCTCCTGTTTTGATGATTCCCGCCTCTATGTACATTGGTTGAGGATACCCAAGTTCATATCCACGTAAGTGTAATAAAAAAGGACAATATTAGTAATAATAATACTAGTTAAGAAAAACATGCCAAAGAAAATAATCAAAATGTTCTAATATTTAGTTTAAAAAAACCAAAAAACAAAAACAAAAAACATGAAATAAAAGAAACAACTCATTTAAAAATAAAACTCATAATGTAATGAAAAACAAGAAAATGTTACACACGACACATGGAGACTACCGATAACACAATATTGTACACTGTAAATGTCAAGAAGTAAGAAAGCAAATTCTAATGTAAATCGTCATCCACCAACAGCAAACAATAGGTCTTTGAATATAGCATAAGATTGAAAATAAAATTACCATAAATACCTTAATTGTAACAGAAAATTAAGTTGAACAGGGTACACCAAAATGATGGATGAGCAGAGGCAAATGAAGACCATCTAATGTTAGTCCACCCTCCTACCATTTCCACGTAAAAAAGGCCATACAATGTGGATACATATATCATGACAACAATACAGACAGAGTTGGAAGAACACACAATGATATCAAAATAAGAATAGAAAAGGCAAGGGAAGCCTTCATTGCGTTGGACAATATTTGGAAATAAAAACACATCAAGTCCAACACAAAGAATAAGAATCTTCAATCCAAATATCAAGTCAGTCCTCAACCTTCCTGTGGAAACTGACACGTCAACAACAGTTCGGACAAGTCAACGAGATAAAATAATTTAATTCAGCCATTAAATACAGAACACGACTTTCTGGTACTGACGGGCTAGGCACAACTCAGAGAAAGCCGATATGAGTTATATTAAACAATCAGTAATAAACCACATATATTATACAAATAAAGACTGAAAATAATTTATGTCAAAATATGTCTATAAATCTTAGAAGTCGCGTGACAGTTTGGTTTGGTTCTTTGAACCCTGCACTTGAAAACTGGTGTTTGTCGTGTGCAAGGGATACTCGGTTCAACCCCATATGGGTTATAATTAGGGCATATAGTTTTCATCATTCTATATAGCGCATTACATTGTTGTTGTTCTTGCGTTTTGACTCTTCCAGGCTGTCATTTATCTGCCGTTTGTTGTGGCATTGTTTAATATCTATGGTGTTTGTAATATACCGTATCTTCTTCCATGATACTATATTGATCTCTCTTGCTATTGACAACTTTTTAAATGTATCTGCTGGGCGTTTGTTGGTTTTTGGATTGGTAGTTTTTTGTTTGTTTTTTCTTGTTCTGATATTGTATGGACATATTTATTTATTTATTTTTTGGGGTGTTTTGGTTTTTCCTTGTCACTCACATTTGTTCTGGTTGTTATATGTTGGTTCTTGTTTTGTTAATATAAAATTGTTTTATGTTGTGTATCTCCTTGTGTAGGTCAATTATAGAACAGTTTCTAGTGATAGTGAGAGTTTTGGGTTCTCAAGTATTCCATAAGTGGGTTTCTGTGCTGTTCATATTTCTTGCATGTTAGCACATAATGTGCTATGGTGTTCTTCTCCAGACATGTTACACAGTAGGGTTCCGACAGTCGACGAAAACGAAATTTCGGATAATTAATTAACTCTGTGTCTGTAAGTCTATGTGTGTATTATCAACAGAATTAAGAAAGAATATTACGTAGAACCGTTTTAGTCATTCACAGAAGAATTATAACCTGATCAGTAAGCAAGCAAAAAGATCATTCAGTGACGCTAAAGAGATTAATTTTTACAACCAAAACATGTGAAACATCTTCCTTCATAACCCTCCACTCCCAAAGAAGCATAGGCCTTCAACAAACACATGCCAAGTCCTCCTGTCACATGCCATCATCTCAAGTTCTTTCCACGTTCTCCTCATCATTTTCACCTCTGTTTCCAGCTCTCTTCTCCATGAGCTTCTTGGTCTACCTCTGCCTCTCTTGCCCTGGGGGTTCCAGAACAAGGACTGCCTGTGAAACATATCATGGAGATAAAAATGGCCAATGGCCATGTTCTGAAAGAGACTAATATGCAGAGGTAGCTTACTGCACTGTAGGAAGGAATCTTCAGTTTTTGGACTTCTTTATATACATTTTTTTGTTGTCCGTGTTTCAGAGTCATACAATAGGACAGACCTGACATATGAGTAGAACATTCTTATTTTTGTGTTAGTGTTGGTTTTTTTTTAATTTTTTTAAATTTTCACATATATCCGAGCGCAATGAAAACTCTCCTTCATCATCATAATCATCATCACCCCCTACCCCCAATGAAGCATCGGGCTTCAACAAACGTATGCCATGTCTTCTTGTCCCGTGCCATCAGCTAAAGGTCTTTCCATATCTGTCTCCAGTTCTCTTCATATCTGTCTCCAGTTCTCTTCATATCTGTCTCCAGTTCTCTTCATATCTGTCTCCAGTCCTTGTCATGCCTAAATCCAATTCTCTTCTCCGTGTGTTCCTTGGTGTACCTTACCTCTCTTACTCTGGGGATTTCAAAATAAAACAACCTTGTAATGCTAGCAACAGGTTTTCTCAATGTGTGTCCTATACATTACCAGCGTCTTCTTATTATCTCTTGTTCCACTGGCACTTGTGTGGTTCTTGTCATCAGTTCAATATTAGTGATCTTGTCATAACACTTCAATCCTTTAATGCTGCGTGTGGTGGATTTGATGTTATGAATTGTTGTAGGTATTATTATATTTGTATTAAATGAGATTAGCTATGAAGGTCCCTGAATATACCCAATAATATTGTGAACTTTTCAGGGTACCTTTCCACTACCACCTTTTTATCTCATTCAAAATGTATTTATATTAGTATATTAAATGACTTCGTGTTGTGTCTAGGGTTATGAATGTAGAGTGTGATGCACAATAATCAACAAACATAAAAACAAATAGTTTATTATTCACAACAGCACACAGTACTACCACAATAACATACAAACGACACTCTAAAAGGCTATCTTATTTAAGACTGTGGTTGAAATTTTGTGTAAATAAGATTTTTACAGTTTTATTATCCTGATTCAAATTTATTTGTAATCAGGACTGACAATTTAAAAGTGAAATCAAAATAATCATTTACATCAGTCAAATAGCACAATAGATCCTTTGTCCATATATATTTTTTTTTCTAATATACGTCTGTAGTGTTCTCCTACTTTAAGGTAATACTGGTGGTACTACTAGGTTGTTGTTTTAAATCATGTCCTTTTAAAAATGTTTGTTTCTATTTTGTCACTTGTGGAACTATTAAATATTTGTCCCAGTTTTATTCACTGTCATTATATAGTTCTTTTAAAGTTCTGTAGTTGAGCTCTCAGGTGCCGAACGAGAACTTAACTTGGCAGTAGAATATAGGTTGAACCTTTCCTCTGCTCGCTTGACAATCTGTTCCCTGTTTGATTGGCAATGGCCACTAGCATGGGCTCGCAGTAAACAGGCAGAGTCCTGAATCAATCAATTTTCAAGCGTTTGGTACCACATTAACGTCAGTACCCAGGACCTCTGAAATGTGAAGGTATGCATCCTTCGTAATATCTAGCATACACTAATAGTCCACAGTTAAGGACATGTACATTACAAACAAACAAAAGGATCATATCCTTATACAAACCTATGCCACCATTTTCTTTTGATGTGACAATGTACACCAGTATTCCTTTCCCTAATAGTTACAACGCCACTGCAATTCCAGCTGTAATCTCTTCCATATAATATGATAGGTGTTATGCTCCTTTATGACAATCATACATATTCTTGTATTTTACACCTCTCTGACAGTCTATCACATGGTGGATCAATCTTTAGGCTTTGCCTCATGTTCGCTATAGACCCACTCATGCCCAGACATATACTGAAGCACATTAAAAACGCACCACCTGTATAATCCAGGAACAGAGTGTGAAATGTAAATATAAGTGTGTACAAGTTTACATATTTGGAATCTTTATTCATTTTCCTATGAATCCATGCTGGTCATTAATTTGTACATTTGATTGTTATGAAATTCATTGCATTCTGTGCAGGCAAGGGAGAAAACCAAAAATACAAAAAATGCACGTGCGTTATCCTGCTGGAGAAGCTGCAAGTTTGGATAAATTGTGAACGCAGGAGCAACCAGTGCATCCAGAACCTCATCTCGATATGTCACAGCATTAACATTTCCACGGAAGACGTGAAGAGGCAAGCGATGGTGAAAACTGAATCCTCCCCAAATGTGAATACTGCCACCTCGAAATCGGTTGACACAGCAATCTGCAAAGCGCTCTTCACACCGTCGCTAAATCCGCATACGTCCATCTGCAAAGGATATGTTGAATCTGTTCTCGTCTGTGAATAGGACAGCATTCAACTGCAGTCTAGTCCATCTGATATGTTGCTCTGCCCATTGCAGGCGCTGCTAACGATGTCTGTGAGTCAAGTTTGGCCCAACATAAGGTCGTCTTGCAGTAAGGCCTGTATCTCTGAGTCGTCGTATGACTGTCATTCGAGAGACTTGCCCATGTCTACCCACTATTGCTCTTGCTGTTTGACTTGCCGGGAGAGTCAATTCCTTAGGTGACTCAGCACAGTATGACGATCTTGCGCAGGGGTAGTAACTCGTGGTTGGCCACTCCGAAGTCTATCCCGGGCACTGCCAGTGGTTCCGTAACGTTCATCTAGACGTACAATAGTGCTGTGGTGGCAATTCATCCTTCTGGCAATGGCCCGCGAGCTCATTCCGGTCTCCAACATACCAATGGCTCGTTGGCGGTCGTTTTCAGATAGTCGTGGCTTTTCAAGCACATGTACTGGGTGTTTTGTCTCAACGGCCTTTTTATACCGAGTATACTGCCACAACGCGTACACATTTTCAGGGTCATAGCTGTTGAGAATCGTGTTGCACGTGTAACTTTCATCGTTTTCATGTAGTCTGTACACACACCCATGGGTTGAATCTTGCACTTTCCATTCCAGCAGCCATTCGCTCTCTACCGCATGGCAAACACGGGGAAAATCCATTCCCACCCTTTTTTTTGCCAGCTTCTCGGCATCAGTATATATAATAGTGGTGCGTTTTTAATGTGCTTCAGTATATATTATTATTTCACATTCAAGTTTTACATAAAATACAGGTTAATAAATGTCAATCTTACCACAATTTTCAATGAAATATACACAGAGACGATGACTGACACAGTTTCGATCTGTTTTATTGCCCAGGCTGCTTAGAACTTGTATTTTAAAGCACAGCCTGCTCTCATCTATCACTGTTGAAAATTTTCTTAGAAATGGCGTCCTCCCCAACGCTTATTCTGACAATATCGATTCAGTTAGCCAATCGCTATTAATATCACAAGGGTAAACAGTCTTTTTCAAAAAAATATCATTCAAACTTTTCCTATGTTACTAGGTTATTTATGTTTATTCAAAGGTCAGCCAATAATATTTAGTCTCACTTCAAATGCCACCCAATCAGATTCACTGTACTATCCTAGCCTATCTGTCACCTACTTTTTTCCCAAAAAATATGCGATCCAATCTAAGCAGATATGACTTGACCTGACAGTATCTCTGATCTCCATGTATTGTTTTATCAATATTTAATTAGTTAAGGGACTATTTATATAACTAATAACATATTCTTGGTCAGCAAGTCTTCAGGTACACGAATATACAATTTTTAAGGGGCTATGTGGTTTGGTTCAAAAATTCTATCTTTTTTTCTATGTTGGTTGTTTATTTTTAAACTACCTCCTGTTCACTTCTTTTCTCATGTACTTACGAGATAATTACGAGAGCTTAGGTCATTCATAATAAGAGCTTAACATGTTTACATGACCGAGGTGTCCACAATTCTAACTTTTTCATTGTATTTGGGGAAACCCCTAAGGCAAGGCTTGCCCCTGTGCTATGGTTGCTTTTAGTTTAAAATCAATGCGAAACGAATTAGCATTTCATCTATCCTTACCCCCTCCTCGTTCTACAATGCATTTTAGGCAAATATTTTCTTAGAACTAGGAAAAGTGGGTGTTTATGTCAAGGACGAATTTGAAAAATTGGGGTACCGTTTTGTTCGGCTATTCGTTAGTGTGACAGGGGCGCTAGGTGTTACCTCACACCCCAGACCCGTGCACTAAGAAAATTTATAAAGGATCGTTTGACAGGGGTTGCAATTATTGGTTGCTTGCAACCCTCTCAGCAGCAGACTTAACAATTCAAGCAACCCAAAGCCTTATGCAGATCAACATTTAATTCTACCGAACAGAACCGAACACCAAACAAACAATCCAACAAACAATCAAACGAACACCCAGTCAGTGTTCATAGACTGTCTGAAAAATAATAAATAAAACAATGTCTAAGTGAACATCAATAGCATGGATAATAACACTTACCATACAGAAAACATGCGCCCACCTGATATCATCAACTATCTCACACACTCATGCGTGTCGTCCAATGCGACTAGTATGGTGTTGTGCATGAGGCTGGCAATCGCACCGGGTAACATAGGTTGCTACCGAAACCACTACTGCAAGAGCATCTGAATGCTTCATGCTGAGGTAAACCACACCGGTGGTCCCATGCTCCCTCAGGAGCGGAGAAGAGAAATATACATCTCCAAGTACGCCCACGTGCTCTCACAAACCATGTTCACATAACTATAATAATCAACTACAGAGAAACACCTGTCTCAACTTGCCTTACGCACCAGAAATCTAAATGACTATTCTCCCTTCTAAGTAACCACTAAAGATAAACAGTAGAATAATCAATAATCGTGAAATACACTTAATTACTTTTACATTAAAGGATAAAATAAAATTACTCTTACATTAAAGAATAATATTCTTGGCTTTAACCAAAAACTGTAACTAAATACACCGCGTGTCGCTCGGCATAACATATTATAGGTTTAACACGCGGAGCATGTTTGCTCAGACTCGTTATCGCCGCCTTTTATCACCACGAGGTTACTATCTTGCGATCGCTAATCTTAATAGTCTCACACTATGTCTGCCTTTCTGAAGAATGAAATAATCGCTCTTAAACTTTTACATCTATCTATCTATCTATTTATTCCATTAAACATTAAAATAGCCACATCGATATTATTTCAGAATCCTAGAAAACTAATGCTAATTTAAATTAACTCACGTGCTCAAGGCATTTACAGCTTGGCTCTTGTGTGTCTTCTTCGTCTGTTCTCACTGGGCGGCTGTCTCAACAATCCCAGTTTCGCCACTTGCTACCCCTTTTATAGGCCCTGGCCTAACCACTCAATTTACTGCGCGCTTACGCGCATTAATCTGCGCCACACAGATAACACACGCGATTATTGCTCCAGAATGCATGAAAACACAGATATACACAACTAGAGCAAAAACACTACTAATATGTAGGCTTATTATGGCCTTGTAATAAATCTGCTTGAAGATAACGTGATCAAAAGGCACTAAACCACATAGACGACATGACTGCCCAGATGGGGCCAGCGCCGAGAACGACAGACCTCAAGATGGCGCTGTCACATATTCCCCGCCTGATTTTGTTGTCGTCCCGACAACTGCACTAAATCAGGCGCTTCAGTCGTATTCTCCAAATCTGGAGGATCACCTTTTCCTTCACTTCGTCTCAGGTCATTGCTGGTTACTCTAATGCTCGGACTCGCTCTGTCCATTCGTTGGATGATATATGGACCCCCTGTCATTGTGGGAGCACGAACTACAACGTACTCGTCTTCTGACCACATATCACGAATCTCGGATCTCTCAGCGTCGTGCATTCTCTTCTTCACCAATTCTCCGACCTGTAGTGGAGTAGAACACGACAGCTTGTCACATCTCTCTTTCCGGACTGCTGCAAAACTCTGCAACGGTGGCTCTGCTCTTACGTGCGCCCCTCGTAGCCTGGAAACGTGTCCTTCAACGAGTTTTAGATGGGTCTCCTCCTCTAAATGCCGACCACTTTTCCCGGCGCCCTTATGGTGACAGTTGCCACGGCCATCTCTTGGCTTGCACTGTGACGGCAATGTAGATGTGTTGGTACGCTTAGAGAGGGCGCTCTTTGATGGGCAAACCGATATCAAATGGTCCGGGGACCTACAATGGAAACATCGCTTAGGAAGCGGGCCCTGGGGACACCTGGCTGCCATGTGGTTCGAAAGGTCTCCACAGTTGAAGCATCTTATTTTCCTAGGCTTCCTCGGTGTCCTGGGTCGCCTCCTGCTACCCTTACATCCCTGGCCGCCTTTGACTTTCTTCCCTGCAATAAGCGCCTCACACTCCGGTCGACCACCAACCATCTTTATCTTTGAGCCATTCTGCTCCCCTTCTGTAACCTGACTCCCAGCCGCAGAGGGGTCTAGTTTAACGCCTGTGGACATCGATTCTGTACGTGGCCTAGTTCTCTGCATCTAAAACAACGAACTGTCCTGGTACGTCTCCCCTGCTCCTGAGACATCGCATCAATTTTAGCCTCTAATTGAGCCACCTGTGCTCTCAGCCGCTCTACTTCTGCGCCTAATGCATGCGTATCTGACACAGTCTCTGTTCTTGCCACTTCAACACTGGCAACACAAGCCCCAAAAGCTGCCTCGACACTGGCAACACCAGCCCCAGAAGTGGGTTCAGTCTCCAAAAACAGTAGGGCATAGTCCCTCACCGACGTGAACGATGCTGTAGGCTCCTTGATGATCATTTCCTTTGCAAGCTTTCTTAGTAGGTCATCTCTCAGACAAGCAGCAAACTGGTCACGAAGAAAGGATGGCGCCAAAGGAGTGACGTTGTTCTGCTTTTGAGCCCTTACCACACTTTCAAACACCTCGTGAATGCGATGGGAGAATTCCCAAAGAGACTCCCTTGCACCTTGCCGGGTAGAGTAGAACGCGGCCATTACTTCTGGGATGCTCCGACGCTCCCCATACACCCTAAGAATGGAATGTAGCATTGCTTCTGGGTCACCGTCATCAGCCTGAATCCTCAGCTCCCTACGGACACTTGGGGTCACACTGTCAAGAATAACATCTGCCTGGTCCTCTTTACTCATCATCCCTACTCTCCAGGCAGCTCTCACCTCTCTGACATATTCCTCAGCCGTAGGACCCGTGCGCTCCCCAAAGCACCGCATCCTCTTGTGAGTAGGTACCACGATGTACTGTACTCGTTCTGGTTGACGATCCAGCCCTACTACAGGGTCATCCACCTCAGCCACATCTTCGTTATCAGTCCTACTAGCAGCACGTGTGTTGCGTGCCGCCATCTTGTTGCTAGTAGAGTTGACTAGAAATCTTGGCAAACTGGTTGATCCCGTCCCTCGCCTCGCACTGAACTGGGTGTTCTACTGTTTCGGCTGTTGCTGCTCTGATTGCCGAAGAGTTGCTTCACTGCGTGCTGTCTGTCAATCCTGTCGACGACGCCACTTGTGACAGGGGCGCTAGGTGTTACCTCACACCCAAGACCCGTGCACTAAGAAAATTTATAAAGGATCGTTTGACAGGGGTTGCAATTATTGGTTGCTTGCAACCCTCTCAGCAGCAGACTTAACAATTCAAGCAACCCAAAGCCTTATGCAGATCAACATTTAATTCTACCGAACAGAACCGAACACCAAACAAACAATCCAACAAACAATCAAACGAACACCCAGTCAGTGTTCATAGACTGTCTGAAAAATAATAAATAAAACAATGTCTAAGTGAACATCAATAGCATGGATAATAACACTTACCATACAGAAAACATGCGCCCACCTGATATCATCAACTATCTCACACACTCATGCGTGTCGTCCAATGCGACTAGTATGGTGTTGTGCATGAGGCTGGCAATCGCACCGGGTAACATAGGTTGCTACCGAAACCACTACTGCAAGAGCATCTGAATGCTTCATGCTGAGGTAAACCACACCGGTGGCCCCATGCTCCCTCAGGAGCGGAGAAGAGAAATATACATCTCCAAGTACGCCCACGTGCTCTCACAAACCATGTTCACATAACTATAATAATCAACTGGACATAAAATAATATTCTTCAATACATGTACAACAAATAATCTCAATAATGAGAATTAACTACTACCTCTCAACCGACCCACATCAATACTCGTTCCCGCACTCTGAACATGTCGTAAGTGACGATTGGTGTTTCCATGCTCCACCAGGAGCCAACAGAGAAACACCTGTCTCAACTTGCCTTACGCACCAGAAATCTAAATGACTATTCTCCCTTCTAAGTAACCACTAAAGATAAACAGTAGAATAATCAATAATCGTGAAATACACTTAATTACTTTTACATTAAAGGATAAAATAAAATTACTCTTACATTAAAGAATAATATTCTTGGCTTTAACCAAAAACTGTAACTAAATACACCGCGTGTCGCTCGGCATAACATATTATAGGTTTAACACGCGGAGCGTGTTTGCTCAGACTCGTTATCGCCGCCTTTTATCACCACGAGGTTACTATCTTGCGATCGCTAATCTTAATAGCCTCACACTATGTCTGCCTTTCTGAAGAATGAAATAATCGCTCTTAAACTTTCACATCTATCTATCTATCTATCTATCTATCTATCTATTTATTCCATTAAACATTAAAATAGCCACATCGATATTATTTCAGAATCCTAGAAAACTAATGCTAATTTAAATTAACTCACGTGCTCAAGGCATTTACAGCTTGGCTCTTGTGTGTCTTCTTCGTCTGTTCTCACTGGGCGGCTGTCTCAACAATCCCAGTTTCGCCACTTGCTACCCCTTTTATAGGCTCTGGCCTAACCACTCAATTTACTGCGCGCTTACGCGCATTAATCTGCGCCACACAGATAACACACGCGATTATTGCTCCAGAATGCATGAAAACACAGATATACACAACTAGAGCAAAAACACTACTAATATGTAGGCTTATTATGGCCTTGTAATAAATCTGCTTGAAGATAACGTGATCAAAAGGCACTAAACCACATAGACGACATGACTGCCCAGATGGGGCCAGCGCCGAGAACGACAGACCTCAAGATGGCGCTGTCACATTAGCAAATAATAACACTGGCTAACAAAAAACATTTTTTTTTCTTTCTCTAACATTTCATAATTCTGTATGCACATAGTCGACAGATTTGTGATTTCCCAGAAAGTTATCGACGATCGATTTGAATGCCATCTATGCGCGAAGTTCACTACCATGTAACAAGTTCTCGAATTGTTTGTCTGCAATAACTTTCCTAATCTGAGGTCCTACAAAGATACCTTCCTTCATCTTTGCATCGCTAACTTGCGGAAACTTTTCTCGAAGATAAGTGAAAGCTTTGCTCGTTTTATCTAACGCTTTTACGAAATTCTTCATGAGCCCCAACTTTATATGTAACGTGGTAAAATGATGCTGTCTTTGTTAACTAATGGCTCGTGTATTACATTTTTATGCCCGAGCTGCATACGATCCCTGATAGGCCACACCGTTCTTGCATAATGTTCCTGTCTGTTGCGGCTGTCCCATTCACATAGAAAGCAACAAAATTTAGTATACCCAGTCTGCATGCCCGTGAGAATTGCAATGACCTTTAGGTCTCCACGAATCCGCCATTGGTAGTCATTGTACTTTATTTTTGCCAAAAGTATAGCCATATTGTCATAAGTTTCTTTCATATGAACAGAGTAGGTGACTGGAATTGATGAAAATAAATTTCCGTTATGCAATAACACGGCTTTTAGACTAGTCTTGGAAGAGTCGATGAAAAGTTGCCATTCGTTGACTATGTGCTCATGACCGAGGTGCACCATTAGACCGTTTACATCTTTGCATTAGCAAATGTCATCATCCATCTCAAAGTATTGAACAAGTTCTCTGTGTCTATGACGAAATTTAGATATCGGAGTATTGGGGGCTAAAAGATTCCATTCTTTGAGTCGCGAACCGAGTAATTCCGCTTGTCCTTTGGTAAGAGCGAGATCACGTATTAGATCTGAAAGTTCTGAATGGTTAATTAAGTGAACACCATCATTCACCGGTATATAATCCGAGTCGAATTAGTTTCTAAAGCAGGTAAACTATCACTTTCTGATGGTTCATTCACGTCCAACGGATATTGTTCTGGTGGAACTGGGATTGGACACGTGATTGGATCATGAGGCACTGGTTTCGAAACCGATTCAATATTTGGATAAACCACAGACTTTCTAGTTTTAAAAGTGAAACCATGGATATTTGTCAAGCAGAAGTAACAATCAGTAGCGTGATTTGTCGGTTCACGCCATGTTACTGGCACTCCAAAAGGCATCGACTTATGCTTCGGCGACTTTCGTAACCAACCTGCCAATGTATTTGCACAAGTCGAACAAACTGCATTTGGCTTCTAAGATTTATTTGCATCATCAACTTTCGAATCGAAATAAAGTTTATATGCTTTCTTTAGTAATGGTGTAAAGTTTTTCTGGTCAACACGATCGGTAAAATATCCGAACACGTAACAGAACAGACCAGCCGAATTTCTACAACTTCTAGAAGCCATATTTCGCTCAGAATTATTTCAAAATACAGTAACTATTTGAAAAATAGCGTAACATATGTCATGCATCTTTTAGCAGTATAAAAAGTAGAATTATTTTGCATTTGATTAATTTTTAATAAGTTATATAGTACAAATGAAACGGAGCAAATAACGGTTTCCCAAAAATATATTTATTCACAAATATCTTAAGAACCCGATGTGATAGAGATAAACGGATTTCAGATTTGAAATCAGCACAAGAAACTGACCTAAGAACACTTATTCTTATATAAGAAAGAAAAATGTTGTTTGTCAGTGTAATCTGAAGGCGTAGGCGATACCAACCGTTCTAGCAGAAAATTCTTTTGTACTTTCTTATCGTTGCTTTTATGCCCTATACTGTTATATACTAATTTAGATATTGTATTTAGAAGTCACTACACTGCGCAAGCACTTATTTGTGAAAATCTGTAGCTTTTTTTGGTTGTTGTCCACGGTTTAGAGCCATAGAATAGACCTGACTTGACATTTGAATTGAAGATTTTGATTGTTGTGTTGAATCTGATTTCTTTTTATCTCCATATATTCCTAAAATGCAGCGAACGCTCCTTTGGCCTTTTGTATTGATATTTTTATATCAACGAAGATGGTTGTATATCGCTCCACCTATGTCCCAGTCTTGACTTATAGATGCGAGACTACAACCCACAAAAACCAGCTCCAAACTTCAGAAATGAGATATCTGAGGAAGGTGAAGAGGAACGATTAATTAAGTGAGTAAATTTTTTTTCATTGTCGGTCCCTCCAACTGTGTCTATATTGCTGCCAAGATATTATGTATGATTCTTCATCTTGAATGGTGGTTCTTCTAGTGTAATCAATTATATTTGTCTGCATGTAATATCATTATGTCATTGCTGAGGATAGAGAGCAGTGGAGGACCCTGTCTGCTGATGCTTCCACCATGGCACCCCTACGACCCATGACGGGTTACGGGTTGAGATGATGATGAATATCATTATATGTGTCTTATCCCTGGGTATTTTCAGACGAAAGCTCATTTGCCTTTCGTTTTCTTATTTTGAAGAGGTGTTAAGAGTAGACAGACCTAGGGAACTGCATAATAGAGTCAAACAATATTTAACACGAACAAATGTTAATATATAGTGGCTGGGAATGTGAAGGTCTGATGCTGTTCTTACAATGCTTATGACTTTAACAGATAAAAGTCAATTAATTATCTGTTAAAGTCAGTTATATAACTGGAACCGCCAGGCCTTTACAACCCTTCACTTTAATATTATTCTTGTTCAGAGTTTCTTCTTGATTTTGTTTGTTTGTTTGTTTTATTTATTTAACGTATAAGCACAATTGTAATTGTCCCTATTTACAATGATTTGACAAATGTGATGCCACTTTCTCATATCGGAAGTTTTTCATATGATTTGGAATTGAAAACAATATATATCCTAATTATAACCCATCAGAGGTTGAACGGGATATTTTTCTTCATTAATTTGAAGAAAAAAAAATATTCCTTCAACTTTGATTGCATTACTGCCAATATATATATAAGTATCACCCCTAGTGTGCCAATGATTAAGAAAACATGGACCTAACACCATATTCCCTTCTTCTTCTTCTTTGATCCTTAGCCACCGACCGTCAAAGCATTCAGTAGCCATCACGCCTAGTGGCGTCTTGTAGGGCAACAACAAATTGATTCCACTTTGCTCGGTCGGTGGCCATCCTTCGTACAGTGCCCCAACTCTGGTTCATTCTTTGCATCTCAGCCTCCACAGTCCTCCGCCAGGTTGTTTTTGGTCGGCCTCTCTTTCGTTTTCCTTCAGGGGTCCAAAGCATAGCTGTTCTTGTGATGGCATCGGGGTCTCTTCTGAGGACATGACCAACCCAGCTCCAGCGTCTGCCAGCTATGATGGTGTGCATGTCCTCTTGCTTGCTACGAGTAAGCAGATCTTGGTTAGTGATGGTATTTGGCCAAAAGATTCGGTAAATATGCCTTAGGCATGTTGTGTGAAAAGAGGACAATTTCGACATTTCCTTCTCTGTAACTCTCCAGCATTCCGCACCATAGAGAAGCACAGAAAGCACACAGCTCTGATATAATCTTAATTTTGTGCTTGTGCTGTATTGGGAGGACTTCCAGATGTTGTTTAGGCTAAAGAAGGCTGTTCTTGCCTTATTCATTCTGACATTGATGTCTCTGCCTGCCCCGCTGTCTGGTGTTACTATGCTTCCTAGGTATGTGAAGGTATCTGTCTGTACCAACTGCTGATTCGTTACTGATATGGGCTCAGGGTTGCTCACATTGAGCGTCATGACCTCAGACTTCTTTAAATTGATATTCAAGCCCACCTGCTGGCTAAACTTATTAAGTCTATCCGTTTTTTCCTGGATGTGTTGATGTGAATGTGCTAGTAGTGCAATGTCATCTGCATATTCCAGATCTTCCAATGTAGAAAATGTTGTCCATCTTATTCCTCTTGGACTGCCCTCTGTTGTCTGGCGCATCACCCAGTCTATGACTGTTAAAAATAGAGTGGTTGATAAGGGGCATCCCTGTCGTACTCCTGTCTTCACCTCAAAGGTTAGGTTGCTCTGCCCAACACTACACGTAAAGTTGGTATAGAGGCTTTTTATGATTGACACTATACAGCTTGGAATTCCATAGGCCCTCAGTATTTTCTTTAAACTGTCCCTATGTATGATGTCGAAAGCCTTTTCAAAATCAACAAAATTAATGTAAAGCTGTCTTTGCCATTCTGAGCACTGCTCTATAATGTTCCTGAGAGTGAATATATGATCTACACATCTCCTGTTTTTTCTAAATGCTGCTTGTTCTTTCCTCAGTTTGTGGTCTACTGCCTTTGAAATTCTCTGTATCATTATCCTGCCTAGTATTTTGCTGGGAACTGAGAGAAGAGTGATTCCTCTCCAATTATTGCAGTCTGCAAGATCTCCCTTCTTGGGCAATTTGACAATTATTCCTTTGTTCCACTCTGATGGTGTTGTCCCCGTTTTCCAGACTTGTGCAAATAGTGGTTCTAATAGTTCTGCTGCTAGCTCAGGGTCTGTCTTAAATAGCTGCATTTAAGTTATCATGGCCCGGAGCTTTGCCGTTCTTTAACCCTTTGATTGCTGTGATGATTTCTTCTTTGCGTGGAATGTCTGTATTCACATCTAGATCGTTTTCCGCTTCAGGAACATTCAATTGTGACTCTGGTGGTTCCTTGTTCAGAGTTTCTCTGAAGTGCTCTGCCCATCTTGTTTCCTGTCCCTCTGCTGTCGTGATGAGATTACCTTGCTTATCTCTTACTAATGTAATATTGTTTGCACCTCGTTTTCCGCTGATGAATTTAGTTATTTTGTATACTGTGCTTTGTTCATTTCTCAGTGCTGCCTCCTCTGCCTGTCTTGCAAGATCATCTAGGAAATTCCTTTTGTTGGCTCGGGTTTGGCGTTTAACTTCCTTGTTCAGCTGACTGTACTGTTCGCTATATAGCTGCTTTAACCTGGGGGACTTCGCTTCTGTTTTCTTTCTTTTCATTTCCTTTCTCATCGTTATGGTGTTTAATGTTTCTGGTGTTATCCAGTCTTGCTTCTTCCTTTCCTGGAATCCCAAGCATGATTTGCTGCTTTCTTTGTATATTGTTGAAATGGTGTTGAAATTCTGGTCTATATCATCAGTCAATGTCTTTTCCTGACTTTTGGCAAATTGATATCGTTTTTTTATGTCGGCCGCAAAAGCTTTTCTGGTAAGGGAGTCCTTCAATTTGCTGATGTCAAACCTTTTCTGTGTAGTTACAGTTGGTGCAGCCCTTCTTAGTTTCACTTTCAGTTTTGCTACTACTAAATGGTGATCACTTCCCACATCTGCACCTCTTCTTACCTTCACATCTTGTAATGCATGTCTTCATCTATCGTTAACCATGATGTGGTCTATCTGGTTTCTGTCCCGACCATTTGGTGATTCCCATGTTAATTTGTGAATTTCTTTATGTGGGAAGAGTGTTCCTCCAATGACCAGGTTGTTAATGCTACAGAAACTTATTAGTTTATCCCCATTTTCGTTTGCTGTTCCGCTGCCGCATTTCCCCATTGTTCTTTCATTATATGTATTGTGTGTACCAACTTTCGCATTGAGGTCTCCCATTACTATAACAAGATCATATCTAGGTGTGTCTTCCATTTCTTTCTGCAGTTGTTGATAGAATTCATCCTTGACCTCCTCATCGCTATCATTCGTTGGTGCGTAGCATTGTATTATTGTAGTGTTCGTGAATCTCCCTCTCAATCTTAATCTTATCAGTCTGTTGTTGATGGGTTTCCATTCTAGTAATGTCCTTTCTATTCCTTTCTGTAGAATAATCGCTACGCCTTCATTGTGCTGTCCATCCTCTCTTCCAGAGTAAAGTACTGTTTCTCCTGTTGCTGTTTTAACTTTTCCTGCCCCTGTCCATCTGCTCTCGCTTATCCCTAGAATGTGTAACCTATAGTTTCTCATTTCTGCCGTGACCTGTCTTAGTTTACCTGTCTCGTACATTGTCCTGACATTCCAAAAACCTATTCTTGTATCCTGTTTTGCGGTCAGGACATCCGTTTTTATGTCAGTGGCTTCCTTTCGGCTTTCACCACTGACAGTCATACGAGCCACAGACTCCGAATGTCCATCCCGCAGCAAAGTTTGTTCATTTATTGTTGTTTCCGTAACTTCATTGTTTTTTTTATAGGCTGAACTGCCCATGGAGGACTTCTGGTGTCGTGTATTGTGGTTCGCACTATTGACCTGCCATTGAAACATCATTTTTTGATGATGCGTAGATGGCAGAACGGATAGTGTGATTCGCTTGCATGGCTAGGCGGGGTTGTCGCACGGAAGGTCCAGTGTTCAAATCCTGGGTAAGCCACTCATGTCTGTTGTTTTTCTGTTGTCTGGTGTTCTACTTCTTTATTTCCTGCGAGTGCCTGATAACATACCTTTATATTTGTTTCATATTAATTTAGTGTCAGCCCTATGCTAAAACCCCCAACCTGGAGGACCAGGGTACCAGCTTTTGTCTGACCCCTACCCACACAGACCAGTCCAGCTTGGTTGAACCTACCAGGAGTAAAACTCCCACTGGCATAGCTCTGGGGATTGTCAGGGTACGCAAGCTGCCATACCGCTACAAGGTATAGGTACCATTGATGGCAGACCATATTCCCAATATGCCTCAATGGGCGTGTAACGGCATCCGTTAGCTACCTTTTTACTTCTTGTAGCCCGTGCAGTAGGGCTATAATTTTCCGCATTACATATAAAAACAAATAGGAAGGTATATATCTTGGTCATACCGTGGTGTAAAAAAGAGTTAGTGAGATCATCTTTGAATATACAAAATATAAAATGTTAAAATTACATTGTGGTGTACTACTGAGAAGTGATCAATTTTCGAAGAAACATTATTCCTCAATAACAAAAAATTGAACAAAGATAGTTCCACTGCAGTTTATTATTAATATTTTTGATTAATGTTAATATTGAAAATCCAATACCATAATTCCCGCCGTAAGTACTTCGGTCGGTCGGTCAGTCAGTCACATTTTTCACACCGTCGTTTGCGCACTTTTTCAATTTTCGAGAGAGTACATTAACTTTCAACCACAGCTAAGGGTGTGCAACTGTGGTTGAAAGTTAGACAATAATTTTATTGTTTCCCCTTATATGTATTCTCGAGAAAATAGAAAAGTGTGACGGTGTGCATTAAATCAACATACAATCAAGATACTCTTCTGTACAGTTTCATTCGGGAAACGCATTTAACTCATAATTTTTCTTAAAAATAACATTAAAATGTAAGTTTCTGATTGTTTCTTCAAGACAAAATTTTAATTTAAAGTATTGCAGACTTATTATTATCGATCAAAATGATAAGATGGCTAAAAGGAAGAGACGATCGCGTCATTCACAGCGAGCAAACAGTTTGATTATGGAAAGAAGCCACAACTTTAACTGGAGAAAGGAAGGTGCGGAGATACAGATTAAATCAACAGACAATCAAGATACTCTTCTGTCCAGTTTCATTCGGGAAACGGATTTAACTCATCATTTTTCTTAAAATTGTAAGTTTTTTTGTTTTTGTTTCTTCAAGACAAAATTTTAATTTAAAGTATTGCAAACTTATTATTATGGATCAAAATGATAAGACGGCTAAAAGGAAGAGCAAGCGAGACTATAGAAGAAGCAGCAATGTAATACGTGTAACAGAAACAACACACTATAGGCCTAATTAAAAACCTGCCAATTTTGGCGGGTTGTTGCTAATTAGATTAAGAAACATTCAAAAGATGGTGAACAACTAGATTCATGAATATTTTATAAGGAAAGTGACTCATTAAGAAGCACTTAAAATAATATACCATATGCATCAAATCCCAGATTACATAACGATACAATACTTTTTCAGTAGGCCCCTAAAGGAGAAAACAAAACATCTTTTATTGTCTTTTGCGCGCATATTTATAAGGTTATATTTATATAGCATTGTTATATTTTATAATATAAACTTTTTCAGTAGGCCCCCTAAAGGGAAAACAAAAACATCTTTTATTGTCTTTTGCGCGCATATTTATAAGGTTATATTTATATATAGCTTTGTTATAATGACAGTTATTGTTCCAAAGGAAGGGTCAACAGTCAGTTTGTTAGTAACAAAAGTGAACTACCGAAGACACAACTGGAGTTAGGTAGTGCGATAAAAAGTTTATTTACGAATACTGCTTTTATAAAATGAACTTGTAAGAACATATATGCATGCTTAAACTGTCCTTCTGCTAGGATGCGCTTCGTTCTTTACATTTAAAGGGTAGAATCACAGCTATATAACACAGCAAACGTTTCATTTATTTTGTTCATTGGTATTTGTTGATCAGATCATTTGGTAGAGCCAGTCTGCAAAGATATTCTCACTGAATTTGCAGATGCGTAGCACCTCTCGAATTCGTCAACTCACGGCTATGCATCTGTGACAACCGCTAAGAAAAAGGAAGTACCACGCAAGATCAAGCTGTTGCACGCTAAATAGCCACTAGGCCTAATTCTATTTATTAGCGTACTGTTCAAAATGAATAGTTGCTGTCCTATTTTCACACTGTTAGATTTTATTTTTCATATAGCGCTTGTGGTAATTTCCTATCTTTCGTACCTTTTTGCTCCGCAGTGAATATATGTAGTTAGGTGTTGTTTCGTAGCAGTTAGGGTTAGGATTATGGTTAGTATTATGGTTAACACTAACCCTAACACAAATCCTAATCCTAACCCTAATCCTAACCCTAAGCGATACGAAACAACACCTAACTACATATATTCACTGCGGAGCAAAAAGGTACGAAAGATAGGAAATTACAGCGCTTGTTAACACATGGAGGAATAGGAACATGCATTAACCCTCCGGCAGGCGCGTTTCGTTTCTTCGCAAGAGCAGGCGCATCGCGCACAGAGTGCGCCGCTTAAAACAAACGAATTTACATTGATTCTAACGTCCTGATATAACCAACAGCTCCATGTATATCGTAGACGGTTGAAAGGGGCGTGCTAGTAAGAAAAGTAGCAAACACCTATTTTTTAAAAAAAAGATTTGAGTTGCGGTCCCGGTATTTCAATCCTAACCCTCCGGCGCGTTTCGTTTCTTCGCAAGAGCAGGCGCGTGGAGCACAGAGTGCACCGCTTAAAACAAACGTATTTACATTGATTTGAGTTGCGGTCCCGGTATTTCAATCTTTCATTATCATCATCTTCGCTGTCGCCCTGACATGTATTAGGCTCTTAGTGGCCTGTTACGGTCTCAAATTTAATTGAAAAACAGAAAATTGAAATGAAAAATATACTTACATCACCGAGCGCGTGGCGCACTTTATACACCACTAATGACACTCCTCGAGTTGCGGGACCCTAAATATCTCATTGCACAACATATAACAACACAACTGTTCAGAATGAAAGCTAAGACATGAATGAAGGAATAGCTAAGAGTTCAATGCAGCCAACCGCAAAAAAAACCACGAAATTTGAATTTAATTTAATTTGGCGCACGTTGTGCGCCAACGCGCCCGCCGGAGGGTTAAAATTGATACATTAGTAATCTGTGACACAGTGATGCTTGTTTTGGTGAGGGATTTCAAAGCTTTGTTATTATTTAAAGCAGAGGTTTCCAGCCAGTAGCAGGACATTTGTGTTGCAAGAGATATGCCACTAATATTGCATCTACTGTACTGAGTAACAAAGTTAATGAGTACCCAGACTGTCCACGACTTATGACATTTGCAACTTATGACTACTCGTACTTAAAACAGCCTTCCCAGTAATTCTATATTCTTATTGGTTATTATTTTTAACTCCCATTGTTTGATCGTAAAGTCTAACAACAAAGTGCTGTGCTCTCATGTTTCATTATTTATCACAGTTTACTTACAGGGTTACTTTCACAATTGCCTCCAACTGGCAGAAAAACGAGTGAAGTTCAAAGCCGCAACCAAGGCTGAGTGGGTTAATTATCTGCACATGGCAACAGGAGGCTGACACTTGGGAGTCATGACCCAAGTAGGCCTGCCCCCCCCCAGAGTGTAAAGGAGATTAACCGGCCGAAACACTTGATCGATGGGGGAGACAGCTTCTTATGATCAGATTACCTCCTGTTGTATCGCTCTGTATAGAGTTTCCTATCATATCAGTGAAGCAATTTGTTATAATTTGTACATTGTATTATTTCAATATAAACAAGAGTAAAATTAGTTTTTAAAACAAATTTAAAAAAAAACAGACCCACCCATTTTGTTAATAGTTAACCATATCCTTATGGTTCATATAGTAAGATGTATAGCGACTTCCAACTAACGATCATATCAAACTATGACAGGGTTATTGGAATGGATCCCTTCATGGCATAAGTTGAGGACAGTCAGTTTTATTGTTATAAATTATACTTAGTTTATACATGCACATACTGTTAAGGTATGTCCATTTACAAGCCAAACTAAAATATATTAACATGTTGTTTGTTTTATTTTTGGTTCTCAAAATATCAACCAATAAGCAGGGCCGGTTTATCCATTAGGCTAAGTAGACTGAAGCCTAGGGGCCTGGAGCTGTTGGGGGCCCGTGCATACATTAAAACAATTATGCTAAGGGGTTTTAAAAAAATATTAAAATTATTGATTATAAGTTGAAGATGGGCTCAAACACCAAAAAGCCTAGAGGCCCTTCTTGGTTTAATCCTGCACTACCAATAAGGTCGCAAAGTTTATAGCCTCGCATGATGTCACACACTTCTGATAGCAGTGATGCAGACATTTCCTGTACCTTGCTAGCAGCCATCAGAGTATTTTGTAACAACATTTTAAAAAAAAACAGAGTATTCACCCCAAAAGTCAATAAATGTATCAAGCATTAAAATAAAGTTCAACTTACAGACGTGACCCTCATCTTTTTAAATGGTCTTGTTTTATCTTTATCAACATGTAGCTCTTGATTTAGTCAAGATTTACTATTTTGAAAACTGCAAAGTTCAATCTTAATTCTGACTGACTGTCAAGTTTCAGTCATCTTTTCCCCTGGAGACTGAATGCTGCCTGGTTATGCTAAATTATGGCGTATGTTAATTCTCTTGCCACTTCGTATTTATTGTTCAATGAATATGGTAATATTATGTGCTGGATATGTGCAAGACAAAATTATGTATAAAGATAAACATACGTGTGCATACGTACCATTTAGGGAAAATAATGACGCCAAAGACTGTTTTCTGGTTAGTGCCGTAAGACTGAAATTTTGCGCCAAATAAAACAGGTTTTAAAAAATAACAATATAAAAATAATATATGCCAACATTTCATACTAGAGGACGTTAGAAAGTGTATAGATGAGTGAAAGAATTATCTAAGAAAGAAAAAAACAAAACATCATTATTCTAAGCATTCATATGATTACATACTCATGTGTCATAAAAAAAATGATATGTCTGATGGCTAATTAAATTGTTTTACTATTCATTAAATTTGCGAAGAAATAACCAAAAGAAAAAATAATAAATACAAAATTTACCTATGTCAGAGCTAGACATTTTGGAATAATTAACTCCTGTCGGGATTGATGCATCTGCTGTCTGCCACAAACAGAATCATCATACCTTTATATAAAAAAAATATATCCAGCATCAGTCTTACTTCTAAGCTATGTGAATAGGAAATTGAGCCGTGGACACAAAAATTAAATACTAACAAATATAATAATAATAAAACAAACATGGTCTGTCATTGAAAAATTTGAAATTCTCCACATGAGACTGACTGTGAGAGGCCCAACTTGACTCTGTGCATTATTATTGTTACTTAAGACTTTTAGCACTCTATTTTGAGACTTTCAATTTTACTTACACTCAGTTTAGTGCACACAAGATTATTTCACTGGGAAACAAAATAATTGAAATTTGTGTGCACACATACTATTAAAAATTAAGGATAACATTGATCAGCACAGTCTCTTTTTTCTCCTACACTATGGCAGCCAGAAGCAAGATGCTCACACCCACATTATGTCTATGCTTTTGTAGAAATCAGTTTTAAAAAAAAAGAACAATACAGTAGAACACCTGTGATACTGGGACCCGAGAGGGGCCCAAAAAATAGTAACACAACGTGCCCTACTGTGCATATTATAAAAGTTAGATACATGTAGTTTATATTTCAAATGTGACTTTGTTCCTCACTTTCTTTTCTACAGAAGAATGAGGCACGTTATTCTTATGCTAGGTGTTCTATTGTGTACCTGTCTTGGTGTGCACAAAGAGAATTTCCGCACATGTAAACAAAGCGGCTTTTGCAAGTAAGTACAACTAAGGCATATTTGTTTGGCTATTAGTGTATGTGCATTTTAAGTTGCACATTATACAAATAATATCAGAACCTAAATGTATGTCAATTTCTGCTTTTGTTTAAAAAAAAAAAAAACATGCTGTTCAGTAAGTTACAGATTGTATTTGTGTAAAGTGTATTTATGTACAGAACATGAATAACTTGCAACCAAGTTTCAGTCGTACACATTGTAGCTAACTGTTACAGTTAGTTTCCGCGTGAGAGGTCAAAGAAGACACACGTCTGTCCGGACAGTTTTCTGGTTGATCCTGCCAGTAGTCATATGCTTGTCTCAAAGATTAAGCCATGCATGTCTACATTCACACGGTCTCCCGGTGAAACCATAAATGGCTCATTAAATTAGTCAAGGTTCCTTAGATGTCACGATCCTACTTGGATAACTGTGGCAATTCTAGAGCTAATACATGCTTACCAAGCTCCAACCCTCGCGGAAAGAGCGCTTTTATTATTTCAAAAGGACATAAGATATAATATTCACAGTGACATGAGGTATTGCATATATATGTTTTCTGGTGCCAGACTGTAACGGCTGTGCCGTTCCTTTGATTTCACCAGCAGAGGCATGCTGGATGGGCAACAGCTTGACCTCTTTATCCAATTGCCGAACCTCATGCCCACTGAGACATCATTTCGAGGTACGCTCCTATAGTCAGAAATGACTGAAAAGGGTAGAGATGTTACAAGAGATAAAATATTTTGTTTTAAAAAAAACAGTAAAATTTAAAAAAGAACCTGAGTAGCTTTTTTTCTGCAGTGTATTTATCTTAGTGTAGTATTAGCTACATTATCTTTTGCATATTTGCAGACGCCATCGTAGCTTACAGCCTGGCAGATCCAGTTACATCGTGCAGCCATCTACCCTGCGGATCTCAAAAACCTCCTTCATGGTGGATGTTGTCAACGCCAAGAATAATGTGCATTTTCTTCTCCAAGGCTATGGGCTTCTCAATGGAATCTTCAGAGTGAAGTTGGTGGAAGCAGAATCCATTAGGGAGCGCTATGAGATACCTGTGGGCATTGCATTGCTTGCTGCTCCAGTGGAAGAAGAGTAAGTCCCTATATCTTAACTTGTGGTAGAGTTCAGTTTCCTGCAAACTTATGCTGAACAGTTGTTATAAAATATTAATATGGTATACTGGAGTTAGCTTTACAAATGAACAATACGCTAGAAATACTAGGATATTTCAGAGTTACCTTTCATCAGCCACAGTAAAAAAAAAACTGAAAACAAAGATAAGAAAATGACAAAGGTCGCAGTAGACATGTTGAAAAAATTATTAGTGAATTAACAAATATAAATACTGAACAAGAAAGAAATATCAGTGCAGAAAAACTGCTACAATAACACAGGAAAGAATGTCAAAAATTGGCTGCCACGGCACGTATGGGAGGCTAAGAGCCAGGGTCCAGACCTCCAGGATGACCCAGAGTCTGCTGAGAGGACAACATCAGACAATCTCTGAAGGACCAAGGACTAAAATGGAACCAGGCCAGGAGGAAGACAGCCTATAGGATAGAATGGCGCTCTCTCTTCCAAACCTCTACACCTCACGGTATAAGAGGAACTACTAAGTAAGTAAGAATGTCAAAAGAAAAGTCTGGCCAGGTGTTAAACTTGAAGTGACTAATACGAGGTTCTGCATGGTACTGGTAACCTCCTCATCTTGTAAAAAAAACCAGAAACCACCGCTGCAGGAGCACATGAATGCTTTGGTACAGGCTTCCTGGGAACCAGCTGCAGTGACGGCTGCCTGCTCGATAAAGACAGTGACGGCTGCCTGCTCCATAAAGACAGTGACGGCTGCCTGCTCCATAAAGACAGTGACGGCTGCCTGCTCCATAAAGACAGTGACGGCTGCCTGCTCCATAAAGACAGTGACGGCTGCCTGCTCCATAAAGACAGTGACGGCTGCCTGCTCCATAAAGACAGTGACGGCTGCCTGCTCCATAAAGACAGTGACGGCTGCCTGCTCCATAAAGACAGTGACGGCTGCCTGCTCCATAAAGACAGTGACGGCTGCCTGCTCCATAAAGACAGTGACGGCTGCCTGCTCCATAAAGACAGTGACGGCTGCCTGCTCCATAAAGACAGTGACGGCTGCCTGCTCCATAAAGACAGTGACGGCTGCCTGCTCCATAAAGACAGTGACGGCTGCCTGCTCCATAAAGACAGTGATGGCTGCCTGCTCCATAAAGACAGTGACAGCTGCCTGCTCCATAAAGAGCGAAAAGAGAATGATACTATAGTGGTCATTAGTAGTAAAGGAGAAAAAATTGTATAAGTTAATAAAAGAAAAGATGGGGTTTATAAATGGGGGAAAATTATACATGAACTTTACATGTGTTACGATAGTGAATATATAACAAGTGAGACCTAGCAAGTCTTGAAGCTTGATGTAAAAACACAAATAATCCAGATGTACAAGTAACTAAGAAGTGGCAAGTTTAGATAGAACACAGAGAACAACATAAGACCCCCACAAGGAGTGGATGTGTTTTGATTCTAAGAGAAAAACCAGCTTTGTGAACTACAAGTTCTCAGACCCAAGATTTCATTAAGAAGTTGAATATTGTCTTATTGATCTAAAAGAAATGCATCAAAACAACCCATTTAAATGTGGGCATCTCCAGTTGCTGAATCACTTCAACGTTTGAGAAAGGTGAAGTGAAAACGCTGTGTGTCATTCCATAACTATTTGTATGTTGACACTTCTTACCAAAGCCAGATTAGTAACATGATACTTTGTTACTGCAACATGATCAAATCATTGAGCCTTCCATATATTAACATTTATTAAATTAGAAGACATTTAGAAGCAGTTGCATGATCTTGTGGTGGTTTATGTGACAATTTGTTTTTCACGAAGAAGTTGCCAGTCACATGCATGACCCCCACATTAGTTGCCATGCAGGACATGCCTGAGGGTGCAGTGGTCCTGTTATTTCTTTGTCTCTTCAGAGACCCCCGGAAACTACACGGGGCATGTTTCAAATATAATTTTCACTAATTTAAGCTGGAGAATGTAAAATGATTGTATAGTCCGTTCGGAAATTCGTGCCCACAGAAAGCGTCAATTTTCTCCAAAACTGTTTGTTGTATGAACATGAATTTTTGCATGCAGTCTTAGATTTTCCATGCAGTTATTAATATATTTTTTGCCCTTACAAAACTCATGTCATGTTCGAATTTTCTTCTTTACGTTATATAAAAAACTCTTACTGTTGTCTGGGTTAATTTTTAGTAGTTTTACAGGAAAGTTACAAGATCCGTTCAAAAATATATTTTAAAAAAAAATTAGTGTAGTGACTACATGTCCGCACGAGTGCGCACCTATTGTACACAGTCGCGAGTAACTAATTCAAACCAAAAAAAAAAATATTTTTGAACGGATCTTGTAACTTTCCTGTAAAACTACTAAAAATTAACCCAGACAACAGTAAGAGTTTTTTATATAACGTAAAGAAGAAAATTCGAACATGACATGAGTTTTGTAAGGGCAAAAAATATATTAATAACTGCATGGAAAATCTAAAACTGCATGCAAAAATTCATGTCCATACAACAAACAGTTTCGGAGAAAATTGACGCTTTCTGTAGGCACGAATTTCCGAACGGACTATAACAAAGAGTTTTAAAGAAGAAAACATTCTATACTTTTACTACATTGTTCATTCATCTCTTGCATTCCCAATAACTCTGCTTTGCTCATTTACCCCCAAAAATAGATTTAATTACCGCTATGAAACGAACCACAATCCAAAAGCTTTGATTATAATAATAATACAGTAACCAAGTATCTAGTGCTGAGATACAGATATTCTTCTCACTTAAAGTTTGAAGCATGTGTAACATTATTAAATGATCCATTTAACGGGGTAGTTTGTCTTGATTCATTTGGAATATATTTTAAAGATAACAATTTTTTTAAGTAAACATAATTTTTATAACATATTTTAAGGCTGAAATATCATGGTCAGAAGGATGGTACCCTGACCTTCTCACTTGGAGAAAACAGGATGGTGATAAACATCAACCCACTAAGGATAGACTTCTTCATTAGCGACAAGCCTGTAGCAAGCCTTAATGCTCAAGGACTTCTCAAATTTGAGCATACTCGTAAGAAACAGTAAGGATGCTTTATATCAGTGCATGTTTTTTGCCCATTTATAGAGAAATGTTTACTTTAGCACACGTTAAAATGTTGCTATATTGCTGAACTGCTTTATTGACATGTGAAGTTACTGAGGGTTCTGTTTCATTAGTAGGACCTTTATCAAGAGTATGTTGTTGACTACAAGAGGTGAGTTAGCTAATGTAAGAACTTTTATTTTATTTTATATAGTAACAAGGATCTCATAATTTACTTCAGAAACAAGGCTGTGCACATTTTTTCAGTCTAAAAAAAACATAGTATTTTGACCATGAGAACATGTAAAACAATAGTATTATTAAAGTCAGAGGTTTGACATAGTATTTTGATCTTTAGAATATGTAAAACAGTAGTATTATTAATGTCAGAGGTTTGGCAATAAGTATTTTCATCTTTAAAATATATAAAGCAATATTATTAAAGTCATGGGTTTGACATAGTATTTTAATCTTTAGAATATGTAAAACAATAATATTATTAAAGTCAGAAGTTTGACATAGTATTTTGATCTTTAGAATATGTAAAACAATAGTATTATTAAAATCAGAGGGCTCAGAAATAGTATGATAGAGTTTTGAAGTTTTAATAACATACATGTAGTTTCATGAATTGTATTCTTCTGTTTTGCTATGCCAACTGGCAACGGCCAACTTCTTGTCCCTAATCATCATAATTTTTCTTTTTGCTCTTTATGGAGCATGGAGCCACCACCGCAGCTGGTCCCTTTGAAGGAAGCCTGCATGAAGCAGTCGCATGCTTTTACAGTGGTGGTCTGTCTAGCACTGTGTTTTATATGTTGAGGTTGCCAGTCTCATGTACAACCTCATATTAGTGGCTTGTACATTGTACAACATGCCTGAGGGACCAGTAATCCTATTCTTTCGTTGTTTCATCAGAGACACCAGGAACTACACACGTGTCCTTAATGCTGTTTGTCAGTTCTGTTGTTGACTTATTCCCTTGCCAGTGATGTTTAATTGTCTACTATTTTTTATTTTTGTCATACTCATCTGTTTTGTTTTTTAACACTTCTGACTATCGCCATACTTTATTTCATTTTTTTGTCTTATCGTAACATTTTGATCTACCACTGGACAAAGGACTGGACAAAAGTGGTCCATGAACCTTAAAAATAATAAAATATGTTAACAGGAACTTTCAAAGTCAGTAAGAAAGATTTTGAGACAGTCAGTTTTAATACATAGCATCATTTTGGTAGTCTTTATAAGATGTTTCATGTAAAAAAAAAATTAAGAATACATGTTTGCTTTTGTTGTTGTAGTTTCTGATGTGCTTAATGCTTAATTATCACTGTTTATTAGGAAAAAAAACAACCAAAAAAACTCAGCTCCATCAGAAAGTAAAAATGAATCCACTGCCACTTCCATCATTGGCTTTTTTTTTTTTAAAGTGAATTTTATAAAATAAAGAAGTAACTTTTATATTTTCATATGCTGAAGAGTAGCTTGGATTTAGGGCCAATGTGGCTTATTTTAAAAGAAAATGTTTTGGATGCTGAGTTATTGACACAAGATTGGACTTAATTGGAGATAGAAGCCAGATGCAAAGTCTAACATGAAACTATTTGTGATGCTACATTTAAAAGTTTATGGCAAAAAAAAAAAAAAAAAGAATTGGAAGAAAGAATGTTGGTTTGAATTATGCCTGAGTAAGACTGAATCAAATGTCATGAATTCATCATGCTTGTGTCTTGTCTGCTGCTAGAAATAATTGATCATGAAGAAGCCTATAATACTGTGGGCTGCTGTTAGTAAAACCTTGCAAGTAGCCAGATTAATATAGTTGCTGGCTCAGACTGCTGAGCTGACATACTTCGTCACCTTTCAGCTCCCCAAGGAGCAAATGCCTTCAACAAACGTATGCCAAGTCTTCCTGTCCTGTGCCATCAGCTCAAGGTCCTTCTTCATCCCCTTCATGTCTGTCTCCAGTTCTCATCTCCACGTGTTCCTTGGTCTCCCTTTACCTCTTTTAGCCTGGGGATTCCAGAACACCTGCTTGTAAGCATATTATTTTCATAACTTGTTCCACTGGCACACGTCTGGTTCTTGTCATCAGTTCTACATTAGTGATTTTGTGATACTGACATACTTAATTTGTCTTAAATGAAGCAATTAGATATGTATTAGGCATATGTGAAGGCATCAAGATGAAAACAGAGTCATAGAAGAGGAAACTTATCCCATATACATGCGAATGCTAAGATAACAGCATGAAAGTTGAGACAAAGGGCAGAATGCTGGACACTCTTGTGAAGTGAAGAACTGGGAAAGATGTAGCAGGGAGTAGAGCTGAACCTGTTAGCTCAGTCAGTTAGATATGTATTAGGTATATGTGAAGGCATCAAGATGAAAACAGAGTCATAGAAGGGGAAACTCATCCCATATACATGCGACTGCTAAGATAACAGCATAAAAGTTGAAACAAAGGGCAGAATGCTGGACGGGCTAGGAATGGAGTTCAGGTAAAGTGAAGAACTGAGAAGGATGTAGCGGAGAGTAGAGAGATAAACCTGTTAGCTCAGTCCACATATTTGATTTGTACAGAATGTGGAAGATACTTCTTTTCCCTTTTAGATCCTTATGGAGCACGCAAGATGTTTCTTAACTTAACAGGCCCACAAAGCTAGAAACATTCCAGAAAATCTTGTCACCTTCTAAGAGTGCATTATTGTTACTGTTTTTCTTAATGCACACCAATCCCACAGCTGGGCCATATGATTTTGCACATGCTGCTGTTATATGAACATGTTCTTTTTATTATGTTAACTTGTTGTCATTAGCATATAAGTGCTGAACACTGTGTGTGGTCTTTGCTTGATCTGCTGATGCTGTTCCTCCATGCTTGATCACGTTATTATTATGACATCCAGCTCATAACTATCAGTCGTAGGGGTAAATCACAGATTCATTGTCCCTGGACTTTAAAATGACACAGATATATTGATATTTCAAGATTTAAAAATACAGTTTTAATATCTTGTTAGTTTCCAGTTCACCTCATTTCATTTATGAGAGGCTCTTTGCATAGTGTTATACGTTTATCATTTGGGCATATGCTTGGAATGCCCTGTATGCTAATAATGCCCCATGCAGTTTTCCAGCATTCTGTAATTAGATTAAGAAAGAATGGGGCTAGTGCTCCCTCAGGCATTTTGTAAAGGTGACTAATATGAAGTTGTGCATGAGGATGGCAACCTCACCATGTACAACACACGTAAGAGGACCAACTGCAGTGGTGGCTCCATGCCCCATAAGAGGGAAAGAGGAAAATGATGATGATTTTATTTATGAGAGGCTACTTGTATTTTACTGATTAGGACATGTACTAAGAGTTCAGAGCTAGCGGTCAAAGGAAATCTAAGGATATTGCTTCCACTGTAAGACACAGCACTTTTTTTTTTTTGATTGCTCCTGGATTTCCATTGCTATAACTTGTTTCACAAAGCTGAAAATTTAGTTTTTGTTTTTTCTTCCCCCCACAGTCGTATTTATTTCTGTTCTCAAATATTTCTCACTTCTCACTGTGTAAGGAATGCGACATCAGCTTTTGTACACGGCTGCTATGGGTGTTTTTGCTTATCCCCCCCTGCCTGCTCAGTTCTGCACTGTATGGTCATGTTGTCTTTCTCCTCTTTCTTTCATGTAGTGTGTCCCTTATTTCCATATCCACTTAGGGGCTGGCTTTCCTCACTGGGCTCGTCCTTTTTTTCATTACTTTCACAACCTTTCAGAGAGACAAAGAAGGAAGGTGAGGAGGCATACAGGAATGCGGATGAACATCAAAAGGTCAGTGAGCTAGCAAGTCTATGGTGTAGAATTAAGTGAAGCTGATAATGATGTATAATTTATATTTAAGATGCAAAATATGTTAAAGAAAATTGTGCAATAAGAATTCATCATCATTATCATCATCACTACCATAACCCTTCTGCTCACCTAAAAGCTTAGTCCTTTAACAAATTCATGCCAGAAAATCGTCTGCTGTGCTTTCTGCTCAGTTCTTTTCATGTCTTCTTTATTCCTTTCACGTCTGCCTCCAGTTCTCTTTTCCAGTCTCCCTCTACCTCTCTTACCCTGGGGATTCCTGAACAAGGACTGCCTTGTAATGCCTTGCAGCAGGCTTCTTCAGTGTTTGTTCTATCTATTGCCAGCATCTTCTTATCCCCCTTTCTGCTGTCTGGTTCATGTCAATCAGATCGTGTCATACCATTTCAGTCCTAGTACATGCAAGTACCCATTTAGAAATAATGGTCAAGCTTAAACAAAAATATGCAATACCATTTGCTCAGATGTGAAGAGAAAAAAAATATGCCATTTGAATCAAATATAAAAGAAATCACACAGGTTATGTAATAATTTTGACACATTTTTATACATTTGTACAGGAAGGTGAAAAAGAGGGACCAGACTCATGGGAGGAAACATTTAAAGGATTTACAGATGCTAAACCCAATGGTAACTTTTTAACTTGAAATTTATACAGGTAATCTTTTGAGCTATGAAAGAACTGTGTTGCTGAACTTATTCTGTAAGGATTGCTAACCACTGAATACACACCTTTTGATGTAGAAAGCTTTAGACATTTGTTACATTTGGTCTGGTTCTTGAACATGAAAATATTAAAAATAATAATCTTCCCTCGTATTCTTTTTAGTGCCATTTTACTTGCTTTTTAGAAATTAATAAGCTCAAGGCAGCTCTTGGCATAGAATGTTAGCTCTCAAAAAGACTTAGTGGAATGTTAACTGTCAAAAGACAAACAGCACTTATGCATCTAAAGGGAAGAAAAACTGAAAATAGTTAAGAAATTTTGAAGCTTGTGAAGATATGGATTGGCAATAGGAATAGCTGACCTTTTTCTACCAGTGAGTCATGTTGCTGAGTGGTGTTCTCTAACCTGCAGTTTATCTATCTTTTCTCAGTTGGTAAGAATATACTTTTTATAATATGTTCTTATCAACTCTTTGCTATCAGTGTCAAACATGGTCCCTGACCAAAGCACAGGAGAGGAAGATCACATCGTGTGAGATGAACTAAAGAGGAGCCATTAATGTTACCAGGAGAGACAGAATGAGAAAAGAAGACATCAGAAAAATTAAAAGAACTACATCCTGTAACAAATATATATATATATAAAAGAGGCAGAAAATAAAGTGGTTTGGTCATCCCATGCAAATGGAGCCCGATCAGTTTACCACTACATGCTTACAGCAGTAGAAGTTATGGTTTTAGAGCACAGGGAAGACAAAGAGGTGGATGGATAGACAGTAGTACAGAAATTTTACAGCAGCAGGGGTGCACTTCAGCTAATGTGACACTTGTCTTGAGAACAAAAACTTAAGCTTACCATAACGCTTCATGGCACAGGTGGACTGAAAAATTAAAGGTAAAAGTATATCTATCTGTGTGTAGATTTCCTTTTAAGTCCTGACAATCTACATGTGTTTGCAGCTGTTCATTTTTGGTGTTACATCCTGAAGTTTCATAATTATTACCTTTGCACATGCCTTATAATACTGTATATACACAATTACATCAGAGAGAGCAGTACACTCTGAAGTGATGGGCAGAATCATGCTAAGACAGTAGAAATGTTCAAGTGGACAGTACTTTCAAAGTACACATAGCTTTGTTAAGATTATAGCATCTTTAAAATGAAGTTGGTCCTTAAAATCAAACCAAACTATAGCAATGTGCCTGTGCACCTTACCTTTAATGTGCATGTAGCTATGCACAGATCATGTAGACATACACAATAATGGTGCAGTATTTTGAGTATGTGGAGGCTGAGATGCAAAGAATGAACCAGAGTTGGGGCACTGTACAAAGGATGGCCGCCGACTGAACAGAGTGGAAGCAATTTGTTGCTGCCCTACAAGATGCCACCAGGCGTGATGGCCACTGACTGCTTTGACAGTCTGTGGCTAAGGATCAAAGAAGAAGAGATGTTGAAAAAAGAAATTTGGCAAGAACTGTGCAAGTAGAGATGAAAAGAAGCAGCCAGAGTTGGGACACCACACTTTAGATATTCACCCACTGAGCAAAGTGGCAACAGTCGGTCGCCGTCCTACAAGATGCCGCCAGTCTTGATGGTCACTAATTGCTTCCTCAGTCAGTGGCCAAAGACCAAAGAAGAGAGGATGTTGAAAGTGAATAGAACTCTACAAAGATAATTGTTGATTTAATTTAGGGAATATAAAATAATAAAAAATAGAAACAGTTGCAATGTTAAGAGCCTGATGAATATGTCTTTAACCCTCCCCTGTTGGTTTGTGTACTTTTACCTCCAGTAGCCTTTGACCACATCATAGTTGCAGTGCAGAGGAGAGGCACAGGAAGATGAAACTTTGTTAGAGTATGTGCAGTTAACGTTCCTTTTCATCTGGTTATTTTCTGCTTTTTACTTATGTCCTTTTCAGCAAGTTTGTGTTACTGATTTTGCTCCTTCATTTTCTTGTGTAATGTTCTCATCGATCTGTTGATTAAGGTTTGGAGTTTCTTTATCATTGTTTTTGTTGTTTGCCATGTCTCTGCACATATACAGGGTCACTCCTGTCCAGCTAATGTATATGAAACATATGTCAAAATAAAGAGAATTAACCCCCAATTAATTAACTTAGTCATCCCTCTTCTACCGAGAGGTGTAGAGGTTTGGAGGAGGGAGCGCCATAATAACCTATCGGTTGTCTTCCTTCTGGTCTGGTTCCAGTCTAGTCCTCCGTCCTTCGGAGATTGTCAAATGTTGTTCTCCCAGCTGACTCTGGGTCGCCCTGGAGGTCTGGAACCCTGGCTCTTAGTTTCCCATACTTGTCGTGGTAGCCGATCTTCTTCCATTCTGCAGACTTGGCCAGACCATCGTAGTTGGGACTGTTCTACTTGAGTCTGCAGTGGCTGGGTTTTGAGGCCTTGCCATATCGTCTGGTTGCGGACCATATCTCTTCTTGTTACTTCAACCACCTTCCTCAGATACCTCATTTCTGAGGTTTGGAGCTAGCTTTTGTGGGTTGTAGTCACTGCCCATGACTCGCATCCATATGTCAAGACTGGAATATATTTTATTACATAGAATGTTATGTCGCATTAACATTACAACTCAGTATGAGATCCAACCTGCTCAATAATTGATTTCATAGTGGGCAGACATTTTTGGCTGTCTCATTGTAACGTCATTGTATTGGCCATGTTAGATTTTATTTTTATTCTTTCTGTTACTGATGTCTTTGCGGATGGCCGCCGACTGCTTTGTCGGTCAGGGGCTAAGGATCCAAGAAGAGAAAAGAAGACAATTTTATTTTATTATTGTAACTGTCTTTTTTTTTCTTGTTGAGGTGATCACTGGCCCAAGACAGTATACATGTTGTTAGATGTGTAGTGCGAGCGTATGATGAATTGAGTGTGGGTGCGAATGAAGGCGCGAATGTGTTTAGGCTCGTATAGATGTAGATCCTGCAACCCATACTCTCACATGCAGTAATCAAGGATGCTTTGACACTGCAGGCATGTTTCAAGACATTTATTGACGGGAACACACATAGTATCAACAGGAACAGTCATTGTAACAAGGTCATGCTGACCTGACATCGATAGGTATACATTTGGCATTCAAAAAGGTAAACATCAGAATAGACGTGCATGGTCAATAGCAAAGTTCTTCAATAATGACAGTTCGTAGCGTCGCCCTTGGCGTCTCTGACTAAACGCGTCAGATGCCTTAGTTACGTTGACACACAGGTGCAACTTGGCACTCCCCGCCAATTGCACATATCAGGCTGTAGTACAATAGCCGAAAGCACAGGCCTCGTCCTGACGTCGGCCGTGTACTTCTGTTAAATAGGTTATCATCAACCCTGCAGTAATACTTATTGTAGATAGAAGTTCCGCCAATCTGCGGCTCCCACAATATATCTTCGTCACTGGATTTCTGGACAATATAAGACTAACAGTCTTGGATGGCTACCTCGAGCACAAATATATAAGTTCTGAAATGGCGGATCAGTGAGCTGCTGTTCACCCTAGGTAATCCTTTACATGTTCTGCCACCGAAAAGCGTAATAATGCATAAAGGTCGGTATTACCTGGCAAATGAATCCTCAGAACATCACAAGGAATTCTGTCGTCATCCCGACGCACAGAGATTCACTGGGGAAAACTGCCATAGCAGTTACTTCGAAGATTCTCCCCGAAAAACAATGGACTCTTGGTCCCTTCAGAAAAACAGGACCTCCCGGCTTCCAAATTTCTTCTCACTCCGCTTAAGCCCCGTAAAACTTCCCATAGCCTACGCCGAACTGTAACCTCTGACCCTAAAGGTCAATACACACTTGAATGAATAAACAAGGGAAGCGAAACCCTAATCAAACCTGACATCGCAGGTAAGAACCAACACAAACATGTTTAATAGGCTTGACAGATGACTCCGTCGAAAATGACAGCAACAATTATGTTTCTGGGAATTAAAAATAAAACAATAATATTTATTCGTCAAATGGCAGTTATTACTGCTGGTTTTGACATGTGTTTCATGTATATCCAATGTATACCCTGCAGAAGCACTGTTTTGACATTTGAGAGAAGAATTAAAATAATCAGTTAGCTAAATTATTTATGTTCTTGCTTATTGGTTTTTATTTTTTGTGTAACCACATTAGTTCCTAATATAAAAACAGTTTTTTATTTTTAAATTTCAGGGCCAACCTCAGTGGGTATCGATATTGCCTTCCCTGGTTTCCGTTACGTCTATGGCATTCCTGAACATGCAGATTCTTTTGCTCTTAAAGCAACAAAGTAAGCATTGTATTGAAGTAAAAACTCGCACACATTCCCTCTTCAAATTTCTTTCCCTAGGAGATTATTAGGTAATACCATTGTTCTAGTTATATGTACATTAAGTACCAACACGCATGTAGTAGGCAATAGAATTTATTGATCATTGGTTATGGAGTTTAGAAAATGTAATATTTATTTCATGTTAAACTGAAATTCAACCAAGGAAAAAAATTAAAAAGCAATTTAGTGCAGTTCTTCTTCTTCAAGTACCGTGCCTAGTGGCATAGGAGATTATGTCTCTCCGCAACTTCCTGTCTCCAGTACAATTTATCAATTCTGCTGTTGACTTCTTTCCATGCCACGATGTCAAACTGTCCAGTATTTGCTCTCTTTGTCTTCCCCTATCTCTGTTTCCTTCAACCTTACCTGTTGTTACGATATATTCTAGCTTTCCTCTTCTATAACATGCCCCCCAAAAAAGTGGATGGCTTCTTTCTAACTTGTGAAATACGTTTCCTTTGAGCATTGGCCTTTTTCAGGACATCCACATTACTCTTTTTGGTTGTCCATGGTATTTTTAACATTGTTCTGTAAAACTACATCTCTGTTGCCTCTAGTGCCTTCCATATTTAGGATTGGTTCTATATAACAATGAAGAACTCTCTTTCTTACTTCCAATGACAAAGAATTGTTGCATAAAATACTCTTCTTTTTATAGAATGCTACTTTTACCTGAGCTATTCTGCTCTTCACTTCTGAGGTGCATCTTCCATCCATTGTTATTAATGTTCCCAGGTATTTGAATTTATTGACTGTTTTAAAACGGTTCCATTTACTTTGATTGTGCATTCTGGGGAAGCCCTTTTCTTTGAGATGACCATTACTTCTGCCTTTTTGCTGTTAAGGCTAAGACCTTTATTTTCACTTTCTATCACTATTGTATCAACATTTCCTGCAGCTCCTTTTCACTTTTTGCTATTAAGACTGTATCATCAGCATATCTCAAGTTGTTTACATTATGTCCGCCAAATGATATTCCTGGCATGTCCTCTAGAGATCTCATTATATTTTCACTGTACAGATTGAACAGATCCGGTGACAGCACACATCCCTGCCTGACACCCTTTTTTACTTGCTGAAACATTCCTATTTGGCTGCTAATTCTTACAGCTGCTGTTTGTAGCCAGTACATGTTCTTTATTATCCTCAAGTCCTTTCCATCAATGTTGATGCTTTCTAACATTTTTGATAATTTCCTCATGTTTCACTTTGTCAAATGCCTTAGTGTAATCTATAAAGCACAAGTACAGATCTGTCTTCACCTCTATGTCACTTTCTATTAATGTTCTTATAATATATATAGCATTGTTTGTGCCTTTACTTTCTACAAATTCACACTGTTCATCACTGATTTCTGGTTTAATTTTCATACTCATCTCATGATAATTCATATTATTTTGGTCACATGACTCATAAGACTAATGGTGCGGTGTTCTTCACATTCCATGGCTCCAGGTTTCTTTGGCAAAGATATGAATATGGATTTTAGCAGATCATCAGGTATTTGACCACTGTTGTAGATGTCATTTAAGAGTTTTGTTATCACTTCTACTCCAAATTCTCCCAAAGCTTCCATTTCCTCTACTGTTACATTATCTGGTCCAAGCGCTTTGTCTTTCTTCATGTGGCGCATGGTATCCTCTACTTCTGCCACAATTATTGGTTATATTAGTGCAGTTACCTTTACATTAATATCGTAACAACAGGTAAGATTGAAGAAAAAAAGAGGTAGGAGAAGACAAAGAGAGCAAATATTGGGCATGCTGACATCGTAGCATGGAAAGAAGACGACAACAGAATTGATTAATTGTACTGGAGACAGAAAGTTGTGGAGAGACATGATCTCCTATGCCACTAGGCATAATACTTGAAGGAGAAGACCTTTACATTCATTTCCAGTTACGAAAAAATAATAGAAATGGATTTGACCCTTCCTTTATCAGGGAACAAAATGTGATTGTGACATGTTATGTAAATAGACTACATGAATCCGTTCGCTTTCGCTTCCCACCTTTGTTCCTCATTAGTATGCATGGTTTGTTATGCTAAATCCATGCCTTTTCGCTATCTGTCTAACTCATATTTTAGCCACGCCTATTTTTCTTGTTTCATGCGCAGACGAGCGTCTACCTAGATTCGTAACTGTCATTCCTTTCAAAGGGGACGAACCCAGTGCGTTGGCCTGAAGCTCCTATGCGAGCAGAGCCGTTAGTATTATGACAACTGACAGAATGCAGGGCCCATCATCTATCAGCGAAACAACGCTATTCTTGTATAAATGCCCAATCTCCAAAAATCAGTTATCTAGTCGCCTCAGAAAATTTTTGGAATATCTACCTCGCGATTCTAAGAGCCATGGTGGAAGTGTAGTATTAGAATTTCATGGAGATTAATTCATTTCTGTTTGCGGTAATAGATACTAGCATTTTTCATGATTAATTTATGTGTTGTTTATCATTAGAATTCACTGGGATTTTCTAAGTGCTAAACATGGTGTACTAAATAACGCATAGCTATTTTTATTCCAGATGGTTTTAATTAACTAATAAATACGCTAGGCGATTGATAATTGACGGAATACAATTTACTTCTATCCATTACGTGTAATTTTATAAATGACTAGTGTTTATATCACGTGTTAGAAGCGATAAGATAAGCTAGACACTTGTGGTTTCTAATCTAATTTAATAACGGAGTGGATAAGAGATCTTAAACCTTACGCGTGACAGGATAGGATATTGATATTGTGATTAAATGTTTTGTATTTCTTCCTAAATCTAGGCTTGATCAAAAACCAACGAACTAGCGGTCTTATAAGCTATCCAGAGATATTATCGTATTATTAGGTCTTCGATTTTTGACCTGTGCGGTCCACTTTCTTCACTCATGAGAGAGGCCAATCTAGAAACAATAAACATAATATTAAACTGGATCTGAACATTACCAGATTTTATATCAATTTGATCAGCCCGCTGTGGCAAGATATATATATATATATATCAATTTACCTGACCTATGACAGTAGTTTTCCACGGGGATTATACTCAAGAGAATTCACTGTTCAGAATCGGCCATCACCTCAGAGAACAGCCAATAATTATTATTAACATTTGCATAACGTAACAGAGTGTTCTCAGCAACCAGAGGCTAGACAGCACAGGAACAATATATTTTTCTTTCTATGATGGTGACCATCACGAATACGTCTTATTCCAACCAACTATATGCAGTGATACATGAATTATCCAGGAAGAACAATTAACGCACCAACTTTGGCGACTACCTTGACCTTAGCAGTAAGCACCAAGGATAGTCTGGGGCCGGAATTGGCAAACCACATGACATTGTAGGGTCATATTATTGTTAGTGTTTTTTTTCAAGGAATATCTGCGACAACTACTGGGTAAGCGAGTATGCGTGTGGCCACAGAATGACTGAGTGAAAGAACAGAAAGAGAGAAACATATTTTTCCCTGGTTACCATCAGTATACTAATCTTTTTTTTAATTTCCTCACTAACCTGATTATTTACAGGATAGCTTAACTAGGAACTCGTTCTTTTCCTTTACTGATTATTCCATACCCTTATTGTTAACCTTTGACCTTTTGGGGTTATTAACTTCTGTTGGGATCCTTTCTCTACAAGAGGGGTGGGCAATATTGGGTTATTTCCATTTGTCTTAAACCATGTTTTTATTGATATGTATATGCTTGATGTTGTGAAGTCTTTTTTTAAGTGATAATAAACTTAATAAAACTTAATTTAATGTGTTGGTCGAACCCCTACCCATATATATTATTCATAGTTGTTTCACGTCTGTGCGTATTCGTCACGTAATTGTGTATGTATGTGAGGTGTAACTTATATTTGTTATATAAGGAGCGAAAGTTCGTCTGAATACAATACAGTCGTATAGATAGGTTGGAGTAGAGAAACTACTCACTCCAGAGACTGATCTTTCTCTTACACTATCACCCCCTCGTAAAAAAATCTATTTTCTTACACCTTTATTCTCACACATTTTCCACTATCACCTGCTCAGACCGGACCATAAATATCCATAAACCTATCTTATAAAATTACGACAGTGATCACCACTTAATTATATTACAATAATTTTTTCCTTCATGTGTGACAGACTTGGCTGCCTTATCTTTTATAATTGTATATGCATGCTTTCACAGGTTAAAACACCAGTTTAAAAATCCTCAAAATATAGCTAATCCTTTAATAAAACATGTTTTTTCTAATCACAGGAAGAGATGGAGTTACATTGTTTCAAGTTTGTGAAAATACAGTGTGATGGTAATATGTCTTGCCTTTCCACAGAAACACTGACCCCTACAGACTGTACAATGTGGATGTCTTTGAATATGACCTCTACAACTCTATGGCTCTTTATGGTCATGTACCATTTATGGTTGCTCACAAGTGAGGATTCATTTATTCACTGCTGTTGAAACCCTTTCATACTGCATCATTTAGACACAGTTAGACTGTTGGCTTCAAGACCTTTGAATAATTGGTTTAATGTTATTTTGTGATGTGCAAACTTTGGAAAGGAAATTAAACCAGAAATGTTGGCAAATATATTTGAAGATAAGAGACTTAATATTCAAAATTTTGACTGAATTATATTTGAATTTTCAGTTTCTATGAAATAAAAATGTTTTGTTTATCTGTTTCTAGTGAGAAGAACACTGTTGGCGTATTTTTCCAAAATGCAGCAGAGGGCTGGATTGACATTCAGACAAATGTGGCTGACAAGGTAATGCCAGGGTTTAAATTTGCTTTAAAAATATGCTAGGAAATATCACAGTAGCCAGAATTCCTTGAAAGACCATTTTTTAAGCCTACTGACATTGCAGTTAAAATAACTGAATTATCAGAATTTTTGCAAGAAATGCAATGTGTCGTTAATATTTATAGTGGTTTAATTATGTACGTACCACTATTTCTTAATGGTACCAAGCAGTAGTTTACATGTGCTTGCTGTCCTTAAGAAGGTATTACTTTTTATAACAAGCTTGAACGCATGAACTTTAATTTAATAGGGATTTTAAAAGGTAGTAATCTTTACAGATGCTCTGTCAGTAATAACAGCTCTGAAGGGCCACCATGCTAAGGGATTGAAAGATCTGATAAACTCACTTGAAACCCTGGTCAAATGCTTCAACAAGTGCACAGTCCAATGGATACCAGCCCATTGCAACACTCCAGGCAACGAAGAAGCAAACAAACTTGCTAAAGAAGGGAGAGCGCTACAACAAATTTGCTAAAGAAGGGAGAGCGCTACAACAAACTTGCTAAAGAAGGGAGAGTGTTACAACAAACTTGCTAAAGAAGGGAGAGCGCTACAACAAACTTGCTAAAGAAGGGAGAGCGCTACAACAAACTTGCTAAAGAAGGGAGAGTGCTACAGCAAACTTGCTAAAGAAGGGAGAACGCTACAACAAACTTGCTAAAAAAGGGAGAGCGCTACAACAAACTTGCTAAAGAAGGGAGAGCGCTACAACAAACTTGCTAAAAAAGGGAGAGCGCTACAACAAACTTGCTAAAGAAGGGAGAGTGCTACAACAAAATTATGTAGGGACAACTTGTGAAATGGCTAAAACAACCATAAAAGCCACATTCAAGTCCAAATTGGAAAATGAGCACTCGGGCCATACAAAAAATTATGCCAATCACCAGCTATCTAGACACGACCAGGTCATTATTTTACACATATGCACTGGACACAACAGGTTGAGGTACCATCTATACCACAAGTACAGGATTGGTACAACAGATCTCTGCAACTGTGGCACCAGCCCCGTGACAGCCAAACATCTGCTGCAGTCCTGCCTAACATACAACAGTGAAAGGAGTAGCATTTGGCAGCTACCCACATCTGTCAACGAAAAACTGCTTGGAGATGTCAGGAACCCTAAGCTGACTACTGCCTTTATTAGAGTCATTAATGTAGAAGTCTGAGGGCGAACAAAGAAGAAGATTTTAAAAGGGTTGAGAATTGGGCGCACAGGCTCGTCTGACATGCAGCCTTTTGTCTTTCATCCTCAATCCTAACGCTCTCTCGTGCGATCAAACCACATGTAATTTAGGTATATGTTTTACATAATTTAGGTATATGTTATATGTAATGTTAGGTATATTGCTAGTGCATGTTTAGCAAGGCACCTTTTATAGCATTATCAGAGGACAGAGGTTTAGTTTCAGCATTGATTGGTAACAGTTTATTAGTTGGTACCACAGTTTTGGCCATTTCTTGATTAATAGTTGTGGCAGTGTTCATTTTAGTGTGCTTTAAGAATTAAAGTTTGGCAGCAACAATTTTTAAATTTTTGCTTATTGCAGGCATTATTAAATGGTGATGATTTATAACACCATTACTAGAACATTTTAAAGTCTATCTTGGGACTACTTTTTTTTTTAATACCTTCTTCTCCTTCAAGTACCATGCCTGGTGGTGTAGGCAATCATGTCTATCCACAACTTCCTGTCTGCAGTTCTGTTTACCAGTTCTGTTGTTGACTTCTTTCCATGCCATGATATCAATCTGTCTAGTATCTTCTCCATTTTCCACTATCTCTTTTTTAATTCAGTCTTTCCTGTTGAGAGGGAGTGGTCAGCTCTGGGTGATGACCAGGAGAGGGGTGCCATCAGACACTGGTATGATAGTAAAGGTCAAGGTAGTCCCATAGCAGATACTGCTGTAGTGGAGTGAAGTGTTAGAGACTTCACTATACTAGGTCCAGCTTTGAGAGGTGGGTTGACCAGTTCCCTTCCTCGCTGCCTTTTCATTCCCTAGCTCACAAGTAGAGTCAGGTACCCATTTACAGTTGGGTAGACTAGAACATGTTTCAAACTGGGTACCTTCGCCACAAGAGACCAGTGCTGTAACCACTCCGTTAATCAAACTTACTGTTAAAAAAAAAAATACTTGCAAGTGTTTCTTAATGGGAGGGGGGGTTGCCAAAGGTACCAGTTATCAGCCCAGGTGCTAAATGCTTTAAGTACATCACTGCATGTTGTAATAGTATATGCCAGCGTTTTTTCTTCTCAAAGCATACCCATAGAAAGGGGGTTGTTTTCTTCTAACATTAGTAATAATTGGCCTCTTTCAGGACATCCTCATTACTCTATTTTAGCTGTCTGTCCATGCTATTTTTAACATTCTTCTGTAAAATCACACCTCTGTGGCCTCTAGTGCTTTTCCTAGTTGTTTAATAATTGTCCATGACTCACTTCTATATGTTAATTTTGGTTTCGTATAACAGAGAAGAACTCTCTTCCTTACTGCCATTGACAGAGAGTTGTTGCATAAAATGCTTTTCACTGTATGGAATGCTCCTTTTGCCTGGGAGCCTTGTTGTGTATTACAGATGGAGAGATCTGACTGACGGCTAACACTCTGCAGAGGTGAAAAGAAGATTAATTTAAATTCAGTGCATTGTTGTCATTAGTGTCTCAAAACAGACAGGAGATGTGACTTGGTGGGAGCTTCTTGGCTTGGAATTCATTTTGGAGTGTCCTAGTGGTGTTTTTGTTGATGAAGTCAAACTTGTTCTACTATTCATTGTCTGAAATTACATGAAACATTGGCCTCATTTTATATATATATATATATAATTATAATGTGAAGGTTGGGAAACTTGGTTTTGAATCCTTTTTTTTTTTTAAAGAGAATAACAAGATAAGAGTAACTGCTTGGTATTTATTACAAAGAAAGAGAAAAAAAGGAAGAAAAGTATCTTCCACATTGTGCTGTTAAGTGTAGTGAGGAGATATATTCCATTTTACTTCAGCCAACTGGCCAGACCTGTTGCAGCTGGATTGATTAGCCATTCTACTACCAACGAATCGTGATTTATATGTGAATATATCGCTTTATTAGCAGAGGCTGTTGCAACCAAATGTTCTATGTGATTACAGTCAATCTTCTCCAATTTGGCTGAGTTTGTGACTGGCAGCAAGGAAATTCCTCAGACTAATACACACTGGTACTTTGAGGATGGCATCATAGACATCTTTGTGTTGCTGGGTCCAGCACCAAAAGATGTCTTCAAGCAGTATGCCAGTCTCACTGGGAATACACCATTACCTCCAGTAAGCATGTTAGCGATTTAAACTACATTGGATTTCAATAGTATAGGTCGGTAACCCAGAATCCGAACATCTGAAAACTGAAATATTCAGAAAATCAACAGTTTTTTCAGCCACCTTTTGGGCGATTTTCAAACTGATTGTTGGGAGACTTGGGCTAACTTTTGGCGACTTGGGCTACTTTGGGTGATTTTGGGCTATTTTGCACAATTTTTGGGCTACTTTGGGAGATAGCTGAGTCAGATTTCCGAGGCACGGCCATCCTCAAGCATTTCAAATTCTGGGTTATCAACCTCTATAGGTAATGAGTAATGTACCTAGGATAAAAGATAAAATAGAATGTCATTTTTTTTTTTTTGCTGACACACCACAGTAAAGTGTAGGATGTTTTTGGGAAAAACCTTTAAACCCCTACAACAAGAATCAAACCGCACATAAACTATAGAAAAGGTTAAGGAATAAAAAAAAATATTTTATAGAACAAAACAGTTAGTAAAATTATAGTAAAATAAAAATTTGTGATACATTTTTAATAATATATACTGACAGTCAGTCTAATTGTTGAGAATTAAATTATGAGAAACTTCAGTAAAGAAAAAGTAAGTGATTAAATTTCTGAAGAGAAGACTAAAATTGATGCACAACCGCATATACTGAAAGCTGTGAGTGCAGATAGTTTATATCAGAACTACTGTTTGTTGCATGTAAAATAACAGAAAATGAAGAAAAAAAAAAAAACTAAGTATGTCGCCTATGACCATAGACACATATATATGACCTCTACATTTTTCAAAAGCCTAGTATAATCCTTCCCCTTTTCTCTCTTTCACCTTTCAACTCCCCAAGGAGCATAGGCCTTCAACAAACTTATGCCTAGTTTTCCTGTCCCATGTCATCAGCTCAAGGTCTTTCCATGCCTTCTTCATCCTGTCTGTCTCCCCTTCATGTCTGTCTCCCCTTCATGTCTGTCTCCCCTTCATGTCTGTCTCCCCTTCATGCCTGTCTCCCCTTCATGTCTGTCTCCCCTTCATGTCTGTCTCCCCTTAATGTCTGTCTCCCCTTCATGTCTGTCTCCAGTTCTCTTCTCCATGTGTTCCTTGGTCTTCCTCTACCTCTCTTACCCTGGGGATTCAACAACAGTCTGGTAATGCTGTCAACAGGTTTTCTCATTGTGTGTCCTATCCATCTCCAAGATCTACTTCTCATTTCTTGTTCTCATCATCATCATCAGTTGCCATCTCCACAACGAAGGTTGGCTGTAATGGATCTCCAACGTCTTCTGTCTCTTGTCTTGGTGGTACACTCTGATAGACTCTTTCCCGTCCATCTCTTGATGTTATCTTCCCACTTATAGCGCTGTCTTCCCCTTGCACGTTTGCCTTCAACTCTCCCTTCTGTTATGGTCTTCTGCAAGGTGTTATGCCTTTTTATGTGGCCAAAGTATTTTAGCTGCCGAACTTTGACCTCTCTCATTAGTTCTCTTTTCATACCTAGATTTTCTAGGACCTCCTTATTTGTTTTCATCTCTTTCCATGAGATACGCCCCATTCTTCTATATATCCATTTCTTGTTCTACTGGCGCTTATTTAGTTCTTGTCATCATTTCCACATTAGTGATCTTGTCATACCCGTTTGATCCTTCTATTCTACACAAGCATCCTTTTTTGAAAGTCTGTAGCTTTTTGGTTGTTGTTTTTCACTCCTTGCCTTTATTTGCAGTTAATTGTGTAGGGGCACGTTATGTTTGTCAGTGTGTCACATATCTTGCATTGTGACCAGTTTATAAAAAAAGGTAAAGGATCCCGTTTACACGCCCGTAGCGGCATATTGGGAATATGGTGTTAGGCCCATATTTCCTCGACCATCGGCACACTAGGGGTGATGTGGTCAGCATCACGCCAACCAGTTTATAGGTGGCGATAAAAAGAGAAGATACTGGACAGTTTAACATCGCGTCATGGAAAGAAGTCAACATCAGAACTGATATATAGGATTGGGGACAGGAGGTTGTGGAGAGACATGATCACCTAAGATAGCTGCTGGCATGGTTCTTAAAGAAGAATAACAGGACTGTGCTCCAAAGAAACCACAGGGGACAAAAAGAGGGGAATGTAACTGTGACATTGACAAGAGATACTGATGAGACTGTAGGATAGATTATTTTTGGAGAAGCAGAAATGTGAACAGAGGCATGTCGTTGCTGGTCGAGGCATGCAGGGGACATAACTGACTGATTTACTTGACCATGTTCATTGTGTTTAACTGTGTATCTAAAACATTCCTTAATATAAAAAAAAAAGAAGTCCTTGGGTTTTCTTTAATTTTTATTTATCTAAAATGTGTTTTTTCTTTTATCCAGCTTTGGTCATTGGCTTATCATCAGAGTAGATGGAACTACAATGACCAGGACGATGTCAGGAAGTAAGTAGTTCCTGATTAGTATTGTTGGAAGGCTTGTATACAGCTTTTAGGAAGCGTGCTGTGTAAATCTTCTATTCAGGATGTTAAGGAATTCCTGCTGGCCTCACATGAAACATGTTGAGAACTCAGCATAAGGAAATCACTTGAGCCCCAGACTTAACTCCAGCTTTTACCTGGTTGGCTGTGCAGCAGGATCTCACAGTGGATTAGTAGACAGATCTGTGCAGGATGTGACTATTCCTTGTGAGACCCCAGAACTAGAGCCCAGTATTTTAACAGTCCATATTTGGAAGGTCCCTATGGATGATGTGGTGGGGCGCCGTTCGAATATATTTTGTGTTCGTTTATTATTATTATAGGTAAATTGCTACCCCTGTCCACAGTTAATATATATTTGATTGCTCCAGCGGTCGCTCATAGTACTGCTCGTTATCCCGTTACATCCCGGGTAAAATCTCTCACTTTTCATAGTTTTGTTCCCTCTATCACAACACGCATACAGGTTCTCTACCTGACCAATGAGGAACTAAAACAGTCTTCTTTTTTAAAACGAATTCGACATCTTTTAATAACTGAAATTCTTTGTAGCATGCATACTCGTTATTCATGATTAATCCTTATTTATTAATTTTCTCCGTACATATTACTTTTAATTCAAGAGTATTCATGCTCTTGTACAAACCCTCTCCTGTCAGAAGGTACACACTTCGTAGTAAGTCCATACTGGAACTTAAAAAGAAAACACAGCCACAAACCACAGCTGTCACAAAGTGCAAGGTTTTACTTCACCTTGGCCATACACATATCAACACAAACTCTGACGTCATTTTCCGGTGCGCCTCATTTTCAATAAATATCCCAAATAGTGCTGCATTTATCAGCACTAACTCAAACTCAATAAATCTAACATGTGGTGTGCATGGGCAGACACCACATATTACCCCCCCTGCGCGCTACTGGAAACTGCAGGTTTCCAGGTCATCATTAACTATACTTAACTATAATGATAAAAAGGAAAATCAAATTCAAGTAATGAGTGAAATGATATCACGATGAGTGAAATGCAGTTAAAATATGTGGCAACAACTTGTGAGCAACATATTAATGCTACGAAAATATCGCTATATAATCTATCCATCAATTGATTTATGAACATAAACAATGTTTGTTGTCACTTCTTGTACCCAGGACAGTTACATAGTTCAATGTATTACTCTTGATAGAGTGTCCGCGATTACATTATTATGTCCTTCTATATGGACGATATCAAAGTCATACGCTTGCAACTTGGTGATTTACAGGTTTGCAGATACGTTAATGATCTCTGATCTGTCATTATAGTAAAATGCGTACCTACCACATACTTTTGAAGTTTATTCAAAGTCCATACTATACCCAACAGTTCTCTGTCGAAAATAGAGTATTTAGATTCGGCTTCCGATAGTTTCCTACTCAAGTAGTAGATCGGATGAAACTTGCCATCAAAACTTTGTCCCAAACACCCGCCTATTGCGTGGAGCGAAGCATCTGTTACAACAATAAATGATCTTTTTAAATCTGGCAGTCTTAATATCGGATACTGTGAAAAATGAGTCTTAATGTTTTGTAATGCCTGGTTACATTGTTCTGTCCAAACTACTTTGTTAGGCATACCTCTTTTAGTTAGATCAGATAAGACAGCAGTCAAAGACGAGAACCTTGGAATAAACTTGTGGTAAAAATTCACAATCCTAATAGACTCCGTACTTGCTTCTTTGTAGTTGGGATTGTAAGATCAAGTATGCGTTTTAAATTAGATTCATCAGGTTGTATTACATGTCTGCCAATTTTGTGTCCTAGAAATGAAATTTCCTTGAATCCAATTTCTATTTTGGATGGACGGGCTGTGAGATTGTGTATTCTTAGTGTCTGGAGTAAAGATTGTATCCCATCTACATGTTCTTCCCATGTGTCATGAAACATGCAAATGTCATCTATATAAGATATTAGGTCATAACGGCTCCCAAATACTCGACGCATCATCCGTACAAAAGTTGCAGGCGCATTTTTGAGCCCAAAACACATGACATTGTATTGGAACAAACCCTTCGATGTTGCAAATGCCGTCAATGGTTTACATTCTTCGGTCAAAGGGATCTGCCAATACCCTTTTGATAAATCGAATTGCTAAAGAACATAGCGGAAGCTAAACGAGGTAGCAGGTCTTCCAGCAAAGGCATTGGTTCAGAATCTGATATCGTGACTTTATTTAGTCGACGGAAATCAATGCATATACGAATGGATTTGTCTTTCTTCCGTACTGCTACCATCGGAAAACAAAATGGAGAATCTGATGGAGAGATTATCCCCATTTTCAACATGTTGTCGACCTCACTATCAACCTGCTCTCTGATATGCAAAGGAATTGCATACGGTCGTAACTTAATCGATGGGTGATCCGATAATTTTATTTCGTGAGAAATAATGTTAGTTCGTCCAGGTAGATCAGACAACACATCTTCAAAAGATTTCAATAGATTGAGAATCTGATTCTTCTGATCTGAAGGTAAATCGTTACAAATGATTACATCCTTCCAAGTTTCAGAGGCTTGGATAGGTACCACAGGAAAATTCAAGCGGTACATCCGCGAAACTAGTTGCTTCTTCATCAACTAAAGCAATAGATGCCAGATGCGGAGATTGATTTGTGATAGATTCACATTTTTGTTGGTTAATGAATGCATTTTTATCTATGTAATGACTTGTTGTCACGTGTGGGATATTATTGATATCATTAAGTTCATTTGCTTCTGCAACCAGCTGTGCTCTAGTAGTCACAGCATTGGATAAAGAAAGATATTCTCTTTCCCATGCAGAAATTTCATCAGTAGAACATTCTTTTATACCCTTTATGTTTCCCAAAATCAAGTCACAGCAAGGCTGGTTGAGAACACATACACGAACTTTCCCAGTAAAGAATGGCGTGGTTATTGTTACGTCGGCCATGGGATATATCTCTACCGTGCCTCCGAAAGTTATGCATTTCACTGACGTTCCAGTGAAACAAGATGGAGGGATTAACGACCTTCTTATCCCGACCGTTGTGGAACCCGTGTCCCTTAAAATTTTAATTGGAGTGTTAAACAAAAACCCATTATGTAAAGTGAGAGTACCAACATCGTCATAAGATGACAACACTGGTAAGCCATGTCCACATTTAAGCCGTGGTGTAGCTCCAGGTTGAAATAACATCTTACATTCTGTACAATTATTAGAATTTTCTAAATCAACGTTACACGCATCGGCGTGATTATTGGTTGGATGGATGTCATTACTGACATTTCTATCTACCGTCTGACAAGCATTGGCTTGTGAGCGTGCTCTATTATGACTTCTAACGAAGTGAGATCTTCTGCGATCTGAAAAATTGTCTGAATGAGAATGTCCATTGTTATCCCTGTTATAATGGCCACCCCGCGGTGACAAATTATGATTGTCCGTATATTTGTTGTGTGAATACTGGTTATTTCGGTACCATTGGTTATTGTTATGATTGTTGAAATTATGCCTGTCTCTACCTCGTGAAGGTGAGCGATTATAGTAATAATTATATTTATCCCTATATAATTTGTGATTTTTTTCTCTATGATTATATCGTCTAACCAAGCTATGATGTGCGCGATCTCCCGTGCGTTGCAGCACACGCAGTAGATGAGTCCAAGACTTTTGCTCTGCTCAATGACAAGTTTGGATGAGCAACGGAAAATTGTTGACCTAATTTTTCCATTTCATCGATACTAGTCGGATTACGTTCTTGTAAGAATGATACAATTTCCTGGTTTACCGAAGAAACAATTTTTATCTCTTAATAAGAGATCACATAATCCTTCAAAACGTTTTAGGGATAGAAGCTGTTCAACCCATCTTTGGAGACATAGTTTTTTATGGAGGAAACAAAATCCTCAAAAATTTTTACCCTCTACCGGTAACATGGATCGAAACTTTTGTCTATAGCCTTCCTGATCCAGACCATATCTGCGTATAAAATGCTGCCTTTGCGACCTGAAAAAATCATGTCTTTTATCTTGGTCTATACCAGATAGACCCCAACTGCATCACCTGTGAGGAGACCCGAAAAAACACCAGACCACGAATCTTTATCAATATTAAGCAAGAGACTCTTTCCTGAAATCTTAATAAATAAAAACTTATATCGTCGTGAGGAGGAGAAAAAGGTGGTAGTCTTAAATTAAAGTTAGGGGTTGTGATTGCCTTCTTCGATGAAACCATTACTATCTTGAATCATGGAACCATGATGTTGTTGAAAACGAAGTTTTTCAACCTCAAAAGCTTTTTCTCCCTTTCAAATTTTGCCTCCTCGGCAGCAATTTCCGCTAAACGAATTGCCTTTTCATGTTCCATTTTCTCTCGTTCCGCAGCGATTTCTGCTATACGAATTCTCTCTTCCTTATTTGCTTTTTCTTGTGCCATAGTCAGAAAATTCCCTTTCTTCTCTTTCATACTCTTTTCTCATTTCTTTCTATTTCTTCTCTTTCTCTTTTCTCATTTCTTTCTCTTTCTTCTTTTGCCTCTGCCTTTTCATATGCAGTCAAAGCAAAAATTTTTAAAAATATCACCTTCCATACCCAGCGCCTTGCCTAGTTTAATAAAATAGTCAAGAGTCGCCATAGTATACCACAAATTATAACTTTTCTAAACAATAAATCAATTTCTATGTTCTCCTCTGCCTTACTTAGACCATCACACTATGGAATAGCGTGTCGGATTGGGATAGTAACAATGAGAAGATATATATAACTATATCACCTGCACAAATCCTTTAAACGCTTATTAATATAATAATTAGCGTTTATGATCCTGCTTCTTGTTATCGACAAGAATCGCAGGATATATCACCAACAATATTATAGAATTATAGTTAATCAATAAATAGTTTTATCATATACATGCTGCAAAGAAAAATTATCACGATGACATGACTGAAAGACATGGATGGAAACAGAATAAAAGAAACGACAAAAATTGTAAGTAAGTCGAAAATTCTAAGACAAAAGAAAATTAAAATTTCCACCAGTAATTAACGAGACAAAACGACAAATCACTTTTATCATTAATGTAAATTTTACAAAAGATAGCCAGGAAAGACCTACGCCAGACTAAATTCCCGAACAAAATTGAAATTAAAAAAAAAATACGACGAATCACAGCACAGCTAACACGCATGAAAGCCTTAATTTTTTCAAAACAGAGCGGAAATCACGACAGCACTAAATGCTGAATCCCTGAAAGAAATTTGCAATCAACCTATAGAAATACGAGTAGAACTGAAACGTAAAATGCCTCCTAAACAGTCGCCCGCAAGAGAAAAGAAAAGAAACATATAACACAAAAGAAGCGAGATTTTGCCCAACAATGATAGGACCAACAACCATGACTTTACATAACGTTACTTATCTGAATCGACCATGAGCGTCCATTCTTCGCTGTAACTCCAATGGGTCGTTCCACGCAATATTAAATTGAAATGTGGATAATGTAGTAATCTTATAATGTAGTTCAGCACCCATGATGTGACGAAATATGAAACGTTCTCGTAAATCGTTCACTTCATGAGTATTCAGTTCAATGGGAATGTCCGACCTTTACTCGTGTGAGACACATTGTAGAGATAGTGTCAATATGTAACGATAGAGACGAAAGGTTACTTTCCAACGAGTGACCGAATAAACTGATGAGGTGACCTTGTCAATGTTCCTAACGGTTTGATCTATGACTGGATCCACTTGTCCAGGCGAAAATTTCGTAAAATCGCAGATTCATATTTCTCCCGTAAGATATTCATCAGATTGGTATAGCATTCCTCTCATTTGGTACAAATCATCCTTTTTTGAACGATTTCATCATGGATATGATGTTTTTTCTGGTCCTCCAGTAAGGTACCAGGTCTGGGTGTGACTTAGTTTACGAATATTGTTAATTTGATGTCTGCACAAAGTTGCATTCCAACAGCTGTCTCTGCATAAAAATGTTCATTGTTGAACAGCGATAGATTGATCAAAACAGATATTGTCCCAACATAGAACTCTGTCTGCCAATATCCTGAGCAACTTTCAAAATGTCCTTCAAATCCAACGGACGACAGCCCCCATCTCGCCAGTTCGAATATATTTTGTGTTCGTTGTATTATGATTAAGTAAATTGCTACCCCCTGTCCACAGTTAATAATATTTTGATTGCTCCAGCGGTCACACAGTACAAAAAGCTCGTTAACGTGTTACATCCCGGGTAAAATCCTCTGAGACTTCATAGTTTTTTTCCCTCTATCACAAATGAACAGGTTCTCTACCTGACCAATGAGGAACTAAAACAAATTCGACATTCTTTTAATAACTGAAATTCTTTGTAGCATGCATTACTCGTTTTTTCATGATTAATCCTTATTATTAATTTTGGTCATATGGCTCCGTACATATTATTTTAATTCAAGAGTATTCATGCTCTTGTACAAACCCTGTGTCTCTCCTGTCAGAAGGTGACTTCGTAGTGTCCATACACATGAAATTAAAAGAGAAAAACACAGCCAACCCCAGCTGTCACAAAGTCAGGTTTTACTTCACCTTGGCATACCATATCAACACAAATTGACGTCATTTTCCCAGGTGCGCCTATTTTCAATAAATATCCCAAATAGTGCCGCATTTATCAGCACTAACTCAAACTCAATAAATCTAACATGTGGTGTGCATGGGCAGACACCACATATTACAAGGAATGCACAGTATGCCACCCCTCTCCGACATTCCCCTTACAGCTTGAAACCAGATGTGAGGATCCTTTAAATGCTTATCAAGCCAGGATAGAATATCCAGGAAAGAAACTAGAGCTCATGACTCAAACTCAACATGTTTCAGAATGGCAGAAAAGCCACAGGAAAAGCCAAAACTTCAGTAGTATGAAGATAGTTTGGTTTTTAATGAAGTAACAGTTTAAATCGGCATTTAGTAGAAGCTCATTTATCTAGGAGTTAAACACCAGAATCATTTGAACTGCAGAATAGTTCTAAAATAATGTTTTTGTGCTAAGAATTTTCAAAAGTCAGGCCATTGTTGTAATTGAGGAGTGATTTAATACAGTGAGAAGCTTGTGATGTGATCTGCGGAAGACAATTTAGTATCAGTCAATTTGACCTAGTGCACATGATGTGGTAATTCATGTTACAATCTCTGTGTGTGTATGTGGTGCCACAATAAATGATTGAGTGAAACAGTTTATAAAACAACGTTCAGTAATCTCGACTAAGTAGAATTCAGTTAATAACCCGAGTTCATTTGACACACATACGTAACATTTATTAGCTTCCACCTTGGGATTCCATAGCAACTCGAAAATAATTACAATGCTATGATCCATTCAAACATTGGTTAATCCAACAATGTGTTATGTATGTCCATGACATATTTCCATATTATTTACGATAAATCCATTCTCGACAGTTACTGTACAATATATGATCACGTCGAATCTGACACAACCGCTGAACATCTGCTAGGCAATCATAGCCGTGATCATATCTCAATCACTAGTTCATAAATCCACATTGAATTAGGATCTTTCACCCATCAAAATACACTTTGGACACAATCATGACTTGTTCCTATGAACACATTTTCCAGAATCACCTTGTTGCTCCCCTTAACCCCCTATGTCATATCGCGATTGCGCATATACACAATCGCATCGGACTCTTTATGTGCACCAGCTTGTTGAAGGTCTATGCTTGGGAGGTAAAGGGCGATGATGATGATGATGTTATACACACATATACATGCATTAAGTTTTCAAATGTAAGATCCTAAATGATGTGCAAAAAGAGTCATAACATGTAGTATAGATCATGATGGATGATTGCATTGACATTAGAGCAGTTTGACCACTAACACATGAGATGTGATTGTTTTCTGTCATTTAATATATTTTGTAAATAACATTGCTTTAAAGCAGTGATTTTCAATTATGCAGTTATGCTTTTAATGGAAAAAACTAAGAGTAGCATCCAAAAGATGCGCCTGAATCAAGACACTGGAAAAGAAAAATGTGTGTCTTACAGTGCTACCCAGTGAATCTATCAGTTCATTCATTCATAACCCTCCACTCCCAAAGGAGCATAGGCCTTCAACAAACACATGCCAAGTTCTGTCACGTGCCATCATCTCAAGTTCTTTCCACGTTCTCCTCATCATTTTCACCTACAGGAAATTATGGAAAAAGTAAAAAGAAGAGACATCACAATTTTGATGGGTGACATGAATGCAAAGAGAGGTACAGTCAACACCGGCTTTGAAGAAGTCATGGGAAAACATGGGCTAGGAATAATGAATGAAAATGGGGAACTATTCTCAAACTTCTGTGCTTCAAATCAACTGGCTATAGGAGGAAGCATTTTTCCACATAAGAGAATACACAAGGCAACATGGATATCACCAGACCATAGAACAGAAAATCAGATTGATCATATATGCATAAACAAGAAGTTTAGATCATCATTGCAGGATGTAAAGGTATATGGAGATCACCACCTTCTGATAGCCAAAGTAAAAATGAAACTCAAGAGATATGCACCAATGCAAAATTATAAATCTATCAGTTACTGAGAAAAATACATAGGGGAGTACATCAGTTTCAGTTGGTCTTGACTGTTTTTAGGGAAACCACATGTAACATACCTCATCAGGCATTATCTAGAATCCTCAAGAAAGGAAGTATGATGGAAGACCAATGCCTCATGGAGAAGAGATACACAGGCAGAACTTGAGAATTCTCAACCTGTAGAGATGGAGAAGATTATTTTGTCTGGCCTGGGCACTCAAGGAAGCACAGAGCACTGATTGATGAACTGATTGCCACCATATCTGTAGTGTGGAAAATACTATCATAGGAAACAGTCTGAAAGGAAGTTTAGCAACAAACATATGATGCAAAACCCCAAAGCAGCATTTGTTCATAAGACTAGATAATTGCTTAGATCTGATTAAAGTCCTAGTAATAATGCTTATATTTCAGCTTTTGTGAAATTGCAAGATTATAAAAATGCATGTAGACTGTTTTCTCAGCCTTGTTTATACAGTATTCCTTCATCTTCAGTGAACATTTTAATTTTGAATAGATGTAAATTGTTAATTGTTAGAGAGGGAGACCAAGGAACACATGGAAAAAAGAGAGACAGATATAAACGGGGTGAAGAAAACATGGAAACGCCTTGACCTGATGAGACAGGAAGACTTGGCATAAGTTCCTTGGGAAGCTGAAGGATAATTTTGAAATTGTAAGTTAGTGTTAGTGTTGTTTAACAAATTGTTCACAAACTCGGACAAGTTAAAGTGACTTATGTTTGAAATCTCTGACAGCGTTGACCAGACCATGGATATATTTGACATTCCATATGATGTCATTTGGCTAGACATTGAACATACAGACTCCAAAAAGTGAGTTGTTATTCTTTTACTTGAAAAAGTGTCTTTTCATCATCATTCTGTGAATGAAGATGCTACCTTTAATATATATACTGGTAAATACTTCAGTTTGACAAAAATGGTTCTGAGTAATCAGTACATGACTTATTATTGGGCAGATGTGCTGTATTTATGCAAATCAAGTTATATAGTGTTATTATTCCCATTAGTAGTTGCATAACGCTGCTGTATTTTTTAAGGTCAACATCCTAAACTAATTTTTACCACGTATATATGGATACAGAAATTTTAAAAAAGAAAAAAACAATACCCAGAGGGCAATTTTTTAAAACTTGGAGAGAAACATGTTACAGTCTGTAACCTTAGGGTATGAAGATCAGATTAATCTTTTTTATCTTTTCCGCTATTTTTTTCAGTACATTGTTTTAAAGAGTAATTTTTCTTCCTGTTAGATATTTTACATGGGATGGTAGCCGCTTCCCCAATTCCCAGGAAATGCTGAGAAACCTTTCTTCCAAGGGCCGTAAGCTGGTGGCTGTTGTAGATCCCCATCTGAAACGAGATGACAAATATCACATATATACTGATGCTAAAAGCAAAGGGCTGTTGGTTAAGGACAAAGATGGGAAAAATTTTGAAGGCTGGTGCTGGCCAGGTAAGACCTTGCTGTAGACATAAATGTAATTATTAGCATGACTTTGACCTGCTTTAAGGGGTTGAAAATTACGACGTGCGAAGCAAAGCACAGTCTTCCAACTAAGAACAGAACACATTAGACTCAACAAGCACCTAAACAAATTAAACCCTACATATGAGACTAATTGCCACAACTGTACCCATCCATATGAGATAGTTCAGCATGTGCTGCTCACTTGCCCAGAACTCTCCGCAGAAAGAAGAAAGCTGTTGCTGGGCTCCTCAACAATCACAGACACCCTATACAGCACCACTCAACAGCTACAGAACACGTGCAAATTCTTCAACTTGGCATTGGCTGTGAAAGAGCGACAGGCTCGGCAACCTTAGTAACAAGAATAACAACAAGGGGTTGAAAATAATACTATCTTCACAGTGAAGTGGGGCGGGAGTTTTCAGTACCACTAGGGATGGCACAAGATGATTGGATTACATGTTTATACTTGTATTTCAGGGTTGTCATCTTGGCCAGATTTCATGGATGAAGGAGTGCGTAACTGGTGGGCTGATCAGTTCTCCTTAGAAAATCATAAAGGTTCTGCTGATAATCTGTTTATTTGGAATGACATGAATGAACCATCCGTATTCAACTCACCAGAGATTACTTTTCCAAAGGATGTAAAGCATTTATCGGGAAGGGAGAATAGAGAGGTCCACAATGTTTATGGAATGCTTGTGGTAAGAGCTCTCTTTCAAGATTTTACTGCTGACATTTAAAGCAATGAATATGAGAAGATGAGTAAGAGTTAAGATTTGTGTAAACTGATGTTTTAAATTTTGTGACACAGGAAATAAAAATGGATTGGGTGCTACCTAATGTTGAATTTGAAATGGATCAGTTTATATAATTTCTAAATTATTTATTCCTTTTGTAAAGGAGAAACGGGTCGAAACACTTGATCGATGGGAGCGGAGTGGGGGGGGGGGAGAGAAAGAGAACAGCTTCTGATAATCAGGTTGCCTCCTGTTGTATCGCTGTGTATGGAGTTTCCTATCATTCCCTTGAAGACTTTCCTCTTGGGGAAGTGAGTGGAGATGTCAGCATGGGGGGAAGGAGAGAACTCCTGGTTCAGTTAGATTAGTGGAACATGCCATAATGATAATAGAAGCTGTCCATAAGGTTAAGCTAGGAAAGGAGGATTTTCATATAAAAGGGGTTGCCAACTAGGCAACCTATGAGAGCCACAATATTGGAAGAAATTGTGCAAATAACCATCAATGTATGTTTGTCAAACAAATTTTTTTTCGTGTATGACTATATGTGATAAAAGAATCAAACTGTCTCGTAACAATGAATGTCTCAGGAATCTTGCCTTCTTATTAATATTCTTGTAGCATCTCTATGGAAAAAATATAAAATAATATTTGTGAACATTGTTCAGTGTGATTCAGCAAAATGTTTATATTACTTCAGTTGGACAGTAAGACCCACATATGACTCATGAGCCATGTTGCCACCCTGGACATTTAATATGGCTTGGCTGTGCCCACTGTTTATTACTTAATACCAGTTATTAGACCTATCGCCTATAATGCTCAGAACATATTTAGACATATGAAAAGTTAAAATGGCTAGACTGCTTATTTCAGCATCACACTTCTTGGGAAGGATTACATTCATGGAGAGTAGCTGGCAATCATGGGAAAATGTAGTCAATAATGGGAAGATGTAGTAAAAAGGATTAATTTTTGTTTCAAAGGTTGGAATAAAAAGAAATACAGAATTCTAAATAATTGAAATGGGCAAAATGTTTTTTGTACATTTCAGCATCGAGCTACCTGGGAAGGATTACTCAAACGGAGTAACTATCAAGAGCGGCCTTTTGTTCTAACTAGGTCATTCTTTGCTGGAAGTCAGAGATACTGTATGTATATCTATACTTTGTATGTTTATGTGAAAATGAGAAAGTGAGTATTTATGTGTGTGGGTATGCATGTATATGTGTGTATAACATCATCATTATCACCCTTTACCTCCCAAGCATAGACCTTCAACAAACTTGTGCCAATTCTTTCTGTCCCGTGTCATCAGCTGAAGGTCTTTCTGTCCTGTGTCATCAGCTGAAGGTCTTTCTGTCCCGTGTCATCAGCTGAAGGTCTTTCTGTCCCGTGTCATCAGCTGAAGGTCTTTCTGTCCCGTGTCATCAGCTGAAGGTCTTTCTGCCCCATGCGATCAGCTGAAGGTCTTTCTGTCCCGTGTCATCAGCTGAAGGTCTTTCTGTCACGTGTCATCAGCTGAAGGTCTTTCTGTCCCATGTGATCAGCTGAAGGTCTTTCTGTCCCATGTCATCAGCTGAAGGTCTTTCCGTGTCTTCTTCATCTCCTTCTCCAGTTCATAATATGTATGACATATACAAAGGCATTATTATAATAGATGACAGTATGGACTACCCAAGCAAATAATCATCCTATTTATACTTTCAGGAAAATCCTTCATGTTTGTTTGATGTATTTACTTATGTTGATTTATTTGATCTCTGTGAACAGCTGCTGTCTGGACTGGGGACAACATGGCTGAATGGAGCCATCTCAAAATCACTGTGCCTATGATGCTGTCTCTCAGCCTGGCAGGCATTCATTTCTCAGGAGCTGATGTTGGAGGATTTTTCCGTAGTCCAGAAAATGAACTCTTGACACGATGGTATCAGGTAATTACTGAGATTTACATCCATTTTTGAGGTCTATGACAGTTCAGAGAAATTACTTTATATAACATGACCAAATCTAGTCTTCAGTTTGTGGGTGATATGTAGGAGTTGCCCGGTATAGTTTCGGGGGTCTCTGAAGAGACAAAGAAATAATATGATTACTGCACCCACAGGCATGTTGTACGAGGTGACTAATATGTGGCTGGCAACCTCATCATATAAAATAAATTGCCACAGAAACCACGTCTACAGGAGCATGTGACTGCTTGGTGCAGGCTTCCTGCAAGGGGATCAGCTACAGTGCTGGTTCCATGCTCAGTAGGGAGTGCAAAGGAAACTGAAGATGATGATGTCAGATTTAATGAGTAAAAAGAAAGGTTGCCTGATGTAATGATTGCAAAACCATACAGCATTTTACAGTTATGACATTGAAATAAGGGCACATATTTAAAAAAAAAACAGTTATAACTATAAATATAGTTATACTGGATACTTAGCTATGCCTAAGACACTGGATTCTTAGCTATGCCTAAGATGCTGGATACTAAGCTATGTCTAAGATACTGGATACTTAGCTCTGCCTAAGATACTGGATTCTTAGCTATGCCTAAGATACTGGATACTTAGCTCTACTTAAGATACTGGATACTTATGCCTAAGATACTGGATACTTAGCTCTGCTTAAGATACCGGATACTTAGCTCTGGTTAAGATACTGGATACTTAGCTCTGCCTAAGATACTGAATACTTAGCTATGCCTAAGATACTGGATACTTAGCTCTGCTCAAGATACTGAATAATTAGCTTTGGTTAAGATACTGGATACTTAGCTCTGCCTGAGATACTGGATACTTAGCTATGACTAAGATACTGGATACTTAGCTCTGCTTAAGATACCGGATACTTAGCTCTGCCCAAGATACTGGATACTTAGCTCTGCCTAAGATACTGGATACTTAGCTCTGCCCAAGATACTGGATACTTAGCTCTGCTCAAGATACTGTATACTTAGCTCTGGTTGATACCAGATACTTAGCTCTGGTTAAGATACCAGATACTTAGCTCTGGCTAAGATACTGGATACTTAGCTAAGCCTAAGACACTGCATACTTAGCTATTTATAATATACTCGTAGTTATAAATGTTATCATGTATGTACCGTGTGCCTTATGTAGTTCCCTGGGGTCTCTGAGAAGAAAGAATAGGACTATTACATATCTGAGGAGACAAAAGATAGATTGTGACTACTGCTGTCTCAGCAGGCGTGTCATAGGTGGCTACTAATATGAGGTTGTGTATAGGACTGACAACCTCCAAATAAATTACTACAGAAACCACTGCTGCATGTATTCTGTCTCAGTCTCCTTATAACCACCAGGAACTGCATGAGGCAGAAACATCTTTTGCTGCCATGTAATATATACTAAAAACCTAGTGGTTATGTTTTTCCTACAGGTAGCAGCCTTCCAGCCATTTTTTAGAGCCCATGCACACATTGACACGAGGCGCAGAGAACCTTACCTCCTGCCAGAAGAAAATGTGATCATCATTAGAGCTGCTATTAAGAAAAGATACACATATCTGCCATATTTCTATACGTTGTTCCATGAGTCGGAGAGCACGGGCAATCCTCCCATGAGGGCACTGTGGACAGAGTTTCCAGAAGAGACTAAAGTATTTGCAATGGATGATGGGTATTTACTTGGTGCGTATGATTTTGCATGATGAGTACTTTCTTATTGCATATTGATTATATGTGACGAATATCTACTTGGGTGTGCAAGGATTTATGTGATGCATATGTACTTGTTGCTTTAGGTTTTCCATGATGAATATTTAGTGGGTGTGCAATGTTTTACATGATGGATATCAATTGGGTGTGCAATGTTTTACATGATGAGTATATGTTGTTTTAGGTTTTACATGATGAATATCTACTTGGTGTGCAGGGTATTAGATGTTGAGTATGTAAGAGTAACATTAATGTTTCACATGATTGATGTCAAATTTGTGTGTATGGGTTTGCAATGTAATCTTTGAGTTTATGTTAATGATAAGTTATCAGCACAGTACACACAGTCATTATGATAAGATGCAGTATTTTAGGAATATCTTCTTTAGTGCCGTGCCAGTTGGAATAGAATCATCATATCTGGCCAGATCTTCCAGTCACAAATGTTTGTACAGTTCTACAGTTAACCCTGTTGTTATGAGGTGGGTTGACCAATTCCCTTCCTTGCTGCTTTTGCCTTCCCTAACTCAAGAGCAGAGTCAGGTACTCAATTATGGCTGAGTAGACAGGATCTCTATCAAGTTTCAAATCTAGTAACTTTCCTAACACTTCTGTCACGAAGTGGATTTAAGTTTAGAGCTTGTCCAAGTATATAGACAAGACACTAGTGTGAGAAAGTCTGAGAAGATAGATTTTGATAAGAATACAGTGAGTGTGGAAGGATGAGACTTATAGCTTCGAGGGTGAGAACCGAGATTGACTCTCCCTCGCCACTCACGACTTAGTTAAGAGCTATGGACTCACCACCTCTGACTACCATTAAAGGAGATAAGGTTTCACTAAAGTTCCACAGACACAACTATACAGACAAGCATATACGTACAGTATAGTTATAGAGAAACTGATCCAGTGTACAGTTTATAGTTTATTATACAATAAAATCAAATAACACCGCAAAATAAATAACGTGCGTGGTCGCACTAACCTGAAAAAATAAACAGAACAATTAAAATGACAGACACTATAACCCAACACTTTCACCCTCTCTTTCAACCTGCATGGAAGAAAATTAAGGATTAACAAAATCTACTTGGTGGGGTTTCTAACTTAAGAGCCACCACTCCTGACTATCCTATTATTATTATTATTATTAAATATAACCCACTGTCCTGCTGCAGACGTATACCTAAATGTCTACACAAATCTGAATGCACTATCTGATGTCCTACACAGCTAACTACTGTACCACAAGCACTGATCCACTAACGGACTTTTTCAGTGCTATCTCAGAGGCTGTCCTAACCAAACTTTCTATCTGCCTTTCTAACTTCCCTCTCCCCTTTGCTTCTGCTCAGTGCCTCTCTGACACTACCGTTTTCTGCTGAGTGGCTTCTCCATTACGCCCCTCCTCCTATTAGATTTCTGAAAAGGAATGATGACCCTCTCTCCTTTCTTGACTACTGCTGCTGATGACTTTGGTAATAATGACTAGGTACTTGACTTGGGATGTATATGCTTCACTGCTGCTGACAATTCTTTCACGGCCGATTTAACCCTCTTAGGGTTTAGGGACAAACAGCATTATTATGGCCGTATATACATAAAACCAACCTCCAGGCCACGCGCCTCTTTGGAGTGGTATAACGAGCTAAGAGCTCCGGATTTTTTTAGAAAATCCGTTCCCGCTGAAGAATGTGCTTCACTGCATGAGAACGTCTCTTTTCTTTCACCTCTGGCGATGTCTCGAGCCTTATGCTCCCAAGAAGATAAATTACTGTGATAAGTTGTAGGGGCAGGTTACAACCCTCCCTTTGTGCCGTGAAAATGCTGTAAATAAAAAAAATAACAACGACTGTACAACAATTCAAATTATACTCAACCCTAACGCATAAACACCCTAAATTAATACATCTCCTGTCTTTCTCCTAAATCAATACATCTCTCCTACACACATGCGATAAACAAATATTTCCGCCCCAAAGGTCAGACTACCATACACTTCCCTCCTGTCTCTCTACCCCGCACCAATTAACTAGCTGTCTTCTACCCAATCCCCCAGACACAGTCTGACCTGAATCTTAGGTATGCGTGTCTAGCCTTTCGGCATCACAACATTCTTTATCTGAGGGAAATCCCCTGTACTGAATAATTTTTCAGCCGTAACTACTTATAACCGACTGACCCGGGAGGGTTATCACTTAACACAATTATATACACACCATCTCATCATCATCAGTTGCCATCTCCACAACGAAGGTTGGCTGTAATGGATCTCCAACGTCTTCTGTCTTTTGTCTTGGTGGTGCACTCTGATAGACTCTTTCCTGTCCATCTCTTGATGTTATCTTCCCACTTATAGCGCTGTCTTCCCCTTGCACGTTTGCCTTCAACTCTCCCTTCTGTTATGGTCTTCTGCAAGGTGTTATGCCTTTTTATGTGGCCAAAGTATTTTAGCTGCCGAACTTTGACCTCCCTCATTAGTTCTCTTTTCATGCCTAGATTTTCTAGGACCTCCTTATTTGTTTTCATCTCTTTCCATGAGATACGCCCCATTCTTCTATATATCCACATTTCAAGAGCCTCAGTTTCTCTTCTTCCAAATACTTATTCATCGTCCATGTTTCTGCACCATACAGAAATGCAGAATATATATAACACTTTATGATTCTCAGTTTTAATTTGTGAGATAGCTGTTTGGACGTCAGTATATGTTTCATGTTGTTGAATGTAGCCTTGGCCATTCCTATTCTCTTCTTGATTTCTGTTTCACATCTGCCATCTTCTGTTATTATATGACCAAGATATACGTAGCTCTTGACTTGTTCCAGGATTTTCCCATTTACGCTTATCTTTAATGTGGGTTTATCGTCTGTTTTGCTAATTATCATAGTTTTTGTTTTCTCAATATTAATGTCGAGTCCATATTCATGACTTATACTGTTCACTTGCTTCACTAGTTCTTGTAACTCCTGTTCGCTTTCAGCTAACAACACGGTATCATCTGCATATCTAAGGTTGTTTATTGATCTTCCACTGATGTTCAGTCCTGGTATTTCCTGTATCTGTTTGAAAATTTTTTCAGTGTATAAATTAAATAGGCAGGGGGACAGCACACAACCTTGTCTGACACCTCTTTTTATGTCTATGTATGATGAATAATTCCTTCCCGATCTTACTGTGGCAGTTTGCTCCCAATAAAGGTTACTGAGTATTCTTATATCTTTTCCATCAATACCTATGTCTTCGAGGCATTCAATTATTTTCTCATGATGGACTCTGTCAAAAGCCTTCTTATAATCAATGAAGCACATATACATACTTTTTTGGACCTCTGTATATTTTTCTGCTAATATTCTTAGGCAAAATATTGCCTCTCTTGTTCCACTGTTCCGTCTAAAACCAAACTGTTCTTGGATTTCGCTGTCTACTTTACTTTTTATTCTTTCCTGTATGATTTTGAGCAGTATCTTAATTACATGACTCATCAGGCTGATTGTTCTGAAGTCTGAACATTCTGTTGCATTTGGTTTTTTGGGCAATGTTATGAAAACTGATGTCTTCATGTCGTGTGGTATATATCCTGTATTGTATATATCGTTGCATATTTCTGTGATTGTATCTATACCAAAGTTCTCCAGAGTTTCTATCATTTCAATTTGTATGTTATCCATGCCTGCTGATTTTCCTTTTTGTATCATATGAATGGCATTCTCTACTTCTGATCTGAGAATGTTTGGGCCTTCATTAGAACCTGGTGATGGTTTTTTACCTCTGTTGTCCTCGAATAGTTCTTTTACGTATTACACACCATCTAGGAATTATTAAATCCCATCTCAACCCTTTGGCTTCTGACTACAAGAGGTTATCAATTAACCATAAGTAGTAAATACACAAATTTCTACATCCTCTCAGTAATATTAATTACACCCCTTACATCCCTTCTCATCCAACTACATTACCGAATTAATACACAATTAAATAAAATACACAAATACGCTCGCGTATATACATGGTAAATTATCATAATCAAAATGCGGGTGACACAGACCTCCTATTATATATTACAGAGCACCTGTTTAACTTAGCACTTATCCTCACACAGTTAATATCTCAAATCCGTTACACAATCATAGATGCTACTAGCTTATTTCCAAGAAATCAAAGACACTACTTACACTACATTGCTGGCATATAGACGGGACAAAAATTTGAGGGACCTCCTAGTCCACAGCCGTCTGAAAACCGTCAACGATGGCCACTTTGGAACCAAGCCATGTAACCGTACACGATGTAAGACATGTCAGTATGTAATCGAAACACGTTCAGTCTCGTTCCCTAACGCCAAGTTCACCATCACCCATGGCTTCACATGTGAGTCACGCAACGTCATTTATGCTATTATATGCAAACGTTGCACCATTACGTACATCGGCCAAACGGGCACACGACTGGGCGACCGATTCTGCAGACACCTCTATGACATCTCTCAGTTTAATTCCACACCTGTGGCCATCCACTTCAATGGCCCTGACCACCACGGTGCCACTGACATCCAGGTGACAGCCATCAGATACTGTTCCTCGGACGCCAACAGTCGGTTTCGCCAGGAACAACGCCTCATCCATCTTATGGGTTGCCTCAAACCACACGGTTTGAATACCCAACATTCTTTTGTCTGAGACGCCTTTCTCTATCGAGTCCCTGTTGTATTATGACTTTCTACTTTGATGCGATCCCCCCTTTTTTTTTTTTTTTTTTTTTTTTTAAATTACTATTTTTTTAATTTAATAATTTTATTTATTTATTTATTTATTTTTTTTAATTTGTTTATTTATTTATTTTTTTTTTTTAAATTATTTTTTTCCTTTATTATTTTTTATTTTATTTATTTCTTTCTTCTTCTTCGATCCTTAACCACCGACCGTCAAAGCAGTCAGTGGCCATCACGCCTAGTGGCGTCTTGTAGGGCAACAACAAATTGATTCCACTCTGCACGGTCGGTGGCCATCCTTCGTACAGTGCCCCAACTCTGGTTCATTCTTTGCATCTCAGCCTCCACAGTCCTCCGCCAAGTTGTTTTTGGTCGGCCTCTCTTTCGCTTTCCTTCAGGGGTCCAAAGCACAGCTGTCCCCGTGATGGCATCGGGGTCTCCCCTGAGGACACGACCAACCCAGCCCCAGCGTCTGCCAGCCACGATGGTATGCATGTCCCCCCGCTTGCTACGAGCAAGCAGACCCTGGCCGGCGATGGCACCTGGCCAAAAGACTCGGTGAATTTTTCCCAGGCATGCCGTGTGAAAAGAGGACAACCTCGACACCTCCCTCTCTGCAACCCTCCAGCACCCCGCACCACAGAGAAGCACAGAAAGCACGCAACTCTGGCACAATCCCAATTCTGTGCCTGTGCTGTACCGGGAGGACCCCCAGATGTTATCTAGGCCAAAGAAGGCTGCCCCTGCCCCACTCATTCCGATGCCGATGTCCCCGCCCGCCCCACCGTCCGGTGTCACCACGCCTCCCAGGCATGCGAAGGTATCTGTCCGTACCAGCCGCCGACTCCCTACCGACACGGGCCCAGGGCCGCTCACACCGAGCGTCATGACCCCAGACTTCTCTAAACTGATGGCCAAGCCCACCCGCTGGCCAAACCCATTGAGTCTATCCGTCCCTTCCTGGACGCGCTGATGCGAATGCGCCAGCAGTGCAACGCCATCTGCACACCCCAGATCCTCCAACGCCGAAAATGCAGTCCATCCCACCCCTCCCGGACCGCCCTCCGCCGCCCGGCGCACCACCCAGTCCATGACCGCCAAAAACAGAGTGGCCGACAAGGGGCATCCCCGTCGCACTCCCGCCCCCACCCCGAAGGCCAGGCCGCTCTGCCCAACACCACATGCAAAGCCGGCACAGAGGCCTTCCATGATTGACACCACGCAGCCCGGAACTCCACAAGCCCTCAGCATTTTCCACAAACTGTCCCCATGTATGCTGTCAAAAGCCTTTTCAAAATCAACAAAATTTATGTAAAGCTGTCTTTGCCATTCCGAGCACTGCTCCACAATGTTCCTGGGAGTGAATACATGGTCCACACATCCCCTGTTCTTTCCAAATCCCGCCCGTTCCTTCCTCAGCCTGTAGTCTACCGCCCCTGAAACTCTCTGCACAATCATCCTGCCTAGCACTTTGCTGGGAACCGAGAGAAGAGCGACTCCTCTCCAACCATTGCAGTCCGAAAGATCTCCCCTCTTGGGCAATCCGACAATTATTCCCCCGCTCCACTCCGATGGCGCCGTCCCCGCCCTCCACACCTGTGCAAACAGTGGTTCCAATAGTTCCGCCGCCAGCCCAGGGCCTGTCCCAAATAGCTCTGCACCCAAGCCATCATGGCCCGGAGCCCTACCGTTCTCTAACCCCTTGACCGCTGTGATGACCTCTTCCTCCCGCGGAATGTCTGTATTTACATCTAGATCGTTTTCAGCCTCAGGAACCCCATCAAGGCCAGCTCCTTGACGTGGAGATGGGGCTCAAGTACAGCCATCAGCGGCTGAAAAACCAAGACTGGCCAGGCCCTCCTAGACTCGAGCAAGACCACAGTCTGCCCTAGCAAGTCAAGGTGCTGAAGACGGAGGCAACCAGCCAAGAGGCGCACCACAGCAATCAGGATGCCACGCATTAGCGCTATGGGAAGTATGCCTATATCTGCAAAACGTTATGGCACTCGCCCTGTGACGGACACCCAGGCAGGCGCAGTGCCGGGCCCTCTGCCTCGGAAGGGCCCAACCCCTACTACTGGGGGTCCTTCTCAATTGCCCCGGGGAGCCAGGAGGCATGAGAATAGAGCTACTGGCCAAGCAAAGAAAAGACCATTTAAAATAATGCACTGGAATGCTGAAGGCGTCAATAGTAAAAAAGACGGCTACAGCAAAAAATTAGAGCTCGAAAATATCTTGAATGAAGAGCAAGTAAATGTATGTTGCTTGCAAGAAACCCACCTCAACAAAGACATAGCCTTCAAAATCAGAGGCTACCAGTGCTACCGATCTGACCGAATAGACACGCGAAAAGGTGGAATACTGACACTCGTGAGGAATAACATCAGTGCATGTCAGCTTGAAACATATATGGAGGGGGCGGAATACCAGATGCTTCATCTCAGGACAGAAAGTTCAGAATTCCACCTGCTCAACTACTACTGTCCGAGCGACCGCCCACTGGCACTAGATACAATCCCAGCAAAAGAAAGACTGATTGTATGCGGAGACTTCAACAGCCACTCACAGAGCTGGGGCTATGATCACATGGACAGGAGAGGTGAGGAGCTTGAAAACTGGCAGGATGACAATGGGCTTATCCTGATTAACCAGCCAATCGACCCACCAACCTTCTACTCGAGATCATGGCACACCACCTCTACACCAGACCTGGCATTCCACTCACCCAGCTTGGAGTGGAACACCACACGCGTTGTAGGGAAACAACTTGGAGGCAGCGACCACCGGCCAGTCTTCCTAATTGTGGAAAATGAACTTGTCAAGGAGAGCAGCACTCTCTCTAGGTGGAACTACAAGAAGGCAGACTGGACAATGTACCAGCACCGTACTAGTATACTGGCTAGAGATCTGACTGTAGACAAAGACATCAATAAGCTTGTTGATGAATTCAGCAGATGCATATTACAGGCTGCTCGTGAAACAATACCTAGAGGGGCTCGTAAGCACTACAAACCATATTGGAATAGTGAACTAGAGCAGCTGCACAACGACGTGGAAACATCTCGAAAGCAGGCAGAGACCAGTCCATGCCAAGAACACCACAATAACTACCAGCAAGCTAAGGCCAAATTTCAAAGGGCCAAGTTGCAGGCCAGGCGAAGAAGCTGGAAGGAGAAAACAGAGTCCTTGAACTTTGAAAGAGATACGAGGAAACTGTGGAAGCTGGTAAAGCAACTTAACGATGAAGGTACAGAGAGAAACTCAAGGATTGCTCTGTACAAAGATGGAAACATCCTCATGGGAAAACAGGCAGCTGATCACTTTGCAGACTCCTTTGCTAAAGACAACAACATCGAAGTTAGCCCAGAGAAGCAACAGGAGACTCGTGAGAAACAACACGCAGGACGAGATGGAACCATACCTGAAGTTATGGAGGCACCAATCACATTCAGAGAACTGGAGCTTGCAATATCCAAATTGAAAATGAGAAAGTCGCCAGGAGTTGATGGAGTGTCCAATGAAATGATTAAGAACTTGGGAACCGCAGCAAAAACAAAGCTGCTGCAGATCTTCAATATCTGTTGGAACTCAGGCAGAGTTACACAGACCTGGAGGGAAGCAATCATGATACCACTCCTAAAACCAGGAAAAGACAGTTCCACTGCCTCCAGCTACAGACCAATCAGCCTTACAAGCTGCCTCTGCAAAACAATGGAACGTATCATCAACCTCAGGCTACAGTGGTACCTTGAAAGTGAAAACCTTCTTGTACCACAGCAGGCGGGCTTTAGGCAGTGTTATTCCACCGAAGATCAGGCAACTTACCTTTCCCAAGAGATTGAGTATGCGTTCCAAGATAAGAAACTGGTACTAGCAGCATGGATAGATCTAAGAAAAGCATTTGACAAGGTTTGGAAAGAAGGGCTTCTGAAGAAACTGAGAAATTGTAGAGTGAATGGTAAGATGTACAAATGGGTGAAAGCATACTTGCATAACAGAAGAGCCCGAGTACAACTAGATGGCCTCAAGAGTAAGAAAATTCTACTGCGTCATGGCGTCCCTCAGGGAGGGGTTCTGTCCCCCACACTTTTCCTAGTCTACATCAATGACCTGGTTGCTGAACTACCACATGGAATGAAAGTGGCAATGTACGCTGATGACCTGATAATATGGTGCACAGATGAGCATGCAACAGTGGCCACCAAACTGCTACAAAGAGCTATAGATGCCTTAACCTCATGGGCAAATAGATGGTGTGTCAGCATCAACACAGACAAGTGCAGCACTACGCTCTTCACCCTCTCTCCCAAACAAAAAGCTGGTGTCATCAAGATAAACAAAGAGCTCCTGAGAGAAGATAAACAACCCACCTATCTCGGAGTTACATTCGATGATAGGCTGACATGGAAGCAGCACATCAACAAGGCAGCAACAAAGGCCAGGAGGAAGCTAGCCATCCTGAGAAAACTAAGTGGAACCACATGGGGAGCCAGCGGGAAAATACTTAGTAAAGTTTACCAGCAGGGCATACGACCACACCTGGAATATGGGTCAGCTGCGTGGTGTCCAGCATCAAACACCACATTACAAGAGCTAGATAAGGTGCAAAACCAGGCGCTTAGGGTCATCACGGGGGCAATGAAATCAACGCCTATAGTGGAGATGGAGAAAATGGGGAGGATACAAGCACTGAGAGAACGCAGAGACACGAAAGTGCTAACACAGGCAGAAAAGTTCCTCTGTATGCCGAGCCATCCAATTCCAAAACCTAGCAATGGGGCGACTGAAAAGAAGCAGCTTTATCCACCAGGCCAAACGATTTCGTAGACAAACCTCAGACCTGCCTGAAGTTAACAGCCCTCTAAAGTCTGTGCCAGAACAAACCCCTTGGAGAGAGGAGCATGGACTACCAGTACACATCCACACAAAAGTGAAAGGAATATTCGACAGGGATGAACAGAACAGCGTGCAACGTAGGACAGTCACTCTCAGTTTCCTGGATGATAAATACCCACAGGACCTCTGGGTCCGAGTATACACGGATGGGTCAGCACAGAATGCAGTAAAGAATGGAGGAGCAGGAGTGTACATAGAATACCCAAACAACACTAGGGATACGGTCAGAGTACCAACGGGGAAATTCTGTAACAACTATGATGCAGAAGTCCAGGCAATCAAGGTGGCAACTGAGAAACTACTGAACACCAATCTCGGTCCACAGCCTGTAGTATTCCTGACAGATGCAAGATCAGCACTCCAAGCACTTCAGTCCAGAAAATTGCCAGTTATACAGGCCCTACTTTCTGAACTGTGCAACCAGCGCAGGGTCGCCATGCAGTGGATACCGTCTCATTGTGGAATACCAGGAAACGAGAGAGCAGACGGACTGGCTAAAGAAGGTGCTGCAGACGAACAACCGGATGTACCAGTAACGTACCATCAGAAGAAAAAGATGATCAAATCTATCAGAAAGCCACCAACATCAACGCAGGATGACTACCAAGCTATGAACAGATCAGAACAAATAGTCATTCTGCGCCTCAGAACAGGACACAACCGCCTCCGCAGCCACATGTATACAAAATTCAAGATTGGCAATTCAGCCATGTGTACATGTGGACAGGCACCCCAGACAGCGGAGCACGTACTGCAAGATTGCCCCGAATATGATATATTGAGGCAAACCCACTGGTCCAGAGAAACAACACTGGAAGCAAAACTATATGGACCCCTGTATGAACTACAAAAGACAGTGAAGTTTATACAAGAAACAACATTGCAGATATAGACAATATATTTCAAGCGAACGAAAGAAGAAGAAGAAGAAGAAGCCTCAGGAACATTCAATTGTGTCTCTGGTATTTCCTTGTTCAGAGTTTCTCTGAAGCGCTCTGCCCATCCCGTCTCCTGTCCCCCTGCCGTCCCGACGAGACCCCCCTGCCCATCTCCCACCAATGTAATACCGTTTGCACCTTGTTTTCCGCTGATGAATCCAGTCACTTTGCACACTGTGCCCCGTTCATCTCCCAGCGCCGCCCCCTCCGCCTGTCCCGCAAGATCGCCCAGGAAATTCCCCCCGTTGGCTTGGGCCTGGCGTTCAACCTCCCTGTCCAGCTGACTGCACCGCTCGCCACATAGTTGCCTCAACCTGGGGGACCTCGCTTCTGCCTTCTTTCCCTCCACCTCCCCTCTCATCTTTATGGTGTTTAGCGTTTCTGGTGCCATCCAGTCTTGCCTCCTCCCCTCCTGGAATCCCAAGCACGATTTGCTACCCTCCCTATACACCGTTGAAACGGCGTTAAAACTCTGGTCTACACCATCAGTCAATGTCCCCTCCCGGCCCCTGGCAAACCGACATCGTTTCTTAATGTCGGCCGCAAACGCTTTTCTGGTAAGGGGGTCCTTCAATTTGCTGATGTCAAACCTTTTCTGTGTAGCCACAGTTGGTCCAGCCCCTCCCAGCCTCACCTTCAGCCCCGCTACTACTAAATGGTGATCGCTTCCCACATCTGCACCTCTTCTTACCCTCACATCCTGCAATGCATGTCTCCATCTACCGTTAACCATGATGTGGTCTATCTGGTTTCTGTCCCGACCATTTGGCGATTCCCACGTCAACTTGTGAATTTCCTTATGTGGGAAAAGTGTTCCTCCAATGACCAGGCTGTTAATGCTACAGAAACTTATTAGCTTATCCCCATTTTCGTTTGCTATTCCGCTGCCGCATTTCCCCATTGTTCTTTCACTGTATGCATTGTGTGCACCAACCCTCGCACCGAGGTCTCCCATTACTACAACAAGATCACATCCAGGCGTGTCCCCCATTTCCCTCCGCAGTCGCCGACAGAATTCACCCCCGACCTCCCCATCGCTATCACCCGCTGGTGCGCAGCATTGTACCATTGTAGTGCCGGTGAATCCCCCCCTCAATCTCAATCGCATCAGTCTGCTGCCAATGGGCCTCCACTCCAGCAATGTCCCCTCCATCCCTTTCTGTAGAATAATGGCCACGCCTTCACTGTGCTGTCCATCCTCTCTTCCAGAGCAAAGCACCGCCTCTCCCGTTGCTGTTTTAACTTTTCCTGCCCCTGTCCATCCGCTCTCGCCCATCCCCAGGATGTGCAACCCTTAGCCTCCCACTTCCGCCGTGACCTGTCTCAGCCCACCCGTCTCGTACATTGTCCCGACATTCCAAAATCCTATTCTTGTATCCTGTTTTGCGGTCAGGACATCCGTTTTCATGTCAGTGGCTTCCTTTCGGCTTTCACCACCGACAGTCATACGAGCCACAGACTCCGAACGTCCATCCCGCAGCAAAGTTTGTTCATTTGATGTTGTTTCCGTAACTTCATTATTTTTTTTACATAGACAGGGGTGTCAGCCCTATGCTAAAACCCCCAACCTGGAGGACCAGGGTACCAGCTTCTGTCTGACCCCTACCCACACAGACCAGTCCAGCTTGGTTGAACCTACCAGGAGTAAAACTCCCACTGGCATAGCTCTGGGGATTGTCAGGGTACGCAAGCTGCCATACCGCTACAAGGTATAGGTACCATTGATGGCAGATTTATTTCTTTATTTAGTTTTTATTTTTATTTATTTGTTTTAAATTTATTTATTATTATTATTTATTTATTTATATTTTATTTATTTATTTTATTTATTATTTATTGATTACTTTTTTCTCACTCTTTTCCAGTCCTTGTTTTTTTTAAAAATTATTTCTTATCTTTATGTACTGTCAACTTCCTCTTTCCGGTTTAGTGGCAGCCATCCTGCTTTGCTTCACATGTGACTGGACTTAATATTAAGGGAGTTTTTTTCTCTTATTTTTATAGTTTCATGTTCTCTACTTAATTCTCATTTTCTTTCCCTCCTGTCTCTTGTTTGTCTGTCCCTGACGAAGGCCTTGTGGCCGCAACGTAGGTTTTTCTTGTCCTTCTCCTTGTAAGACGTATTACTATTTGTGTGAGTGTGTGTGTTTTTTTTAAAATTTTTTTTCAACACTACATTCTATCGTTTAGCATAAGTAAGCAATTGATGGCACTTCTGTTTAATAAAATTAAATTAACTCCCAGAAGAAAACTTTACTTTAATGTGCTAAGAATCTATTATGAAACGAACTATCTACGACACTAATTAAGTTATAGACATACCCAATTACCGAATATCTCTCGCGTAGAAATCGCTGACACGCTGAGCAGATGATAGGTGATGTTTTTCACGGCAGCAAAATTATTCGACCAGAGAACGCTAACCAATTTCCATGCTACATATATAGTAAAAATATGATTATGAAATAAGACACGATGAGTCATTGCGTGGTGTTTCTCTGGGCCGACCTTTAACCAATGAAATTGCTGCATTAAATAAACTCTGACCTCAGCCAATGATATCGTGAACAACCCCGATGACTCAGTGTATATTTTCCTCCCATACTACTATTGCATCACCTTAGATACTACTCTGACCGTTCGCATTACCCAAAATAAATTTGATTGGTTATAGAGGTGGTTCTACGTACCTGGGTCGTGTTTCTGCCCCCCCTCGTTTAAACCCGGGTGGGTGTTCCTAACGTCAGAAAATTTACCCAGCCTAATAATTATTAGTCAACAACCAAAATGTACCAGAAATGAAAATAGCTGATCTTAACTAATTTTGGTGTGCTGAAAACGAAAATGACATTAAAAAATATTGATTGGCTCTAGTTTTCAAGATATATGCTTCTAGTTTATTTAATTACAGTAAATTTATATATATGACGCAACTGTTGTGGGCGATTGCATCATTTTTTCTAATGACCAATAAAAATGTAACTAGAAGTTGATGATGCAATCCTACCTATGATTACATCACCTTTGTGTATAAATATCTTATCTCTGATAAAAGTTTGCCATTAGTTAGTGCATTTGTCCTTATCAAAAGTATCGTAGTTAGAAATGCCTAGGACATGTGTGAACAGTGCTAATAATTTATGTTATATATTTGGTGAGGTGACATTTCTATCACAAAAACGAAATATAACTAAAGTGATTAAGAAGGCGTACAGTTTGTATTTTGGCTGCAGAATAGGAGATCAAGATAAGAGCTGGGTGCCACACATATGCTGCAATACATGTGCAGCACATCTTAAACTGTGGTTGACTGGCAAAAGGCAAGCTATGGCTTTTGCAGTCCCAATGATTTGGAGAGAGCCCACTGATCATCTCAACAACTGTTACTTTTGCATGATCCCTCCAATTGGGAAAGGCATATCAAAGAAGAAAAAATGGACTCTGGAATATCCAAACATCCTCTCTGCAATACGCCCGGTACCACATGGCGATGACCTACCAGTTCCCAAAGTGCCAGAATCATTTTCAGCTGCTTCCACTGATGAAGAAGAGGACATTGGTGGTCCTGAACCATCAACCTCAAGCGACCCAGATTTTGAGCAAACTACATCCACTAAACCACACTTAATAACCCAAGGTGAACTGAATGATCTTGTAAGAGATCTGAATTTACCGAAGAACAAGGTGGAGCTTTTGGGTTCCAGATTGCAACAGTGGAATCTCCTGGCAGAAGATGTTACAATTTCTGTGTATAGGAACCACCAGAAGCCGCTTATTACATTCTTTTTCAAAGAGGGTGACCTTTCTGCGTGCCACAACATTTCTGGTTTATTGGCAGCCCTCAAAATTAATTACATACCGGAAGAGTGGAGGCTTTTCATTGATTCATCCAAGACGAGTCTTAAAGCTGTTTTGTTGAATAATGGTAATGTGTTACCGTCAATTCCAGTTGGTCACGCAGTTCATATGAAAGAAACTTATGAAAACATTAAGCAGCTTTTGAAGTGTATAAACTACGATCATCATCATTGGTCACTTTGCGGTGACTTAAAAGTGGTAGCTCTTTTGCTTGGACTACAGGGTGGATACACCAAGTACTGTTGCTTTCTCTGTGAGTGGGATAGCCATGCACGAAGTGACCATTACATCAGAAGACATTGGCCAATCAGGCAGTCATTGCAGCCTGGCAGTAAGAACGTTGAGAACCCAGCACTTGTCGACACCAGCAAGATTTTGTTGCCACCCTTGCACATTAAGCTGGGTCTCATGAAAAAACTTTGTCAAGGCAGTGGAGAAAACAGATGAGGCTTTCAAATACCTCATCAGAAAATTTCCAAGACTGAGTGAAGCTAAAATAATTGAGGGAGTGTTTGTTGGTCCGCAAATTCGAAAACTTCTTCATGATGACGAGTTTCTTTGCGTGTTGCATGGCAAGGAAAAAGCAGCATGGCTAGCATTTAAGTCAGTGGTGCACAATTTTCTTGGAAACAACAGATCTGATAATTACAGTGAAATTATAGAAAATCTCCTTCTGAAGTATACGCATCTTGGCTGCAACATGTCTTTGAAAATTCATTTTCTGGATTCCCATCTGGATTTCTTTACGTCAAACTGTGGAGCGGTCAGTGATGAGCATGGTGAACGATTTCACCAGGACATTGCTGCTATGGAGACAAGGTATCAAGGCAATTGGAGCCCTTCAATGCTTGCTGATTACTGTTGGACTGTGACAAGAGACACGTCATCGATTGACTACAAGAAGCAAGCAAAGAGAGCTCAAACAGCGACTGAATAATGACGGAATGGGTTCAAATGTGCCTTTTTAAAACATGATATGTGAACTTTAAATAATGTTTTTATTTTTTCTATTATTTTATGTTGAAATATCAATTAATTAAATATGTAACCACAATTTTTATAATATTAAAATAGACTAGCTGTTCACCCCCAGAGAATTAAACAAGCATACATTATTTGTATTACTGTAATGTAAATTCATCATTTTAAAAAAAACCAGAGCCAATTGGTGAATTTCATTATGATATTTGAAATCAGCATGTCAAAATCAATAAGAAATAGTATATTTAATTTCTGGTACAAATAACTTTTGAAAATTTGTTGACTAGTGTAATATAACTCCAACCCAATGAAATAACATGAACGCAATTACTACCGAGAAAAGAAGACTGGAGCGAAATTGAAATGAAAACCCACAGTAACTCCTCATAAATAAACGCAATTAATTACATAGGGAAGAAAATGGGGCCCGTTGAAAATAAAATCACAGTAAATCCTCACAACTTCACACCCCTACAGCATGCATTGAGGCATATCTGGAGTCATCTTTATATGACCACCAGCTATGCACAATGCTACAATATACATATGTGGAAAGTGAACCTCTATCTGTGAGGCTAATTACACCCTCATTGACTCTTGAAATCATCCACACACTTCCAGGGACTCCCCCTGTGGTGAAACTTGTTGAGAACCCAGCATTGCACACTAAGCTTGGAGAAGTCACTTGAGCCCCAGATGTAATTCTGTGGTTTTGACCTAGTTGACTGCATGCAGGAGATCTCACTATGGACCCAGTGATATGCAGGGGGAGCTGAGAAGTGGCTCAGTGCAGGACATGACAATTTATTGGGAGAGTCTAGAACCAGAGCACAGTATTTTAGCTCTGCATAGTTGGAGAGCCCCCTTGGATGATGGGAAATGCACAGTATGCAAAAACAACACCACTACAGCAGTATTTGCTGTGGAACTACTTATACTGTAATTTTTTTTTAATGCTGAAAGTGACATTTCTTTCCTGTACTCTGTCACTGACCAATTCTCTGTTCATTATTCACTGAGATCTATTTCTGCTGTCTCCACCTCCTCTGTGGACACCTTTATTTGGCCCTGCACTTCAGTAAAACATTTCATAAATTTAAATGAGACTTTATGATCTTTATTCAAGTTGCATATGTTTAGCTCAGGAAAACAGCTGTTTCTGTTTCTTCTGTTTAAGGCTATTTTCTCATGTCATTTCAGGTGCTGCTCTTCTTGTGAAGCCCATTGTAAACCAAGGTCAGAGAAGTACCAATGTCTACTTTCCAGGAGCAGATACTGTAAGTTGGACATAAAGTCTTGTAGGTCCAAACAAAACAAAAAAAGTGGGTTTGACCAGAACAAAAATGGCTGCTTCAGATTGCTTTAAAAGAATAAATGTTTGTGATGGTCATGAATGGAAATATAACCGTTGTTATATATGAAGATAAAAATAAATTCACAAAGATTACTGATTTGTTCCATGTTTGCTCATAGGAACAATGTTTTGATTTTTTCTGTCAGTAATTACACAGGTGTCTTTTTCCCCGAAGATAGCAATATTAAACATTAGATTAAGCTGAATGTTTCTTACAACTGAAAATCTCATTTTATGTATGCCTTGACCCACCTGGGCTAAGAATTTGAAGCACTGACTTTAACGATATTCTTTTTTCACAGATTTGGTATGATATTGACACTTACAAGACATACTATGGGCAGCATGAGGTTGCAGTGGGTGCTTCCTTATCAAAGGTATTTTATGTTGTTGATGGCTGTTTTAATTTATTATTAAGATATAAACAAAAGGCTATATTAAACAAAACTTTGTATCTGTTTGTTATGTAAACAAATGGTACACTGCAACACATTTTCATTATATGTATAATTCATAACTCCGCTTAGGCCGGTCCCAAGCCCGGCTGAAAAAGGAGGGCGGCCTGCATGGAGGCCGTAAGGAGGCAGCCTCTCCACCATGCAAAGGCACAACAGGCCAATCACCTGTTTGCTTTAAAACATGATTACGTGAACTACAAGAGAGAAAACCAGACTGATTCTAAAGGCGACGAACTGGAACGGACTACGTACTACGACTTATGGAACATGGAACACAAGAAGTATAAATGGGAAAGAAGAGGAGCTGGTGGAAGAGATGAGGAAAGCAAAATTAGAAATCCTGGCTATAACGGAAACAAAGAAAAAGGGACAAGGAGTCATGGATATCGATGGCAACACGCTGCTCTACAGTGGTGTACCCACATCTGAAAGAGCTAAAGGGGGCGTGGGTTGCATTGTGGCCAAAAACCAGAAAGATAATATCAAGGGATGGAACTTTGTCTCGGAGCGCATTATAGTTGTAAAACTAAAAGAAGGAGAAACCATAGTCAGCCTGGTCATAGTGTATGGGCCAAATGAGGATGAGAGAGCAGAGGTCAAGGAGGAATTCTTCGAGCTGCTTCAAAAGACAGTGGATGACTGCCTAGATGAAATTATCATGCTCGGAGATTTCAATGCCAGAGTTGGAAATGACCATGCTAGATGGGGTGGAGTTATCGGAAGATATGGAGAAGATACTCTCAATGACAATGGAAAGCGACTCCTTAGATTCTTCAGTGAGCAGAATCTGACTATTACAAACACAAAGTTCCCCCATACGCGCATACATGCATACACTAGATGTGAACCAACAAAGAATGAGAAGTCAGTGATCGACTATGCCATTGTTAGGAGGAGCTTATTCAAATATGTCTGGGATGCTAGAGTCTGGAGGGGGCCAGAGATTGGAAGTGATCACTACCTGCTTACAATCAAAAGAACAACTGAAAGAGTTGCTCAGCCTAGGAACTGCCCAACATCACGCAAGAAACCAAGTAAACAAACGGGAGAAATGAGCATTAAGACCTACAAGCTGAGAGAGCCAGAAATTAAGACCAGATATCAGGGGCTTATTGCTATAGCGGTGAGAAACACAGAAGAACAACCTGATGACTTGGAAACCCTCTGGTTTAAATTCAAGGACATCATAAAGACAGCTGCTGCAGAAGCATGTGGTGAAGTCCGACTTGGGAACAAGAGAAAGAGGACACCTTGGTGGATAGAGGAAGTCAAAGAGAAAATAAGAGAGAAGAAAATGGCATGGAAACAATACTTAGGAGCTAAAAACACAGCAGGACAAATAGAGAATATGTGACACTCAGAACAGAAGCAAAGAACAAGGTGCTAGCAGCAAATAGAAGTCCTGGGAAGAATTTGGAGAAAAGCTAGAAAAAGATGCGCAAGAAAACCAGAAATTGTTCTATAAGACCCTAAAGAACATGAGGAGGGAAAAACAATGCCCTCTCAAATTTATAAAGGACAAGCAAGGAAAATTGCTTACTGCCCCGAAGGAAGTAATGGAAAGATGGATAGACTATTTCTCAGAACTCCTTGATGAAGAGCAAGGTCAAGCATCAGAAATGATAACCACTAGCATGGAAGAAGAAACCAATGGTGATGAAGATGACATAAAGATGGAAGAACTGAAGGCAGCACTGGAGAAAATCAAGATGGGCAAAGCAGCAGGGCATGATGGTATAACACCAGAAATGGATAAGTACATGGGAGCATCAAGTGACCTATTACTTGTAAGGGTCCTACAGGCAGCGTGGTGCAACAAGACCATACCAAAGGATTGGGAGATTGCCATCATAACACCAATTTTCAAAAAAGGTGACAATCGACAATGTGGAAACCACAGAGGCATATCCCTTCTCAATGTCCCTGGCAAAATCTACTCTAGAATCCTAGAGCAGAGACTCCGACGCCTAGCTGAGCCACAATTGGATGAGATCCAGTGCGGATTCCGAGCAAACCGAAGTACTCAAGACCTAATCTTCACACTCAGACAGCTGAGTGAAAAGGCTTGAGTATAAGAGTGAGATCCATCTTTGTTTCATAGATCTGGAAAAGGCATTTGACAGGGTCCCCTGGAGCAAACTTTGGGACTGTTTGGCAAGGAAGAACATTCCAGCACCTCTGATTCATGCTATACAGAGCTTCTACAAGTCTTGCAGAAATTATGTGAGGACAGCAAACCATAAGTCAGAAGAGTTCAGAACCACCACTGGTGTAAGACAAGGTGATATCCTGTCACCTTATCTTTTCATACTCCTCATGGACGATGTTATCAAGGCATGTAAGGAGAGAACAAGAAAGCATTCAGTGGGGTACTGGAAGAGGAGACAGGTATTTATTTCAGAGCTGGCATTTGCTGATGATGTTGCCCCTGATTGCTAAATCAGAGGCACATCTCCAATCCAACCTGCAAGTCTGGAAGGAAGAGCTGGAGAAGAGAGGGATGGTCATAAGCAGCTCTAAAACAAAATCCATGGTGATATCACGAGAAGAAAGAAGACATCAGATTAAGCGGGGAGAACAAGTCCTGGAGCAGGTCGACCACTTTAAATACCTCAGAGCTATTATAGACCGAAAGGGAGGCATCAAAGAAGAGTTGGCCACTCAAAAAGCAGCAGCTGGGAGACTTTTTCAGGCCATAAATCGAGGATTCCTCAGCAAGAGAGAGGTTGGTAAGAAAACGAAGATGGCTGTATACCGCTCCACCTATGTCCCAGTCTTGACATATGGATGCGAGTCATGGGCAATGACTACAACCCACAAAAGCCAGATCCAAACCTCAGAAATGAGGTATCGGAGGAAGGTGGTTGAAGTAACAAGAAGAGACATGGTCCACAACCAGACGATACGTCAAGGCCTAAAATCCCACCCCCTGCAGACCCAAGTAGAACAGTCCCAACTAAGATGGTTTGGCCATGTCTGCAGAATGGGAGAAGATAGGCTACCACGACAAGCATGGGAAACAAAGAGCCAGGGATCCAGACCCCCAGGACGACCCAGAGTCCGCTGGGAGGACAACATTAGACAATCTTTGAAGGACCGAGGACTATAATGGAACCAGGCCAGGAGGAAGACAGCCGATAGGATAGTCTGGCGCTCTCTCTTCCAAACCTCTACACCTCACGGTAGAAGGGGAACGACTAAGTAAGTAAGTAAGTTTGTGGTCCTTGTAGATCATGGGACCACCATTGCAGCTGGTCCACCTTACAGGAAGCCTGCACCAAAGCATTCATGTGCTGTTGTGGTGATGGTTTCTGTAACAGTTTCTTTTATATGATGAGGTTGCCAACCTAATGTACAGAATCATTTTAGCTGCTTCTTATGACTTGGGGTTTTGAAAGCTGATAGCATCACTCTCTCCAGTCTATGTAGATGTAAATCTGCACCTGACTGTGCTCTTGGAGAAGGCAGAGGCAGTGAAGACGGGAACTAGTCACCCCATCTCATAAAGCTGGATTTAGTATAGTGAAATCTGTAACACTTAATTTCCCTGTGACACGCATAGAGGCATATCTGGAGACATCCTTGTATGACCACCAGCTATGCACAATGCTACAATATACATATGTGGAAGTGAACCTCTATCTGTGAGGCTAATTACACCTCTGTGGTGAAACTTGTTTAGAACCCAGCATTGCACACTAATCTTGGAGAAGTCACTTGAGCCCCAAATGTAATTCTTTGGCTTTGACCTGGGTGACTGCATGCAGGAGGATCTCACTATGGACCCAGTGATAGGCAGGGGGAGCTGAGAAGTGGCTCTTTGCAATACGTGACAATCCCGTGGGACCATCCAGAACCAGAGCACAGTATTTTAGCTCTTCATAATTGGAGAGCCCCCTTAGATGGTGGGAAATGCACATATGCCACGCGCTTCTTACTCCTAGCTTGGGATCAGGTGTGACAATTCTTTAAATGCAAGCCAAGTAGGAGAAACTGGAGCTCATGATATCAACTCAGCACATTTCAGAATGGCAGAAATGCCACAAGAAAAGCCTAATCTACATTATAGATAATACTAAGGAGTCTTCAACTTAGTACTGGCTGCAAAAGAACTCAGAAGCCCTAGTTAAACAATAACAAAAACAAACTCCCCTATGACAGTATCTGCTATGAGACTGTCTTTACCCTTTGACCTTCTTTTACCATTACCTTATGACTTCCCTTAGGGGGCATTAGTCTTTCTTTTTTGTCTTCTCTGAGACCTTCAGGAACTACAAGAGGCACATGGTATCATCATAATTTTTGTTTGTGCTCCATACACAGCATGTAGCCACACCACTGCAGCTGGTCCTGCAGGAAGCCTACAGCAAGCAGTCACATGATATTGCAGCAGTGGTTTCTATGGCAATTTGTTTTAAGTAATGTGGTTGCCAGCCTCATGCACAACCTCAGATTAGTCACCTGGTGCTACATATCTGAGGGTGTAGCAGACGTTTTCTTTCTGTCCCTTCAGAGACCCTTGGGAACTACTCGGGGTGGCATATAAACATTATTTTTTGTTTTAAATTTGTAACAGCTGTCCTGCTCTGTGGTTCACAAATATGGCATGCTACCAAGCATATCACCTTCACACTTTAGACCTCAAGACAGGAACCATAAAACTGCCATTACAGTTGGAGATTAAAGTACGAAATTATAAATTGATTAAAAAAAAAAAGACTTTGATCAATCAGTCAATACCCTTTAGCTCCCCTAGGAGCATTGGCCTTCAACAAAACACATGCCAAGTCCTCCTGTTGTGTACCATCAGCTCAAGGTTTTTCTGTGTCCTCATAATTTTAATTTCTGTACCAGTTCTCTTTTCCATGTGTTGTTGGGTCTCTGCTTCTCTGACCCTGGGGATTCCAGAACAAGGACTGTCAAGCAATGCTGTCAGTAGGCTTCCTCAGTGTTTGCCACATCCATCACCAACACTTTCTTCTTATCTCTTGTTCTGCTGGTACTTTCTTTAGTTGACTTTTTGATGTTGTTTGTTGAAGTTTTTGTGGCTTAAATATTCTGCAGGATGCAGTAACTCGTCCCATGCCCAACACTTCTAAGTCACTTCATACAATATAAATATATATTTGAACAAATAAAATGGTATTGAAGCATTTTAACAAATTAACGGTACACGGGAAACACAGGACCATTTTGGGTTTCACCCTTCGTCAGCCACAGTTACAAACAGGTAACAAGGACAATAAATATAGACAGGTTAAAGACAAAATACTACAGACACTCATACCTGTCAACCTGTACGAATTTTTCGTACAATGTACGGATTTTTTATACTTTTAGCAGTGTACGGCCGTACAGACTCGTTTTACGGATTTTTCTCCCCTTCCAAAAAAAAAAAAAAAAAATTTTTTTTTTTTTTAAATTCTAAAAATATTTTCCAACCCAAGTTTTTTTAAATTTTAAATCAGAAAATATTTTCTAGCCCAGGTTCTTTTTTAAACAATTTTTTTTATTTTTAATTCCGGGAATCTCGGCGTCCGTTTTTAAACTGAGGTCTCTCCCAGCAACCAATCAAATCCTTTTATACCCTACAATTCGGCAAAAACTTTGAATTTGGCTCAATCGCTTTCGGTTTTCAGCGTGACATGACGTATTTTTAAAGTTACCTGTTATCAACGACCATGCTTGCTTGCCACCACACTTCGACGCCATTTTGTTTAAAAAAGCTAAGTACTTATAACTTGGTTAAATATTGCTGTTGTTTTGCTTTGTTGCAATTTAATCGCTGTCTTAATCTTTCCAGTTATATCTTGCCCTTCATTATATTTCCGATAAATTGTCATAATATTCTGTGTTTGCGTTGAGTAGGCCTACTTTATTCCAGCGCTCGAGATTCGCTGCATTATTTTTTAATAAAGTGGCAATCTGTTATTACTGGTCTAGACTACCAACTCTTAAATAATAATTTTGTAAATTTTTGGTGGTACGTTTTTTCTTCCTAGATTTGATATTCTGTTCATAATTTTGTTTATTTATTTATTTTTATTTTTTTGCTGTTAGCCGTTTGCTTTGTTCGTTGTATTTTTTAATCATTCTCTACTGTATGTTGTCTGATGTGTGTGTGCCTCTACTGACAGATAGTGGTCAGAAAAAGAGCTTCTGTAGCTATTGGCTGGAAGTTGTTGACCAGAAAACTAGTACTGGTGCCATCCGCTTCCCTAATTTGAAAGTCATCATTCAGCGACTGCTGATACTCCCTCACAGCAATGCTGACTGCGAAAGATCATTTTCAATGATGAAAAAAATCCACACAGACTGCAGGAGGTCCATGAATGCTGACACACTCACTTCTATTTTACAGTGTAAGATTAACATTGATACATGCTGTGCAGAATTTAAGCCCACAAATGCAATTCTGCAAAGTGCTAAAAGTGCGTGTGTTGATTATAATACAAAACACTGTACATTGAAAGAATAGTGTACCTCATGATCACTAAGTTTTTTATATGTAAAGAACAGCATGAGACTATTAGCATGTTTTATATCACAATAATTCAAATGCTAATAGATTTGTATATGTCATTTCTCATTTTAAAACTATTGCGTATAATTTATTAATATATTTTTTGCGTAAGGATTTTTGGGTGTTTGTAAGTATTATTTTGGTCCGGCGTACAGATTTTTGTCTCAGAAGGTTGACAGGTATGGACACTGCAAACACGTAATATATATTTGAAATGTAACAACACAGGTGAAGAACAATAATAAAGCAAGGAAAATACAAAACCCCCAACAAATTATCAATACAAGAAATTCAACAATCAATGAAAATCAAGAACAGAAAATGAAATAACAAAACAAGAAGTCCTGCTATGATAATCTAATTAAATGCATTGTAGGTCGTAGTGTTACTATTGGTTGCTCACCGACCGGGGTCCGGTAAGACACAGGTACTTTTGGTGATATTTTAGCATTAAAAGGTATTGTAGTGCACTGTGGCCGTGATGGTGTGGTTGCATTTTTTTTTGTAGTGTTCGTATAGCGATTCAGATCACTGCCCTAACCAGTAGCAGTTGTTGTATGGTAATAAGAAAACGTCCTTCTCACAACAGACTGTACATTCCTCATACCAACAGTTGATCATCGATTTCAAGAGAACAGCAGTAAAATATTCAACGTCGAACTTTATTTACATAAGATAGCAAATGTTAATAAAATGATGCGCCCAACCTTCCTCTTCAGGTTGGCCGACTTGTATAACAAAATTTCAGTTGGTAATAATCTCAGTATCACTTTATCTCTCTCTCTCTCTTATTCTCTTTCTTATGTCAGTCATCAAAATGTTTCGAAATACACACTTTTTCTCTCACTAACATCTTGTCCTCCGAAATAAAATGACGAAAAAATGTCGTACACAAATTATGGCAAGACATGCGCTTAGGCGTCTGGGTGGTAGTCGCTTTTCCATCCCACAGAAAAACTACCAAAACATTTACCGACTTATCGACACGATATAACTCCCATTCGCTGCCACTTCTATCACTTCTCAACTCACAGCAAAACTTCTTGACTTACGCTCAGCGCGTTCAAAAACAAGACTCTCCTAATCCCCCGTTCTAAACATTTCTCGTTCACTCCTAAAAATGTGTTTATCCTACCAAAACCTTCTCGTGCGTATTTTTTTCTTGCTCACCCACCAAAACTTACAAGGAACGTAATTCCAAGTTATCTCCCTTTGATGATTTGACTCAAAACCATACACTTCTCTTCAATTCTTATTACAAAAACTTTACATGCAAATTTGTCCCACCACAATTTTGGACTCACTTAATATGCTTAACTCTAAAATAACTACTACAAGGGGATTGACATAAGTCTTGGGCCTGACCATGAAGGACATGTCACAGAGAGGTGAAATTTTGTATAGTGTTAATTCCTTTTCAATATAGCCACCGTCTGAATTGACACACTTCTGCCAACTCTGCTTGACCTTGAAAAGACCTAGGGAGTAGAACACCCTATTTTTCAAACTAAACCAGTCATCACATGCCAGTATAACCTCTTCATCGCTGTCAAAATGATTTCCTTTTAGCTGTTTTTTAAGATTTGGGAATAGAAAAAAGTCTGATGGAGCCAAATCTGGAGAATATGGTGGATGTGGAAGAATTTCAATATTCAAATCGTTGGCTGCTAGCTGCACAAGCCGTGCTTTGTGAGAGGGCGCGTTGTCTTGAAGCAAAGGAAGATTTTGAGTGGGCGTTATCCCTCATTTCCTGGTCACAACCTTTCTTAGTTTTGTGAGAAGATCTGCATAGTACTGTCGATTAACTGTGTTGCCACGAGGCAGATAATCTTTCAAAAGGACACCTTTGCTGTCCCAAAAAACAGCCAGCATCACTTTTCCTGCAGATTTCTGCGCCCTCGGCTTGACAGGTGTTGGGGAGCCCGGGGTTTTCCATTGCATGCTGGCAATTTTGGATTCGGTGTCATAATGGTTTAACCAAGTCTCATCTACTGTCACCATGGTCTCCAAAAAATTTTTTGACTGACACTTTTTGAGCAACTGTTGACAGCAATTTACCCTCGTTTGCTTCTGTTCTTGTGTCAACAGTCGTGGAACCCAGCGTGCACACACTTTTCTCATGTTCAGTCTGTTGTGTAAAATTCTATAAACTGTTCTTTCATTTAGTTTTACTCTACTAGCTATCTCCACAATTGTCATTTTTTCGATCCTGGTCAATGATTTTCTTCACTCTTGTTGCATTTTCATCGTTGCACTCTGAGGCTGGTCTACCAGATCTTGGCAGATCAGCAACATTTGAGCGGCCGCACTTAAACTGTTGACACCAGTTTTTAACCGAAGTATATGAAGGACAAGAATCACGAAACACTGGTTCCATCTACCTGTGTATTTCTGTAGGTGTTTTTCCCTGAAACATCAGAAATTTTATCACAGCTCTGGCCTCCTTCTTTTCCATTGTTTTGTCAAATCTTTGGAGCAGCAGATCCGGTCAATAGGGTACATTGCGCCGTGCACCGTAGCAGGAAAACCCATTGAAGAAACAAACGCGTACTTTACACATTCAGTGCAAATATGATGAACTTTAAATGTGCCAAGTTTCATCTTCCTCCTATGACTCCTTCATGGTCAGGCCCAAGACTTATGTCAATCCCCTTGTACATCTTCCAAGTGGAAACCACGGAGTTTCCTCCCTTTGCTTAAAGCACTTCTCCACACATATCACTTCCCTTGAACAAAGACAAACAGTCTTTTAACCACTCCATTAATTTTTTCCAAACCATTTATCTTCACTCACTTACTTGTCTAAAACCAAACCACCGTTCACAGCACATTTTAACATGAATGAAGAATTAAGAAAAATATAAATCAATGTAAAAAAAAAGCATTAACAAGGTTGCATGTTGTTGTTTTATTTGTACTGTTACATGAAATTCTCTTTATGTTATGGTCTACAGTGTGTAAAAAATACACTCATGTGCACACAGTATAATGTTAAACATAAATCTTCTTTTGTTTTAAAAATAATCAAGACAAATTATCCAGTAACTGTTATGTATTAATTTTTGTTGTCAGATACCAGTATTCCAAAGGGGAGGAACGATAGTTCCCCGAAAAATGAGGGTCAGAAGGTCGTCATCTCCCATGTCCAAAGATCCTTTCACACTTTTTGTTTGCTTGGATAAAACGGTAAATTTCCTTTATTAGAAGCATTCATGATTACTTTGTCAGCTTTTATTAGAAATTTAACTGGAATGAACAACTTTAAATGAAAAAAAGGAATTTTATGGGTGGGGGAGATTTAATCAACTTCCTGTAATTATCAAACCTGTATGAATCTGAATAATGTTGGTGGTTGGTTGGAGAGGTGGTTGTCAAATAGGTATTACTGGTTGTTGTGCTCAGATTCAAACCATACAGTTCAATAATAATCCAACTTCTCCTTTGAGGGAAAATGAAGCCATCTCTTTTTTGTTCACTATTAAAGTATGTCATCATCATCATCATTTTCTTGTAGGTTCCATATGGAGCATAGAGTTACCACTGAGCTGGTCTCCCTGCCAGAAGCCTGCACTAAGCAGTCGCATGCTCCTGAAGTGGTGGCCTCTGCGGCAGCTTGTTGTACATGATCAGGTTGCCAGCCTCATACACAACCTCATATTAGTCATCTTGTCAAGGGTGCAGTAGCCCTGATCTTTCTTGACCTCTTCAGAGACCTGGGGGAACTACATGGGGCATTAAAGTATGTAACCAAAAATATGTACGGGTAACTCCTTCTTCAGGCATGTTGCAAGTGGCGACTAATTTGAGGTGCAGTGTGCTAGCAACCTCATCATGTAAAAGAAATTGCTACACAGAAACCACCACTGTAAGAGCATATGAATGTATTTTTACAAGCTTCTTGCACAAGGATCAGCTTCAGTGGTGGCTCCATGCTTTAAAAGGAGTGAAAAAAGGAAATAAATGAGTGAATGTGTATGTAACAGGTACTTTAGGATCATCAATACTGTTGTACTTCAGGTTTCTTGCTAAAGCAACCCCAAATATCTGTTAACTCACAAAATATCCTTTCTTTCCTGCAGGCATTAGAATGCTCCTAGCCGTCTGCTTAGCTGTCTAAAAAATGTCAGGGTCTTTGCAAAACCCTGCTTTGTGGTTCACTGATACTCTTGCCAGGCACGACTTGTAGTCTCAGTCTGGTTTGTCTGTTGAGATACTACACAAGATATTCTATTTTGGGTCCTTGAAGCTAACAGTATCTCATCATCGTTCATTGTCCTTTGTGTTCCTTATGGAGCCACCACTGTAGCTGGTCCTCTTGCAGAAAGCCTTCACCAAAACATTGACATGCTCGTGCAGCAGGGGTTTCTGTAGTAATTTGTTTGACACTATGAGGTTGCCTGCCTCATGCACAGCCGTATGTTAGTTGCCTGCCTCATACACAGCCGTATGTTAGTTGCCTGCCTGAAGCAGTAGTCTTATTCTCTCTTTGTCTCATCAGAGATCCTCGGGAACTACAGGAGGGAATACTATATCTTCCTCTATCTTTATTTCTACTGAGTGTCACTACTCTGGCTGAGTGTCTTTAACATGACAACTTGACAGCTCAAACTGAAATTTGTTTGCGTAAATTGAACTGAATGAATAAATGGCTTCTTCTCTGACTTGGATGGCGAGTGTCTGAATCTCTATAGAGAAACGTAAAAGATCTGCTCTACTGACCAATTTGAGAACTGGCTTCGAAGGATAAACTTCCTCCAACTTCCCTGTCTTCCTTTTCTGTGATTTCATCTCAACATGATTTTGTCATGATTTTTATTAATCAAGAACGAAAGTATGTAGGGTTGCAGGCGAACTTCTGTCTTGATCTACAGTGTGTAGTACACCCCTATCAGGCCCTCTCCAGTTTTAAAAGACAAGGCATATCGATGTGTATTCGTTTCAGATTTTGCTCACCTGTCCGGCCACTTTTCTCAGACACCTTCGGGTCCTGAGTATTTTCCTCTATAATGCCTTCGGGCAGAAGAGGACAGGGCATCCTCGACACCTTCAGGTATAAGAGGCTTTGTCCATTTGAGCTGGAATCAACAGGGAGGATCAATGATTTTCATAGCGATTAAATGCAATCTTGAGGGCAAGTTTGGGCACAATGGGCTAATCCCCTGTTTGTCAAACACTTTGATTGCATGTTTTACCCATGAGCCTTGTGCTCTTTGGGTCACCTCTACACTCTGCTTATGGGGTAGAAGAGGTTCCGATCAAGAAAGAAAGAAAGAATTGTTTTGTCTCTTGTCCCCAGAGCTAATGATCTCTCAGGCTTCAAGATTTGCTAGTGAAATCTGGCTACAGAATCCCTAGCTATCTGCCTTTACCTTGACTCTGTGTATGTCTGACTGACAGTGACGAACTCTCCGACCGCTTCCAGTACAACTTTCCTGACTAACTGACTATTCTGACTTCTTGTCTGGCAGCATGACTCCCAGTATCAAACTCTCCAGCATTGTTACTCAGTCTGACTCAGACTAACTCAGACTATGAGCCTAAAGTGTGCCCTGTTGTCCCATCTCATGGTTGCATAAACTGATGAGGACTACCTCTGTTCCTTGGTTCTGTCTGTTCATATCATTATCTGTCATTAGTCCATATGGTTCTCTTGTTATTTGTTAATTCTGGCTCCAGTGACCCTATCTGTATTTTCTTCTTGTTCCAACCTCTCTTCCCTTGAACACTTCAACATTTCCAATGGTAAGCTTATCATCACCATTATGTGTTTCTAGTTTGGGGAGGTGACACAACCTTAAAACCATTTACTTTGTAAAATCACCTTGTGCTGCGCAGTATACAAACAAGTAGTACACTCAACGGTGTTCCAGGTATGCCCCCATGTAGTTCCGGGGGAGGTGTCTCTGACGAGACAAAGAAAGAATATGCCTACTGCTCCCTCAGGAACTAATATGAGGTTTGTATGAGGTTGGCAACCTCATCATGTAAATACAAAGTGCCGCAGAAACCACCATTACAAGAGCATGTGAATGTTTGATGTAGGCTTCCTGCTAGAAGACCTGCTGCAATGGTGGCTCCATGCTCCATAAGGAGCAATAAAGGAAAATAATGATGATGATGTTCCATATCTGATACTAGATCAACATTCCATCATCATGATGTTCCATATCTGATACTACCAAGGAGATCAACATTCCATCATCATGATGTTCCATATCTGATACTACCAAGGAGATCAAACATTTCCATCATCATGATGTTTCCATATCTTTGATATACCAAGGATCAACATTCCATCATTCATCAAGATGTTCCATATCTGACACTACACCCAAGGAGATCAACATTCCATCATCATGATGTTCCATATCTGATACTAGATCAACATTCCATCATCATGATGTTCCATATCTGATACTACCAAGGAGATCAACATTCCATCATCATGATGTTCCATATCTGATACTACCAAGGAGATCAACATTCCATCATCATGATGTTCCATATCTGATACTACCAAGGAGATCAACATTCCATCATCATGATGTTCCATATCTGATACTACCAAGGAGATCAACATTCATTCATCATGATGTTCCATACTCTGATACTACCAAGGAGATCAACATTTCCATCATCATGATGTTCCATATCTGATACTACCAATGAGATCAACATTCCATCATCATTATGTTTCCCATATCTGATACTACAATGAGATCAACATTCCATCATCATGAATGTTCCATATCTGATACTACCAATGAGATCAACATTCCATCATCATTATGTTTCCATATCTGATACTACCAATGAGATTCAACATTCCATTCATCATTATGTTCCATATATCTGATACTACCAATGAGATCAACATTCCATCCATCATGAATGTTCCACATCTGATACTACCAATGAGATCAACATTCCCAATCATCATTACTGTTCCATATCTGATACTACCAATGAGAACAACATTCCATCATCATGATGTTACATATCTGATACTACCAATGAGATCAACATTCCATCATCAATATTGTTTCCATATCTGATATACCAATGAGTCTCAACATTCCATCATCATTATGTTCCATATCTGATACTACCAATGAGATCAACATTCCATCATCATTATGTTCCATATCTGATACTACCAATGAGATCAACATTCCATCATCATTATGTTCCATATCTGATACTACCAATGAGATCAACATTCCATCATCATTATGTTCCATATCTGATACTACCAATGAGATCAACATTCCATCATCATGATGTTCCATATCTGATACTACCAATGAGATCAACATTCCATCATCATTATGTTCCATATGCTTAATTTTACATGGCTCATACAGTCACCACCATTCGCAGGGATTCTAACAGACAACTTAAAACAGGGCTAGTCATATACATCTGAACATCTCTTCAGTGCAGACGCTTTGATGATGTTGAACATACAGGCATTGAATGTATATGGCTTGAAATAAAACTCCCCAACCTGACCCCTGTTTTAATTGGTTACATATACCAAAACCCTAGCTCTTCTACTGTATAGTTTGACACATTCTCACGAATGCTGGACAATGTTATTGGCTTCTTCAAAGGAAGTTATTCTACCTGAGGATTTCAATATTGACCTTCACAAACCGAACAACATTTGGAATATTCTCACCATCTATAACAAACCTCACACCATTTAGTCAACCAACCCATGAGAGTAACAGGGACTTCATCATTCTACTACTTAATGATCATATCTATACGACCTGCCCAGAAGACATTATAGAATGCACAGCCACACAGACAGCAATAAGTGGGACCACTATTACTATTTGCTGTTCCTGGACAGATCGAAAGGGGTTCAAAGCACCTAAAACAGAACACATCCACAGTCCATTACAAGAAATTTAAAAAACTTTAACCTTCAGTTATTTCTACAAGATCTACAAATAGCCCCTCTTCTCAATGTGTACCAACGTCCGCATCCAGAAGAATCCATAGCTTTTACTGGACACAAACTTTCTACAAAAGTATTCGACAAACATGTTCCTATAAAGCAGATCGTGTCAAAAACATAAGAAAAGACCTCCTGGATAACCAACAAAATATTATCAACAATGAGAGAGCGGGGACAAAGCATATAAGCTCAAAGATTTCAGCAGGTATCGGGATGCTTAGAAACAAAAGTATAAATGCCTCATTTTGTCAGGAAAAGAAACAACTACATTTCAGAAAGATGATTCAAGACAAAGCAAACAGCAAAGAAGTCTGGGCAGCCATTAGAACACTAACACACAAATCAAAGTCACTAAACTCTTTACCAAAAAGCTGCTCCCTCACGGCAACTCATTTTAGCAACCACTTCAAAACAGAAAATTAGCCATATCTCAAGTCGACACTTAAGCCTTTTATGGACTGCGATATTAGTAAATTAATAGCATTCTGCCAACACCGAACACACCATAACAGATCTAAAAGATATTCCTTTTTCTAACATCTACACGAAAGTTCACAAAATATAAATCATGGCATCAAAAAAACAACAACAACTCATCTGGTTTAGTTTGGTTTGTTTGTTTTCGCTTTTTTTTCTTCATTACTTTCTTGTTTGTTTAAAAAAAACAAAACATAATTAATTTTGATTATGATTGCATATGTAAATGTATGTTATTATTACTTTTATAATGTTGCATGCTTTTAAATTAATGCTTAAAGTAATATGTGTGAATGAAAAAAGATATAGTAAAAAAAAAGGATCCGTTACTCTGCCCATTTGAGGTATATGGGGGAGTATGGTGTTAGGCCCATATTTTCTTGACCATTGGCACACTAGAGGGTGACGTGGTCAGCATCACGCCAGCCAGCCGCCTTAACCTTCCTAGAGTTGCTACTGGTACCCAATTCATGAGGCTGGGTCGACCCAGGAGCGTTTGCAGTCTAAAAAATCCATCCCGCCTCAACCTGGGGATCGAACCATGGACCACCGAGCTAGGATGCCAGTTGCATACTAACCACTTGTGCTTACGCCGCGGCTCCTGAAAAGATATAGTATGCAAGATAAATGAGAGTGGAAAGGGCAGAATGTTAGATGGGCCTGCACGCCCAATTCATAAAACCTTTCAAAAATAAAGTTTGTTTGTTTGTTATCATCCATATAGTTGTAATTAAAATTTGAGTGTCCATATTAACTGCAAAAGACATTGTTTTCTCGTTATGGGTTCAGCAGAAGGCAGCATATATCTGTGGATGACTACCACTCTCCTTGGATTACAGAAGTGGAGATTTTTGTTAAAAGCTCAAACTTGACTTTTCCATAATTTCAGGCTAGAGGGCAAGTAAGTGAAGGATGTGAATTACATAGGTACACCTAGCTATTTTTGTCCTCAGTCGTTCTCAAGGGTCTCTGAAGAGGCAAAGAAAGAGTGAAGAGGCAAAGAAAGAGTGACGAGGCAAAGAAAGAGTAAGACTACTGCACCCTCAGGCATGTTTGTTGAAGGATCCCTTAAAACCACATACACGCCGTATGGAGGCATATTGGGATTATGGTGTTTGGGCTCATATTTTTCTTCGAGACCAAATTTGCACACTAGGGGAGATGTGTCCGCATCACGCTGGCCCGCCTTTATTAACCTTCCCCAGAGTTTGCTCTGGTAGCAATCATGAAGCGGTTGAACCCCGAAGAGCCGTTTGCAGAATAAAAAATCCCACAGTAATAAAAAATCCCACCCCACCTCAACCCACCTCAACTGGTATTGAAACCATGGGACCCCACCGATCTAGGAAAGCCAGTGGCACTATATCCACCAAATATCCTGCTCATTCAAGGTGACAATACGGGTTTGTGGCAGGGCAGGTAATGTTTGTAAAACAAATTC